>JBCNJP010000007.1:75295360-75425237 GCA_039602395.1 Deinandra increscens subsp. villosa
CTTACGGGCTATGGGGTTCGGTTATTATTGGGTGGATTTGGTCAAGGCTTCGCTCACGTTTGCTACTTCCTCGGTTCTCATTAACGGGAGTCTGACGAAAGAGTTTATAGTTGAGAGAGGGCTTAGGAAAGGTGATCCTTTATCACCTTTTCTTTTTATTTTAGCAATGGAGGGACTTCATTCCTTAATCAAGAAAGATGTTACTTCGAGAGGTTTCAAACCAGTCCTCATAGGTCATAAAAAGGTGGCGATATCTCACCTCTTTTATGCCGATGATGTTATTTTTGTTGGTGAGTGGTCTAAATCAAATTTTGATGCGATTATTCAGATTCTTAACGAGTTTGCGACCTACTCCGGCCTTAAGATTAATATTGCTAAATCGAATGTTTATGGGGTTGGTATTGAAGATGGCGAGGTGGCACATGTGGCTTGCAGTTTTGGTTGATGTGCAGGTAATTGGCCTTTTCGGTATCTTGGGATTCCCGTCGGCGACAAGATGAATACGATCAAAGCGTGGGCTCCTATTATTGACAAATTCAAAGCTCGTTTAGCTCGGTGGAAGGCTAATCTTTTATCTTTTAGAGGAAGGATGACTCTTGTTTCGTCGGTTTTAGGTTCGCTTCCCATTTACTATATCTCTTTATTTAGGCCTCCCAAGAAGGTCATTTCGATTCTTGAAGGTCTTCGAGCCAAATATTTTTGGGGAGGGAGAGAGTCGATTAGTAAAATACAATGGGTTAAACGGGAGTTCATTTTGGCGGATAAAAGCAAAGGGGATTGGGTATTTTTGGTAGCATTAGTGCTCTTAATCGAGCAATTGCCCTTAAGTGGAAATGGAGATTCCTTAAACGAACAATTGCAGTTATGGGTCCATGTTATTGAGTCGATCCATGGTAACCGGAACTCGAGATCGGTTGGTGTGGTTAAAGGTGATGGTGTTTGAGATGGAATATGTAAGTCGGTTAAAGATATACATTTTCGTAATATTATTCTGATTAATGCGTTCAAAAAACATGCGGGGAGGGGAAACGAAACTCAATTCTGGGAAGATGTGTGGATAGGGGAGGAATCTTTATTGATTACTTTTCCTCGTTTGTTTGCTTTGGAAATAAACAAAAGTTGCTTTGTTAGTGATCGGGTCTCTGGGCCTAATCGGCTTTGGGATTGGAGACGTCCTATTAGGAGTAGGATCGAGGAAACTCAGTTTGTCACTTTGTGCTCATTACTAGACGCTACTTATAGTAGCTCTGATTTCGACACTTGGAAATGGGATCTTGATGGGAAATCCGATTTTGTTGTGAAAGATATTCGGAAAAGAATTGAAGCGGTTGACTACCCAGGAAATTTTGGCCCTACGAGATGGATTAAATGTACCCCTATAAAAATTAACATCTTTATGTGGCGACTGTTGATTGATAGGCTCCCGGTTAGAAGCAAATTATGCGAAAGAGGCATTCAGGTTCCCATCATTAGTTGTGTGTTTTGTGGTGCTCCGTTGGAAACAAATTCCCATTTATTCGGTGAATGTCGCGTGACTACCCGCCTTTGGAGGCGTATATATATTTGGCTAGATATTCGTGCCCCGGTTAACTGTTACCAAAAGGAAATTTTGGCTTGGATCGATGGTCTTGTTTTGTCAAAAAAGAAGAAGGCTTTGATTGAGGGTATTCTTTCTTGTATGTGGTGGGTTATATGGAAATCAAGGAACGGTATTATTCACAACAACGATGACCTTAGACCGAATTTCTTGCTTGATTCTCTTCTCCATTATTCCTTTAATTGGATCACGGTTAGAGATAAGTCGCTTAAGATGTCGAGTTCTAGTTGGATGAAAACCCGCTTTTATGTTTGTAATTTTCTTATGATTGTTTAGGCGTTTTAAAAAATAAATAAATAAATAAATAAATAAATAAATAAATAAATGGTACATTTATGTATCTAGTTTATTCATCACCTTCAATAATAATTCGGGTTTAGATTCAAAGTTTATTGTGCTCTTGAATATCAATTATGTTTTATGATCAACCATCAAAGACATCAATTCAACAAAGATTCTAAGATCAATTCAAATCTCTTTATAAATAAGATAATATTTGTAAAACTTGTCACACCCCGGTCAACGGATTTGGGTGTGAGCGAGACGGAATCATAGTCGCAGATATACAGAACAACTTCTACTAAATTCAAACGTCATTTAAAACATAATACCATTTATGTTGCAGCGGAAAGTTGTGGTGAAATGATAATGTCTTACATTTGAATAAAAGTCTTAGTTTGATATTGAAATCATAAATCAGTTTATTTAAGATAGGTCGGGACTACAACTCCGGTGAAGCAGGGTCAAAAGTTACAGTGAAGCCCCATTTGCACGTCTTCCATGATAAGCTTAGATACCTGAGAAATCATGAGTTTAAAAGGTCAACATAAAGTTGGTGAGGTTCACAGGTTTATGATTCTATGGTAAGTTTGTAAAAACAGTTTACAGTATGTTGGAATAACAATTTACGGTATGTTGGAATAACAGTTTACGGTATGTTGGAATAACAGTTTACGGCATGTTGGGATAACAGTTTACGGCATATTTAATGTTACGTTGGTATACTGTCGTGGTTGTAAGATCCTACCATGAACCTCAAATTCGAATACTAACGGATTACCCACTCATAGCATTCTATCTTAAGAATACCGAACAGGCGAGAATAACTGACGTGTACCCCTTGACAATGTACGAAGTCAGGATTGAAGCTACCAATCTGGGCAGGGTTGTCAACCCAAATAGATCTATTCACTAGTTATCGTTTCGAGCAGAACTAATCGAATTCAATTAATAGTGGGATTTTAGTTGTACTAACGTTTATAACGATAAAGTACCAGTTGTTTGGGATACAGAATGGAACATGTAGTCAAACGGCTAACAGGTAAACCATAACATTAAGTAAAAAGCATTTTATCAGTTCATGATTTCTCCCCCATAAGTGTAAAACAGTTGTAAAGAAAAGGGGCCGTGAAACTCACATGATTCAGTGATGATGATGGATTACCGAGTGGCAACTAGCAAGTAAAGTCCTAATAAAACATAAGACAGTATGCATAAGGGTCCACATAATCATTTGAGTAACAAACGGTACCCAAATGATACCGGTCAAGTCTTGACGTATAATCCCGTTTGTAGCGTTTGAAAACCCGTTAGTTAATCAGTTTAAAAATCAGTAAATGCTAATGTTCACGTATGAAAGCATTTATATAATTTGAATACAAGAAATGAGCATGTGATCACGTATCATGAAAGCCAGTTCAATCAAGTCTTGAATATTGTTTTAAATAATAATGTTTATTATTATTTTTAAGTTCGCTTGATCGATTAAATATTTAATCGCGTTAAGTTATAATGTATATAACTAGAGTTGACAATTTTTATCTAAATGATTATTCTAACTTGTCGAAATAATTTTATTAAACTATTACAAGTTAAATGATTTAATGATTAAACACAAGTAGGTAAAGATTAAAGGTTATTTAATATTTAAATCATGTTAAGGAAAAATTAGGGTTTTGAGTTAATATAAATATAATTATTATTAAAATAATTATATTTACAAACCAAAATGATTTTAACTCAAATTAGGGTTTCTAAAATTCATACGGATAATTATTTGTTGTAAATAATTATTTACGATTTGTTACGTCGTAAAACGTTTTTAAATCGTTTAAAGATTTCGTTTCAATTTCAAACGTTTAAAAATAAACATTTGATCCGGTTAAAACGTTTTGATTATTTTGATTTATTTAAAATAATCAAAAATGTTTAAAAAAATGTTTTTCATAATTTCTATAAGTCTTTTGATTTTATTTTTATAAAATTATTTTTAAATAACTTTATTTATCTAATAAAGTTAGGGTTTTAATTTTTAAGACTTTTTATAGAAATTCACCAACATAAAATGTTCCCATTTTTGGTATAAAACCCAAAGTTTATACATTTTGTCAATTGTTCAAAAATATGATATTTTATCATTTTTGAACATAAAATATATCTATATATATTTTATCCATTTTACTTTTATAAAATCTAATCGAGGCTTTTCAGTCTCGTATTTGTACGATTTATATTTTTATAAAATATGATCATTTTATATAACAACTTTTATGATGCCATTTTTATAGATTAAATATCCATGTAATTTTTATAAAATTACTAACTTTAATATTCCTCCATAAAATTCATTTTAGGGTTTTTAAAGTCATCATTTTATGTCCACATTTTTATATAATCATTTAATGTCAAACTAGTCCAAATATGTCACTAAACATTATACTTAGTCCATGATAACCATCATTAGCATATATTAGGTTACAAGCAAGATAATTAACAACATAAATTTATAACTAATAATCTTATCATTTTATAACATATTACTACATGATTTTAACAACACTTAACCATTTAACCTCTTAGCATATGATAACATCAATTTTTAATCATGCCAACACATAAATAATCATCATAAAATCATGCTAATATTTATAGATAACATAACATCATTAACAAAACCCTCATTTTCAAACCTTACAACGTTAAGGTTTAAGGAAAAATAAAATAAGGAAGATGTTGTTAGGTGGTTACGGTTATTCGAAAAACGTCACGTTTAAACGGTTCGTTGTCTAGACTCGGTGGCTCATTTGGGTCGTTTATAACGTATTAAAAAAACGTAACGAGAATGGTTTAACGACTCACAATGGGCGGGAGGGTGAAACCGAGAGAAAGAGGAGAAGGCTGGTGGCAGTTCGCTGTAGCGAACAGCAGCGGCAGCAGTGATGCAGCAGCAGTGGTTCAACGGCGGCAGAAGGTGGCTACGGTGGCAGCAGTGGTGTGACAGTAGCAGCAGTAAGGTGGTGGTGGTGGTTGTTTGGTTGCCGAGAGAAAGAAGGGAAGGAGGTGGCGGCGGCTCACGGCTGCACAGCAGCAGTAGCCTGACGGCTCACGGCTGCACAGCAGCAGCAGCCCGGTGGCTCACGGCTGCACAGCAGCAGCAGCCCGACGGCTCAGAGGGCTGGGGGCGGTCGTGATAGTGGTGTTTCAGTGGCGGTGGCAACCAGGGGTGGTGGGGTTGTGTTGCTTGGCCGGAAAAGAAGAAGGGAGGAGGAAGAGGTGGCGGTTCCGAGCAGCAGCCGGCGCACAGCCGCAGCTCCGATCAGCAGCAGCAGGCGGAGCACGGCAGTGGTGGCTGGGGTTGTTTTTTCGGCAGAAAAGAAAGGAGGGTGGCGGTGCTCTGGGGTGGTCACCGGAAAAAGGCAACGGGAGGAGAAAAGAGGGGGGGGGGGGATGCCGACGGTCTAGCGGGAAAAGAAAGGGTGAGGTGGTGTTGCTGGGTGTTGATCACTGAGAAAAGAAAAGGAAGAATGGGGGAATGATGCTCGTTTGTTAACTGCAGAAAGAAGGAGGGTGATGCTTGGTCTTGCTTCATGTTCACTGGAAAGAAGAGAAAAGGAAAGGGAGCAAGTGATGGTGGTTGGTGAATTGCGTGGAAGAAGGAAAAGAAAGGAGGAGGGGAATGGTAGGTGGAAGATGTGGTGAATAAGAGGGTTGGTAGGGTGGTGATGTGGGTAAGTATTCAACACAACTTTTAAAAGAAAAAAAAGATCTCCTACACTTGTATTTTATAAAAATAAATATGTAGGTGATTTGTTTATAAAGACAAATAAATCTTGTTTTATAAAAGATTGTCATGATTTATAAAATAGATTTTTGCATTGGAGGAGTCTTATATAAATATATAAAGGATTGGTGATAAGATCATACCTTTTATAAATCTCTAAAGTATAAAAACTATAAAAGGTGGTGATTTATTTTTATAAAAATTAAAGATGTCAAACCATTTTTATAAAAATTTATACAAATTTGATGGGCTTAAATTATGAAAAAAAAAACCCATTGGGCTTTGGAATTTATATTGGGCCAAAACATTTAAAAGAAAATGTAATTGGGCCGGTTCGTTGGTTATGGGCCGTACGGGTTCAAACGGGGCACCGGTTCGAGGCCCGAGCCCGTTGTGCATCGGTTGGGATCATGGATCGTCACGATTACTCAGTTTATCATAATTATGTAACGGTTCAAGGTTTCAGTTTCGGTTAAATTGTTTTAAGCTTATTGGGCCTATTGGGCCAAGGCGTCCCAATTGGTTAACGGTTGAGGTTTGGCTTAATTCTTGACAACGATTTCAGTTTGTGATGTGTTTATTTCATAAAAACAATTGTTTAGGTCGGTTATATCATTTTTTCAGAATTCAGTTATATTTTTCAGTTTTTCGCACGGTTACGGTTAATGTTTTTAGTTTAGTCAGTTCATAACAGTTTTAAGCTCGACCGTCCAGATTGTTTAAAACCGAATAGTTTTAAACATATGATCGCTTATCAGTTTTCCGTGTCGGTTATATAAACGTACGACACGAGTTCCAGTTCGAGATAAAATATAAAAATACATTTTATATTTGTTTTTCTTGTTATTGAAATTTCATAATTAATCCATGGAATCTCTTTGAAATTTACGGGTATACGTTTCAAGTACAAACGCGGGATTAGGTTTACGTCATCAGTTAACAGTTAGGCACAGTAATTAACAGTTTAAACAGAAATCAGATCAGTTAATGCACATTAATTCTAATTAAAAAGTCAAAGTAAAGAGGTTTGACCTAGGTTTTCGGACGAGGTGTCACAAAACTCGTCCGAGGCGACCGAGTATCCCCCTGTTGGGTTTTTGCCAGTGGTATTCGGGTCACGGGTAGTAATTTTAATTTTTTTTTTATTAAAACCCGTTTTACTAATTGAATTACCGGATACAATTATATTTGTTTAATTAAATCAGAGTGCGGAAGCGTATATCAAATACATAATTAACACACGCGAATAACCCAGTGACATAATTTACAGGATCTAATCACCAACACACAAACACTAGTCATATATATATATACATATAAAATCGATGTATATATATATATATATATGCATATTTTATATTTAATCAAATAAATTATGATAAAATAAATATAACAGCTTATCTGATTATCATAATCAATATTATGATTTGATCTAAATCGAAAGTGTTTAGATCTCGAACAATCGGTTGTGTCTGACAACTGTTCGAGACACCGAGGTTTAACAAGACAAATGCTAGGGTTGTGAAAACCTTATAAGAGAAGCAAGCTCACGAGGCGGTTCAAAAACCTTAGTAGAAACGCACCAAAGTTACACCATGAACGATAATGGTCGACGGTCGGCAGCGGAACGACGGTATTCCGGCGGTCGTCGGCTTGGTTAAGCGGCGATCGGCAGCGGACGACAACGGAGGTAGGCGGTGGTTGTAGGACGGACGGATGGCGGCGACGACTGTGGCGGTCTTCGGCGGTGGATTACGACAGTGGTTTGCTGGAAACCAATCGGTGGAGGGGGCAGCGTAAGGGAGGCCGACCGACGGTGGGTCGCAGAGAGAGAGAGGGAGATGGAGATTTTAGGTGATTAGGGAGATCAAAATCTGTAACCTATAATCAATATTCTAGGTCCGTATTTATAATTACCAACCAGTTGTGGATAACTCACAACTGGTTATCTCTATCTCTTTATCTCTTAAAACCGTTGTAGATAAACTACAACCGGTTTAAATCTCTCATTTATCCATCCAGGTTTTAAAAGATAATTATCTATGTAGGTCCAGAAAATCTACCAAGACACGATATTGATATCACAAACGAGTGCGGAATCCTCGTAAGTGACTGATTCAAGAAAAGAGATGAAGAGAACACAAGAAAACTACGATTAAAACAATAAAAACTTAATCTTTGCACACAAGATGAACTTGTCGGGTACAAGATAAGAAATCGTAATCTCTGTCTCTCTGGTTTACGATCGTGAACACCGTGTAGGTTTCTTCTAATCGTTAACAGCAACTCGAATGGGCAACCTCAAATGGTGAACTCATGGGGTATATATAGTCCCCCATTGGGTTTACTATTGGGCCCCTTCTTGATCATAAACCCAATAGTAAACTCAAGCCCAACCATAAACTAGCCTACTAATCTAATTAAACCCTCTAAGCCCAGCCCAACTTATTTAATATTACAAGCCTCATAATCTAGCCTCTACAATCTTCCCCTAGGCTTATGATATTAAATGTCTTCGATCTTTGAAAATCTTCTTCTTGACTGCGTGGCAAAGATGCTGATGAAGATTCTTTCCGCAGAAATCTTCATTGGGTTTCATAACGGGCACTTGGGACTTCCTTTTGATCAGCATCAGCTTGAACTTCTTGAAATGAACAAGTTAATGAGAGGAGGATTCTCATTGACTTGCTTCTCTTGACAGAATTGGTTCTTGCTGAATCTTCGGTAACTGTCTTGAATCTCCAAAAATTAGAGGGTAAAAATGAACTTGAAACCCCTAACTTTGCAGAACTTGATTGTTGATCTTGGATCTTCATGATCTCTAACTGCTCTCTGCATCATTTTCTTCATCAAAGATTTGACTTGAAATCTTCAGCTTCCCCTAAACTTGTGAGCATTTTCTTTGAAAGCCATTGAAGCTTTTGAAAACTTGTAAAGACACCAACAACTTCCCCTAAACAGTTGCTTATTCAGATGGAAGTCTTGTCCGGCTGGTTCTTAAACTTGAGCAGAAGCAACATCTTTCTATCATCAACCTGTCTGACACACATTTGAAAAAAAAATATACTCCACCAGACATTTGATGACCGGTCTTTGGGTTAGGAGGTAATTATCATCTGTTCAGTTGATTCAAATTAACATTATTTTAACCAAAAACCCTAATATAGATTACGGGTTTTCTATAAAACTTCCCCTGAACCCAAGACCTCTAAAGACTTCCCCTTAGCTGATAACTTCCCCTCAGCTAAGGACTTCCCCTGAGATAATACATATTATCTTCGAGTTCCCTTCAGATACAATGTATTATGGAAGTCTTTTCGGATAATACTTATTATCCTCCCTCCTTCCCCTAAAAATTTGTCAAGATCTGACGGATGAAGTCTTTTCCATTAGATTATAAGTATCATCCTCGAGTTCCCTTCGGATAATACTTATTATCCCATACTCTTTCCCCTAAAAATTTGGCAAGATCTGTCGGGGGCATATTGTCATGCATTAAAACCCATGAAAAACACATTTTGACTTCTCAAATCAATCTGGCCAAGACGAAAACACACCAAAAAGAACTTAACGACTCACACACGAAAGATATAAACTAAACAAATACTTACTAAACCAAACATGAGAAAGTTTACAAGGGATCAAACCGTATGAATCTGACTGAGGAACCCTTTTCAGCTTCAGTTACTCGACTAGTCCAGAAGATTGCCGGTATGTTTGTCCGCTTTAAACTCAAACCCATTTATTCCCAACAGAATGCGTCATGTTTAATATAGTACAATATTACCATCATGTTTAACCGTCCCCACACCCAATCGTTCATAGCAAAACCTACCCAACCTCAGAGTTTATTGAGGATTCACAAACCCCTAGCTTGAGGAACCATGCAACACCGTTATGACTACCACTTATTTCATTAACCATCAGTTGGTGATCAGGTCGGCCGCTAAGCACGCAAAGAAGACCAACTGAGTGATTATTTTTCATTTTCTTTTCTTTTCCATTTTTTTTATAATTCTTTTTCTTTTCTTTTTCTTTTCTTTTTATTATGTGGTGAAGTCATGACAGCAGAGACATGGCGTGTGAGAGAGTGAATACTAGGTAATTACCACTCTCAACCCATTTTTTCCGGGACTCAGTCTTTTAAACCATGCAACCTGGGATGGGAAACTAAACATATATATCTTTTAAGTTCACTGCACTTTCATTGGAGGTCATAAGTTTAGGTCGAGCCTACCGAGCATATCACCGTGGAGCTTGCCTTTCACTTCCGCCTTATGCGTGTCAGCCATCTCCAACCCGGACATTCATTTTACTTCCCCTACACTTCTCAAAAACAAGACACAAACAATTAAAAATTGAAAAGCACACTATTTTTGAGGGGTCAACTTTTTCTTCATCTTTACATTTCTTCCTCTTGCTTTTTGATTTTTAATGTCACAATCTTGTGAACATCATTTTTCAGTTTTTTTTAATAAAAAATAAAACACACAAACACAAAGAACAAAACACAAAAATTTGAAGATATCTGGCCAAGCTAACTTTTAAAGTATTGATTTGAAAATTTTAGAAAATTGGGTTTCATGACATGCACACTTCATTGCATTTGAAGTCAAACACTTCAACAATCAATCACCAAGTGAAAATTTTAGGAAATTTGGTTTGACTCAAAACACCCTTTGCCGCTTCATCAAACAAACAACCAAGTTAAGAACAGTACCTTTCATGCTGAATTTAACCTTTTACCTCTCAAGGAAACATATCCTCCATAAAAAATTGCTTGTCATGACATGAAGATACGTCTCCTAAACTGTGCCTGGAACAATCACTTATCAACAAACAAATTAATAATAAAAATGTAAGTAATAATCCTCCTTGACTGTTCCTGCACATAGTGAGAGATTAGTTAGCCATTGGTACCCAGGCCATTGTTTTTCTGGGTACACCTGAGGAATCAATAAAGGATACTTCTTGTAAGAACATCCCCTTTGAGAAATCAGGAAGTTTTGATGGAGCAGACTTGACTTTTGGTTTCCAAGTTCCAGGTGATTTAACATTTGTGTTAGTCACTTTTGGAGTTGTGACTTTAGGTATTTCAACCTTCTTCATTTTAGATTTATTTTTCAAAACAGTTTTAGTTACCTTGGGAGGGGTAACTTTGGGTTTTTCAAGTTTTGATTGCTTTGAAAATGGTTTCATCACATTTCTCTGAAAATTTTGGTAACTTGGAAAGCTGTTGTTTTGATTTAAAGATTTTCTTTCAGCTTTGGCAGCACCCCAATGTTGATCAGAGGGTTTAACCTTAGGAGTAACGGTCTTCATTGCCTTAGGTTTCTGCACCATCATCGGCTTAGACTTTACAGACTCCTAAGATGAAGCCCTTTGACTTTTCGGAAAATAGGGTTCATAGGGGCGATAAAGACAGTTCCTAGCAATATGACCAGCGATGCCACAATTAAAGCAAGTCTGCTTCTTTAGATAGAAGTCAGACGTGTACCCATTTGTCTTTGGTGGCTGATATGGAGCTGGTTTGCCTTGTGTCTGCTTCTTTGCTTTGACTGCAGCTTCAGATTTGACTTTCTACTGGTTTGTCGAAGCCTGTGTCGAACCTGTCTTTACTGTCTTTGTGCTTCCTTAATTCTTTGACGTTGAAGCACCATTCTTGCAATTACAACGACAACTACATGATCCAACTGAAGAAATGGGAGACACAGCTACTCCCTTGAGTTTTTCATTCTTCACTCCAGCTTTTGGTTTCATACTTGGATGCTTGATGGTGATCTTTGGCCTCTCAACTTCAGCTTTACTCATTACTCCATCAGTTATTCCCTTAAACTTGGAGGAGAAGGATGGTAATTCATATCCAACATCTGGTTCTTGGTCAAACATTGATCCAGATGTCATAAAGATCTTCCCCTCAGGCCGTGTCGTCAAGATCACCTTTTCCCTTTTGACTTCGTCAATTACTTTGAAGCATGGGGTTTCAATTTTAGGGTATGGTTTCAACTCGACCCCAGCATCATCAGACTTTGAGTTGTGACACCTGTCATGTTTCTTGCACTCAGCATCATTGTCTGATATATCCTCTACTCTCCCTTCACCATAAGTCATTTTTGTCTCATTGTCAATTTCTTCTTGATTCATTGGTGTAGTTCCATACAAGACACTATCAATAGGAGGAGCAGATTCTTTATAATCAGATTTGGTTCGTTCAACTTGATCCTCACTAAGAAGTATTCCTACAATGTCTCTGGGAACTGGTGGAGGAATGATGCTGTTTGCAGACAGAGACTTATCAGACTTTTCTGACCCAAACCCAGTTTTATCTTTCCCAACTTGACCAGTCACAACAACATGTGACAATTCCTTTCCAGCATCGAGCATTCGCTTATTTCTTTCCTGATTGCAATCATACTTAACCTGCAGCTCATCAAATTTTTGTTGCAGTTCAGTTAATTTCTGTGGAAGCTCAGATATCTCAATCCTAGCCCGATCATATAAGATAGTCTTCTCCGTTTCTAGCTTCTGATATTTCTCAATGTCTCGTTTCTGAGCTTTTACCTTCTCCTCATTCTTTTGCCATCTACCCTTAAAAGAACTCCTCTCGCATTTTATCTCAAATAATTCTATCTGATAATTTTTACAAATTTGTCTAAGTCCAGGAATTATACGAGCACAAGTGGGATTGGGGCATATCTCAGTTTTGTTAACTTCATCTGTGAAATCATCTTTGTCCTCAACTATATTCTTTTCTTCAACCACTGAACTCATTATGCAGCTTCTGAAAATTTTGAAAAATCAGCAAAAACGGCAAAATCGGCAAAATCACTATTCAAAGAATAGTGTCAGAAACTTAAAACTGAAAAACGGAGGCCTTCGGAGTGGAATTTGGGGGTCCAAACGAGCTCCCCTGGACGTTAGTCGGGGGTAATTCTGGGGCTCGGTGTCACGAACGTCGTGTTAAAATTTGAGCCTCTAACTCCAAACGAGTCAAAAGTTTCTTAGCTCTGATACCAATTGTAGGTCCAGAAAATCTACCAAGACACGATATTGATATCACAAACGAGTGCGGAATCCTCGTAAGTGACTGATTCAAGAAAAGAGATGAAGATTACACAAGAAAACTACGATTAAAACAATAAAAACTTAATCTTTGCACACAAGATGAACTTGTCGGGTACAAGATAAGAAATCTTAATCTCTGTCTCTCTGGTTTACGATCGTGAACACCGTGTAGGTTTCTTCTAATCGTAAACAGCAACTCGAATGGGCAACCCCAAATGGTGAACTCATGGGGTATATATAGTCCCCCATTGGGTTTACTATTGGGCCCCTTCTTGATCTTAAACCCAATAGTAAACTCAAGCCCAACCATAAACTAGCCTACTAATCTAATTAAACCCTCTAAGCCCAGCCCAACTTATTTAATATTACAAGCCTCATAATCTAGCCTCTACAATCTATTGAATAACCATTTATTTAATCTATATTATCCAACCACAATTTAAATAAAACTAATTAAATAAATAATTTTTCGTTAATTAACTTTTATTTAATTTAGTAATATTAATAATAACAATTATTATTTGTATTATACCGACTAATAATTATTAACAATTAATAATTAATTTTTCTGCTATTTTATTATTAAAAGTTAATAATAATTATAATAATAAAATGAAATGATTAATTATTATTTATATCAATATATAAATAATAGTATGATATCATTTCTGTTTTCGCAGAACAACTTTTACTAATTAAACGTGTTCGGTTCTCGTAGCTCTTAGTGTAACTCTTACAAGTCGCAACCGGGTCGGGTTCTTAGAAATTGTCGGGTATAGACATACATCCAACAGTCTCCCACTTGGACAGATCCTGACAAGATCGTAGGATGCAGTTAGAGGAGCTCTACCTACACATGACTGCCCCAACCAGTTGTGACACCTTAAGTCGACAACCAAGGTATATCAGTTGTAAAGCAACATAATTTTAGGCTTATGGTAAATATCGTTAGTCACTGTTCCCTTCTGTATTCAACATCAATTGAATGATAAGGAATGGATTCAATTCAACTTATCTTAAGTTCAACGTTTCTCGATCTCGAATGCAAGTGTTCCAATCAAACACAAAGTAAGTTTGGGTAAGGTCTTACACTTAGCACTTGGAATCAACGAATAGGCCCATGATGTCTCACTGTTGCATTATTAATGCAAGAGTACAGAATCCCATATTGACTAAATGTAGCTCCCACTAAACTTTAGATCTATTCCCAAAGGTAGCATTTATGACTGGCAGTTATCTAACAGCGGTTGACTACAATCAAAGAACAAATCCTGGTAAACGGGAGGTTGCACATGTTTCTCAGGTCTAAGGACAAAAATGAGTTTACCAATAATAAAATTCATCTTGTTATTGAATCAAAGAAGATGAATTGATGCGAGTGTCGTCCAACGTCATTCTGTAATAAGGCCTATGAATTTGGTTAGTCAACAATTTGAGTCCAAAGTAAGAATAGACTTCTTTTAGATTCGTTCCCACGATTCAGACATCTGATTTGGTTGCACAATTATGATGGAGCTTTGAGTATACTACATGTCTATTCATGGATACTAAACGAACTAAAATCGAACACACGTATACATTTCAGAATTTGTTTTAACCGTTTAAAATAAATTCGAATAATAAAGTATAATTGTTATAGTTCGTACATCCCAAATACTAAATCAAATTTTGGCTTAACGTGCTGAGATATTACATCAAACAGGTGATGTCAAAACTATAGTTTCCTATTTATTTATAGCTAAATTTCGATACCGGTTAACTGTCTTTTATTAAATGTTTCTATACTTACACTATTGTTTCTTATATAGTGAAGTGTATTCAACTGATATGTGATAATAAATGCCCTTGGTGTGCACTATAAATCTGTGTTATCACATAAACCGACTTCAATGCTTACACCTTAATCAATCTAAGACTCTAAATCAATAGTTTCATTCATGTAAAGGTCACTTGAGATGGCTTACGTATTTATACTATAATATCTTATAAATACGCGACTATATCAATACAATTTCTTTGTTATGATATACTTCCAATCTTGTCATTATGTAACCGTGTACAGTGATATCCACATAATAACTCTTTATTATATTCTTTTGTTCAAAGTCCTAATGGTTTTGAACTAGCCCTAGAAGTAACTTGTCTCTGTGGATCTTTATCCAGGGTCTACATTTACACAAGTAACTTCATAATCATCCGATAATTAAATCCATTGTTTAATTAAATTAATTAAATAAACTACTTGGACCATTATGTAATTATCATGATCATGATTATTAACATAGTGTTCCCACTTTCCTTTTATAGATCTAGCGTTCTTTAAGATTATCAATTCCAACCTTTAGGATATTCGCAAATTGTTTTGCTTATGTTAGAGCATGTTTTGATGTCCAGTGCTAGGTCTAGGTGTTTTGTCTTTGTAATTAATAGTCTTGTATAAACTGGTCTCAGAGTACCAGTGGCGGACCAGATGGTACGCACGAACCATCTGGTACGTTGGTTAGTTGGTACGCTGGAAAATTTGGTATAAATAGATTTGTTCGTTTGGAGAGAGCAGAAGTGGTGAGAGTTATTGCTTTACTGTGTGTTTTCCTAGGGTATTCTATCTGTAATCTCTCTCTTGTAAACGAGCTTGTGAATCAATTGAAGAATAATTTATTTACTCGTTATGTACCGAATCCGATTACGATCATGTCTTAGCAAGATCATATACGTGTTTTACAAGTGGTATCAGAGCAAGTTTGCTCGTGATTCTGATCGGTTTGGGTTTCTAGAGAGAGAAACAACTTTTTGGTAAAAATTTCATCAATTCTTCTCAGTTTTATGTGCATACAATACATGTTTTACGTTCAAAATGATCCGTGAGTGTTTCCTTTGAGTTCTGCATCGATTACACGTCCTGAAAGTCAAAATTCTTGAAAATCAATCGAAATCTGGTTGGTACGCGGCTGGTACGGATCAAGAACAGTGTGGTACGCGACTGGTACGCACAACAATCTTCAACAAAGATTAGGTACGTGGAACTCGTCCGCAGGACAACCTTCATAGACTGGTTCGTGGCAGTTATAGGCCGGTTCGTGGCAGTTGCAACGTACCAGTTGGTTCGTTAAATATAGTTGGTACGTTGAAAGGTGGTCCGCTGGTGGTACGTTCGTTGTAATTCTGGTTCGTGTTTGGTTCGTGAATATTGTTGGTACGTTGGATTGAATTTTGGTACACAGATCGCCATTTTGGTTCGTTGGATCAGTTTTTGATTCTACAATCATGGATCCGTTTCAAGCTTTTGCAGCTATGTCTACGACCGTTTAAGCATTACTGAATTACAATAACAAGATAGGAACTACAAACAAAGTTCCTAAATTGATGAAATTTGTAGATCTCCATAATTAGAAAACTCGTTATGAATCATACATCGGTGTGACGGATGTAACAGTATGGACTCCAATGCTGGTTGGTTATCAAGTTCCAAAGTTCACAACTGGTGCATTTGCTGGTCAAATCAAGTCGTATAACAAGATGAATGATGCTAAGAAAGAAGCTTTTAAGCTAGAAAAGAAAGCTTATTCAAACTTATTAATGGCTTTACCAAAAGATATCCCGCATCAGTTTAAAATGCATACGACATCAAAAGCGTTATGGGATGCAATGTGTCACAGATGTGAAGGCAATGCTCAATACAAGAAAAGTAAGAAAAAGGTGTTGTTGAAGGAATTTGATAATTTTTGTCATGTTCCAAATGAAACCATAAATGATCTGATTTCAAGATTATCACATTTGGTAAGCGAACTTGACATAGTTGGGGTGAGTAAAGAAGCAGGTGAATTGAAGGAAAAGCTGTTAGATGCTCTACCTGCATCATGGGAAGGATATAATTTGTTGTTGACACATGATAAGGGATTTGATGATATTACCTATGATGATTTAACAAGAAACTTTCTAGCTCGGGAATTAGATATGAAGCGAGTCAAAACTCTACTAGCTCAAGTTCAAAGTCCCGATGTATATTTTGGTGATAATGCTTCAACTATGCATGCAAAAGCAAAAGCTAACTCAAATCCACCGACTACTACATTTTATGTGGAAAATACTTCAAGTGGACATGCAAATATGTTTCGGGGTTCTTCAAGTGAAAGTTTCACTCACAAAGCTGCGGTGACATATCCAGTTTACTCAAGTCAATCATCTTCTACTCCAACATCAAATGACAATGCATTTTCAGCTAAGACCACAAATGAGTTTATGGCACTATTTTCAGCAATGGTCTCTTCATATGATGGGGTAGTAGCAGGAAAATTGACCAGTGCTGAGTTGACAGATGAAGATTATGAACAAATCGACCCTGATGACTTAGAATTGATGGATATCAATTGGTCGATGGCTATGCTTGTCAGAAGAGGAAAAAAGTTTATGAAAAGAACAGGCCGTAAAGATCTCAATCCTGAAGGCAAGCTTGGATTTGATAAATCTAAGGTTCGGTGCTATAATTGTCAAAATTATGGTCACTTTGCTAAAGAATGCAACAAGACCAAGAAACAGGAAACTTCAAAATTATATCAAAAGTATGCTGCTCAAAGTAACAAAGCTTCGGGAAGTAATTCAAATGCAAATGCTAGTGGGTCAAACTCAGATACTAAAGCTTTGGTCTCACAAACTGGTGACGGTTATGATTGGGCTGATGATTTTCCCGATGAATCTGCATTTTTATGCACTGATGAAAGAAATGTGACAGTTGAGGATGATCCTGATCTTCCTGGTGAAGATTTCTTTGCTGAAAGCCAACAAGGTTTTATGGCCGACATTCAGGTAGATTCTAAAATCTGTGATTTTTGCATGACAACTGCTAACCAAATGAAGGAACTTTCTGATGAGAAAGGCATGTATTATGATAAATACATGTTAGCATAAGAAAATGTCAAAATCTACAAACAAAGGTGGGAGGTCGTTAAGGCTGAACTTAAAAGTGAGCATGCCTTGATTCTGAGCACACAAATAGAATTAAATAATAAAACTGAAGATTTTTTTTGTGAGAAAAAGCTTGCAGAAGCAAATGCTAAAATTTACGATTTAAACATTAATATCTTGGATCTTCAAAGACAACTTGAAAATTTCAGAAATTCATCTTCCTTTGTAAGTTTTCTTTGCAAAGATGAAAATTTGCAAGAGGTGCTCAAAGAATCAGGTTGTACTTCAGTTCCTCCACCTATTGTTCATGGTCTAGGACCAAATGAATCTGAGATCAAACCAGCTGTTGTGTTTGATTATTCTATGTTTATTGAGGGATCATCTGATAAGTCCAAGGGCACTCATAAGAGAAAGCCTGTAAAAAAATGTGACCAAACAGGTCAATGAGGTTCCCAAACAATCTGAATCTCATGAGTCGGTTGTTGAAAAACCTAAAAGTGTAACTCTTACACCTTTAGAGGCTGCTCAGAAAATAATTGAAATAGAAAAAACAATGAAAGATTTTGAAAACACAAATTTTGCAAAAGGTCATGATTTATTTTTTGAACGTGATTCTGTAACTGTGAGCAACACAACCACACCTGATGTTAACTCAATACCGGTGCCTCCGCCGAGATCGGCAAAATTCAATGGCATCGGGTTTCGACACTCTGATGAAGTTTCTAAGGTCAGTCAAAAGAAACCTAAGAAAGTTCAACAGCATAACAAGAAAGATATCAATTCTGAGAAGTCTGCTGACAAAGAGATAAAACTAAGATTGGTGTATCTTCTCAGAAAGTGAGATTGTATTGTCTCAAAGGTAGTGATACCATATTCTCAGATGAGACATTTCCGTTATGATGTGTTGACTCAAAAAGAGTTGCCAACGTGATCTATGCTGATTCAGAAGAAAAATGTGTGTCTGATCATGAACCTGTGAAAGAAGGTTCATTGTTCAAACTTAGAACTAGTCCCGATGATCAGATTTCTCACACTCCAAAAGATCAAAAGGTGTTATCAAAGTCAAAAACTTCAAAATATTCACCTAAGAATTTTTATAATCCGATGGTAATTTTATGCTAAAACAAACAGTTTTGACTATGAATCTTATGGATTCTGTGAGGATTATGATTTCTATGATTACTTTGGTCATTATGAACAAAATTTTGGAAAATTTGAGGAAATAAAAAACAATCGTGTCAAACCCAAAGGGTATTCTGATCATTGTGGGGTTGATGATTATGGTTTTTACAATCAATTTGGATATGTTGGTCCACTGTTTAAATCTCTTCCAAAGCACAAATCTCGATGATTTAGTGTTAAGGAACCTAGGAGAGTGGTTAAACAAATGACTGTTGATAACTGTTGGTTTATATAACTATTTATCAGATTATTCACGAGTACGCAACGGATCGATCCTATGATTTAACCTAACTAACCGGATAGAACATGTTTACCTTATGAGCTCGGATTGACTTGATCTCTTGGAGGATTTAATGCAAATCCCTCTACGATCGCACACATGACACACCAATGTTATGTGCTAGCACTTGATCACGAAGCTTTGGTCAAACCACAATTTCGAACTCAAGGGAACTAGAAACCCCAGCCGAAATTTAGAAGAGGAGAGGAGGAGGAGAGAATTAGGGTTTTGGATTTCTCTAATCACTTGGATTTTAATGGTCACCAAAACCCTTAACCAAGGGGTTCTATTTATAGGGTTTAGATAACTTAGGGAACAAGATTAGGGCAACACAATGAGCCCTACGAGGCTTACGAATTCCTAGAATTCGTACAAGGCCTTTGGGCCTTCACCAACTTGTTCCTTAATTAATCTAGTCCAATTCCCTTCTCTTTAATTAAAAACTATTAATTAATATTAATACATTCGGTGTCGAGACGTGTGACCCCGTAGGCTTAATTAATTTCCGGACATACGCTTACTATTACATGATCATATCCCTACAGCTCCCACTTGAGCTTGCAATAGTAAAGGTAATAACATTGGTTAGTGTCTAGCAACACGCCAATGCTCCCAGAAATATTTAAGTACAGCTTCTCAAAGTGTATTTAAATGGTTTAGTCATTTATTATCCCTTTGTTACTGACACCATGTTAAATATGGATATGGATCAAAGTCATTCCATACTTTAACGATTCCGTTTCTCATTCTCACAACTAACTTAAGATTACCAAATTGCAAATCGAGACATCTCTAGATTTCATTTGGGCATGGCCATGCAAACATCTTAATTAGTCCAATGAGGGGCCCAGTGGTATCTGCTTCAGCACAAAGCTGAAGGAACAAATCCTCTTGAATACACGTGTCAAGTCACATACTTCACTACACTTACTGAAAATATTAATTAACTATTAATTAATATTAATACATTCGGTGTCGAGACGTGTGACCCCGTAGGCTTAAATAATTTCCGGACATACGCTTACTATTACATGATCATATCCCTACAGCTCCCACTTGAGCTTGCAATAGTAAAGGTAATAACATTGGTTAGCGTCTAGCAACACGCCAATGCTCCCAGAAATATTTAAGTACAGCTTCTCAAAGTGTATTTAAATGGTTTAGTCATTTATTATCCCTTTGTTACTGACACCATGTTAAATATGGATATGGATCAAAGTCATTCCATACTTTAACGATTCCGTTTCTCATTCTCACAACTAACTTAAGATTACCAAATTGCAAATCGAGACATCTCTAGATTTCATTTGGGCACGGCCATGCAAACATCTTAATTAGTCCAATGAGGGGCCCAGTGGTATCTGCTTCAGCACAAAGCTGAAGGAACAAATCCTCTTGAATACACGTGTCAAGTCACATACTTCACTACACTTACTGAAAATAGCCCTTTTGTACTACCTTATTCAGGATAGTTAGACCTATATCAAGTAGGTGCAATCCATACATGCATGACCTGCTTATATCTCAAGTCTAAGGATAAATAAAGCAACCATTTACGAATTTCACTTAATGACGCCGATCCATAAAGTGACAATTCGTTAGTGGGTCAGTCCAGCATGCATCCAATGAATACTATGTGAGTTTGGTGGGACCATCCTAACCAATCACTCAGACTTTGTCTTATTTTAACTATGCTCCCACATAGTTAATTGACAATGGACAATTTAGAATACTTAGTAAGTATTCATGGATTAAACATGCAAATATAGGACACAACTTAACCATTAAATGAAATCAAACATAACAAGTACTTTATTTCATTATATACATAGAAATTGTTTACATCCTTTGTCCAAATACTGAAACATCAGACATACATAATTTAACTAGCTAATCTAAGTCCCATGCCCTCGGCATGCCTTTCAAGTTTTGGTCTCGATAGAGCTTTCGTGAAAGGATCATCTAAATTAATATCCGTGTGAACTTTGAGTAACTTTATTTCACCAAGTTCGATATGCTCACGAACATAGTGATATCTCCTGGCATAGTGTCTGGCGCCCTTCTGAACTCCGGGTTCTTTGGCGATGATTAATGCACCCGAGTTATCGCAGTACATGTCGATGGGTAGCAATGTACTCAGACTCTGTTGCAGCCTCTGACGTAGCAATGTACTCAGACTCTGTTGCAGACATAGCAACTGTGGTTTGCTTTTTGCTCTTCCAATCCACAACGCCTCCATTTAGAACGAAGACGTACCCAGACTGAGACTTCGTGTCATCTCTATCAGTCTGAAATCTAGCATCACAGTATCCGGTCACTCTGAGCTCTTGATCTGGATTTCCCCCATACACCAAAAACAAATCTCTAGTAGCCCGTAGGTACTTGAGAATGGTCTTAACAGCAGTCCAGTGACTTTCACCTGGATTCTGTTGAAATCGGCTAACGATATTTTGCGCAAATGCTATGTCAGGTCTAGTGCATCTCACCGCATACATTATAGAGCCTACAACCGAAGCATAAGGAACTCTTTGCATATGCTTCACCTCATCAGGTGTAGAAGCACCTTGTTTGACCGATAGACCAAGTCCTTCCTGCATAGGTACTATACCACGCTTGGAATTCTCCATCTTGAATCGCTTCAAGATCTTATCAATATAAGCACTTTGACTTAGTCCAATCAACCGCTTAGTTTTATCTCTATAGATCTTGATTCCAAGAATGAATGCTGCTTCGCCCAAGTCTTTCATGGCAAAACACTTTCCAAGATGGTTTTTGACATCTTGCAACATTGGAATGTGTTTTCCTATGATCAATATGTCATCCACATACAAGACCAGGAAAGTAACATTGCTCCCACTAGCTTTGCGATATACACATGGCTCATCGGGATTTTGAACGAAACCAAACTTTTTGATTTCTTCATCAAACCGTTTATTCCAACTTCTCGATGCTTGCTTTAGTCCATAAATGGACCTTTGAAGCTTGCATACTTTGTTGGGATGTTTTGGATCCACAAACCCCTTGGGTTGATCCATATAGACTTCTTCGTCCAAGTAACCATTTAAGAAGGCAGTCTTAAAATCCATTTGCCATATCTCAAAGTCATAGTATGCTGCTATGGCTAAGAGAATCCTAATAGCTCTAATGTCAGCAACTGGTGAAAAGGTCTCATCATAATCAACGCCAAAACGTTGAGTATATCCTTTCGCCACGAGACGAGCTTTATAGGTGTGTACATTTCCATCCATGTCGGTCTTCTTCTTGAAGAGCCATTTACTTCCAACGGTTCTTGCGTTAGGAGGAAGATCAACCAGGGTCCAAACGTGGTTATCTTGCATGGATTTCATTTCCACATTCGCAGCTTCAAGCCATTTGTCAGATTCTGGATCTGATAATGCAGCTTTGAAATTCGGAGGCTCATCGAGATCTCCTGCTACGTTTTCCTCGGATTCAACTAGACCAATCCATATATCCGGTTGACGTATGACCCTTTCGGATCTACGAAGTGGAATCGCATCATCATCATCGACTTGAGGTTCATCACTTTGAACATCCCCCCCCCCCCCACTCAAGTTGATGATTGCTAGTTATTTCAGAAGGTGAAACATCTTCCAATAGTTCTACAATTCTCCCACTGTTCTCTTGAGCTATAAAATTCTTCTCAAAGAATTCAGCGTATCGAGCAACACGAACAGTGTTTTCGGAAGGATTATAGAAGTAGTAACCCATTGTTTCCTTTGGGTATCCTACGAAGATGCACTTAGTCGTCCTGGGTTGTAATTTGTCAGGCGTATCGCGCTTCACAAGTGCCTCACATCCCCAGACTCATAAGTAAGACAACACAGGGACTTCTCCATGCCATAATTGATATGGTGTCTTTTCAACCTTCTTGGTTGGAACCATATTTAGAACGCGTACAGCGGTTTCTAGAGCAAAATCCCAAAATGATAATGGGAGAGTTGTAAGGTTCATCATCGACCTCACCATCTCTAGTAAGGTACGATTCCTCCTCTCAGATACTCCATTATGCTGAGGTGTATAAGGAGGAGTAAGCTGTTGGACAATTCCACACGCTTTTAGATAATCCTTAAACTCTTGGCTTAAGTATTCACCACCACGATCCGATCGAAGGATCTTGATGGTCTTACCGAGTTGATTTTCAACTTTGTTCTTAAACTCTTTGAATGTTTCAAATACCTCATGTTTATGTTTAAGCAAGTAAACATAACCATAACGACTGAAATCATCTGTGAAAGTCACGAAGTAGCTAGCACCTTGTCTTGACACATGTCTAAATGGGCCACATACATCGGTATGGATGAGTCCAAGTAGCTCTTTTGCCCTTTGCGGCTTGTTTGGAAAGGGTTTTCTAGTCATCTTTCCTGATATACAAGAAACACATTTGTCAAATGATTCATCATTTGATTTTAGGATCCCTTCACGTTGAAGTCTTTCAATGCGGTTTTTGCCAACATGGGCAAGACGACATTACCATAGATAGGTAGAGTCCAAGTTAGTTTTGGCTCGTTTGCTAACATGATACAATGAATTATTATTGTTGCAACCACGCATATCAATTTCATAAATGCCATTACAAGGGATGGCATCAAAATAATGAACATTATTCTTAGAAACTGAAATACCGATATTATTAAAAACATTAATGTATCCTTGGTTTTTCAACAATGAAACTGAAATAACACCTCTAGTAATAGAAGGTGCATAATGACAATTGTCTAAAACAATAATTAACCCAGAAGGAAGAACTAAATGAAATTCTCCTATAGCCTCCACAGCTGCTGGCAAACCATTTCCCAAGAACAGCTGCAAAGCTCCAGGCTTCAGTTTCCTCCTGTTTCTAAGACCCTGCAACGTATTACAGATATGAGTTCCACAGCCGGTGTCATACACCCATGAATCACACTTAGAAAAGGAAAATAATTCAATTGTGAAGATACCTGAAGTACTAGCCCCGCTAGTATTCTTTTTCTTCTTCATCAACTCAGCTAGATAGGTAGGAAAGTTCCTCTTCCAGTGTCCAACTTCACCACAATGGTGACAGATCTGGTCTTTAGCCGGATGCTCTTTCGCGGCCGGAGGGGTTTGCTTGGTTTTAGGAACAAGCGCAACTGCCTTGCCTTTTCCTTTACCATCATTCTTGCCCTTCGCCTTTTGCGGTCGTTTAGCCTTTTGGATCTTTCCCCCCTTGATCATAAGAACTTGGGGTGTTTCAGTGGCCTTCTTAGGAATCGTTTTTTCATACTCGACAAGCATAGCATGAAGCTCAGGTATAGTCTTAGTCATACTATGCATGTTGTAGTTGCGCACAAAACCCTCAAAATCCTTCGTAAGAGATCTGAGGATCATGCCAACTGCCACAACCTGATTATACCCATAATTGAGCGATTCCAATTTGTCAAAGTAGCTCTTCATCTTGAGCACATGACTACTGACCGATTTACCAGTTTCAAGCTTCAAGTCGTGGAGTTCCACAACTAGGTCGAACAATTCAACACCAGCTTGTTTTTCATACATCTTCTTTAGCTCTTTGATCATATCACAAGGTGTATGAAATTCGTATTGCTTCTGAAGATCGGGAGTCATACTCGAGATCATCATGCAAGCAACCTCATCGTATCTGGTATACACTGCATTGTAGAACGCTTTCTCTTGATCAGAAGCATTAGCAGCTGGCTCGGTCGGCCAATGATTCTCAAGGACATCGGTCCTCCGTTCAACTCTAAGGACAATCCTCAGTTGACGGTACCAGTCATTGAAGTTAGATCCATTCAGCTTTTCTCTTTCAAACATTTGACGAAAAGCATGACCAACATTGTTTTGAGGAGGGTTTGTTGCCATCAACAAAACAGATTAAGTTCAAAAATCAGTATTTTCGATAATTAAGTCCTTAATAATTTAATTACCCAATGTTTAAATAACTTTAAACAATTAAGCTTATTAAGGCTAGGATCCTAATGACATGCCCTCATTTCATCAGTTGATCTGCTAGAAATGATGCATTCAAAAGGTAAGTGACGATCAATAATTGTATTCCAAATACAATTCCTAGATTTTATGGGACCTACAACTTGCACCAAGTGATTTATAGTCATGTTTCATCCCATCTTTTGCCACGGGCTAAGGGTCTCACCGCCTAGCTCGCTTTAAGTCATCCAACCAAGAATGCACAAATTGTCCACCATTGTGTACCAATGAGTGGGAATTTGTCTTGCAGATGCTAATCTACCATTGTGTACCAATGAGTAGAGTAACACCCACAAGTGTCCTTTACGAGTTGGATGGCAAAGACTTCAGTTTGATTGGGTCAAAACAATTTGATGTGATCAAAAGGTTATGTGTGAAGATTCATGCACATCTTCACCACATAATGTGTTTATAAATGCTTAGTTTGTCTTCCAAGTCAAAAGAGCTCGGTAGCTCCATTCGCAACACACAAAGAAGCGTAGGGGTGAGGTTTGCACATTGCAATTAAAAACCTACCCCTTTAGGGAAGCAGAGCGACCCGACTTATACCTCTCTTAGAGTATGTTCGAATGGGTGAGCCGGTGTTTCTTTTGAACTTGTAGGACACAAATTTTATTTTATAAACAAATCATATTTCGATAGTTAGTAAGCAAATTTCAATTTTCATAAAACAATTTGCGATTTAAAACATTTTTATTATGTCTCAATTATCACATAACACCACATAATCTTAGGGTTTCTAATTATCTTACATAATTTTAATTTTTTAATTCTCTCGTTTTAAGTAATAACCATGATCGTTTTGCATGAAACTTCATGGTTTTTACTTATTTTTAACTCATTAAGATTAAAAGGTACAACATGTTGGTTTCTAGTTATCTAATAACACATAAAAAACTTGGATTAATATTTTGGATCTTTCAAGAAACTAATTTTGATCCAAATTAGGGTTTCCCGATTCGGCTAGAGGTTTTGATCCAATTAGGGTTTTCAATTTGGGTCGAAAACTAGGGTTTTCGATTTGGGCCAAATTAGGGTTTCCAATTTTTCGAAATTAGGGTTTAAGATTTTCGAAAATCATGGTTTATAATTTTCGAAAATTAGGGTTTCCTAATTTTCGAAAATTAGGGTTTCCTAATTTTCGAAATTAGGGTTTCCAAATCCTAATTTTCTGTTTTTACCAATTCACAAAACGATTTTCTAATTGTAAAAAAAAACTTGATTTCTAATGGATCAAAAGCTAGAATCTTTATGGGGAAACATATCCCTAATTCGAAATTAGGGTTACCCCCCTTCCAAGTTTTTATACCCGGTAATTAATTAATTTCATAGGTGGCTCGCGATACCACTGTTGGTTTATATAACTATTTATTAGATTATTCACGAGTACGCAGCGGATCGATCCTATGATTTAACCTAACTAACCGGATAGAACATGTTTACCTTATGAGCTCGGATTGACTTGATCTCTTGGAAGATTTAATGCAAATCCCTCTACGATCGCACACACGACACACCAATGTTATGTGCTAGCACTTGATCACGAACCTTCTTCTTCAAGCTTTGGTCAAACCACAATTTCGAACTCAAGGGAATTAGAAACCCTAGCCAAAATTTAGTAGAGGAGAGGAGGAGGAGAGAATTAGGGTTTTGGATTTCTCTAATCACTTGGATTTTAATGGTCACCAAAACCCTTAACCAAGGGGTTCTATTTATAGGGTTTAGATAACTTAGGGAACAAGATTAGGGCAACACAATGAGCCCTATGAGGCTTACGAATTCCTAGAATTCGTACAAGGCCTTTGGGCCTCCACCAACTTGTTCCTTAATTAATCTAGTCCAATTCCCTTCTCTTTAATTAATAACTAATGGTCCGTTAACAATTAACTATTAGTTTTTAATTAATTCGTCTTTAATAATTCATGATAAATATTAATTAACTATTAATTAATATTAATACATTTGGTGTCGAGACGTGTGACCCCGTAGGCTTAAATAATTTCTGGACATACGCTTACTATTACATGATCATATCCCTACAATAACACCTCAACTGATTCAGGAGGTAGTTTTCCTATGGTTTTTGTTGATCGTAGGAGGTGTTATCATTGTTACAAAAAGGATCATCTAAGAAATAGATGTCCGGTTTTGGCTAAGAAACGAGCTTCCGCTGTTAGTATTGAAAAATCTGAAAAAGTTTCTGAGCCAAAACAGATAGATGAAAAAGGTGGTCACAAAAAAAAATGTCAAAAGAGAAAAAATTTTCAAAAATCGAAAGTCAATTGGAAGTTCATCTTCGAGTGATATTACCACGGATTCATCTACTCCTATGTTAAGGCAAAAGTGGCTGCCTAAATTGACCTTAAAAGCCACTGAGGACTTTTCTGAAGACACTGGTCGACCCAAAGCTAAAAGCTTGGGTCCAGATGCTCACTAATTATTTGCTGAAATGTGCAGGGTGCTCAAAAGCCAGCTGTCAACAACTTCTGGGTCGTTGATAGTGGAGCATCCAGGCACATGACGGGTAATATTTCCTTGGTTTCAGATGTCAAACTAATTCAAGGAGGAAATGTTACTTTCGCTGGCAATAAAGGTGGTAGAATTACTGGTGAAGGAAAGATGGGTAACGAGACGATTTCATTTGAAAAAGTCCAACTTGCTGAGTGTATCTCAAATTTGTGATAAGCAGTGTACTGTTGCTTTCACAAGTTCCGAGTGCTTGATTCTGAAACATGGTATTCAAATACCTGACGATTGGATCGTTATGCGAGCTCCTAGATTTTGTGATTTGTATGTGTTGAATATGAATCAGACTTCATATGCGGTATCTGCTACGTGTTTTATTTCAAAGACTACAGAAAAAGAATCCATCTTGTGGCATCGTTGCATGAGGCACATCAATTACCGGAAGATAAACTATTTGGTCAATCATAATCTGGTAGATGGAGTTTCAAAGAATAGATTTTCTATTAACGATGTGTGTGTCTCTTGAAAGAAAGGTAAACAAAGGAAGAAGTCTCATCCGTCCAAGCGTTTGAATTCAATTGTAACTCCTTTGGAACTACTTCATATGGATATCTTTGGTCTTGTGAATATTCGTAGCATTGAGGGAAGTTATTATTGTTTGGTTATTACAGATGATTTTTCTCGGTTTTCATGGGTGGTGTCTCTAGCTTCAAAGGATGAAACTCCAGATTCAATTCAGAAGCTATTATCCAAGTTTGAATCAATATATAAATTCAAAGTATGTCTTCGTACTGATAATGGTACTGAATTCAAGAATGCTAAGATGACAGCTTTTTGTGATTCACTTGGAATCAAACAAGAATTCAGTGCGGCGTATACTCCGCAACAAAATGGAGTAGCAAAAAGAAAGAATCGCACATTGATTGAAACGGCTCGAACCTTGCTGGCCGATGCACATTTACAGATAAAGTTTTGGTCTGAAGCAGTGCATACTGCATGCTATGTCCTCGATCGTGTGCTAATTATTAAGCGAATTAACAAAACAAGTTATGAGTTGCCTAAAGGTCGAAAGCCAAATTTAAACTTTTTGGAACCATTTGGGTGTTTATGCACGGTTCTCAAGGAAGGTGGGAAGTTTGCTGCTAAAGCTATTGAAGGCATTTTTGTTGGGTATCATCATCCAATGAAACGTGTTTATTTTCCTTCTTCTAAGACCATTGAGAATCATGTGAATGTGTATTGTCGAAAACATACTTTTATACAACCCAATTCGGTTGATAGTCGGGCTTTTGATTACAAGTCTTTACTTGATTCTTTCACGGCTTCAAAATCTGATTTTGATAAAGAGGATCCTGATGTGTTAGCTGCTTTGCTACACTCAATGAAGAGTTCAGGACCAGGATCATGGATTCCTAAGCTTCCAAGTTCTTCTACTGTTACTGCTTCATCTAGTCAGACAGTGTCTAATTTAGAAACAATGAGTTCTTCTGATGATGATGAAAGTACTTTTCATAAAGCTGAATCGACACCTGTTGATGATCAAATTCATTTGCCTAGTACAAGTTCTTCTGTGCCAAATTCTTTACCAATTGGTGATTTATCAAGTTCAGAAGTAGCAGAGGAAAATTTAAATAATCTGGCAGATAATCTTGTAGTTTCTGATTCAACAACTCTTAGTATTCACAATATTCATCCTCAAGAAAACATAATTGGAGATCCGACTTCGGGAGTTCGTACACGACATCAATTGTCAGAAAATGTTGATGCTTTGATTGCCGAAATTAGAGATTCCGGGGTTTAGAATGAAGTCTTTCACTCGTGTTTTCTATCTCAAGTGGAACCTACCAATGTTGATAAAGCGTTGGAAGATGCTTCTTGGGCGGAAGCAATGCAAGAAGAGTTGCAGCAATTTCAAAAATTGGGCGTTTGGCATCTCGTGGATTTACCCAAGAATTTTTAAAGAACCGTGTGGAACGAAGTGGGTATTCAAATGTAAGAAAGATGATCGTGGTTTCATTGTCAGAAACAAGGCGAGATTAGTGGTTCAAGGATTTTCTCAAATCGAAGGCATTGATTTCAATGAAGTGTATGCTCCTGTAGCACAAATTGAAGCTATTAGGATATTTTTAGCTTTTGCAGCACATCACGGATTTAAGGTGTATCAGATGGATGTCAAGAGTGCTTTTCTAGAATGGAAAGATTCGTGAAGAAGTTTATGTGAAGCAGCCGCCTGGTTTTTATGATCTGGAGTTTCCTGACAAAGTGTACAAATTAGAGAAGGCTTTATATGGTCTTCACCAGGCACCAAGGTCTTGGTATGAGACACTTTCTACTCACTTGCGTGACAACGGGTTTCAACGTGGCAAGGTAGATTGTACATTATTTTCAAAGAAGTTAGGGAAGGATCTGTTGCTTGTTCAAGTTTATGTTGATGATATTATCTTTGGAAGCACAAAAGACAGCTTATGCATAGAATTTGAGCGGGTTATGCAAACAAAGTTTGAGATGAGCTCTATGGGGGAGATGGGTTTCTTTTTGGGTCTTCAAGTCCATCAATCTGCCAAAGGCATATTTTTGCATCAAACAAAATATGTGTCCGATATTTTTGCTCGGTTCAAGATTGGCGATGTTCGGATTCCATGTACTCCAATTCAGGTTTCACATGGTATCGAACCAGATGAATCCGGTGCAACTGTTGATCCGACATTGTTTAGGGCTATGATTTGTTCCCTTATGTATTTGACCGCATCTCGTCCTGATATTATGTTTGCTGTTTGTTTTTGTGCTAGGTACCAGGCAGCTCCGAAGGCTTCACATATGCTAGCAGTAAAAAGGATTTTTGCTTATTTGAAGGGTAATCCGGATCTTGGCATCTGGTACCCTAATGATAATAAGTTTGAGTTATCAGTGTATTCTGAATCGGATTATGGAGACTGCAAAATCAACTTTAAATCGACTACCGCCGGATGTCAGTTTTTGAGGGAGAGATTAGTGTCTTGGCAATGCAAGAAGCAAACCTCAGTTGCAACATCTACTACAGAGGCAGAATATGTGGCTGCTTCAAGTTGTTGTTCACAAGTGTTGTGGATTCAACAACAGTTACGCGACTACGGTTTGAATTTTCTAACTACCCCAATTTACATTGATAACTCAGCTGCTATTTCTATCACGAAAAACCCTGTTCAGCATTCCAAAACAAAGCATATTGACCTACGATATCATTTTATCCGGGATTGCTATGAAAAGAAGTTAATTGATTTGTAGAAAATTCATACAGATTTTCTACGAGCTGATTTGTTCACCAAAGCTTTTGACAAAACTCGTTTTGAATTTTTGTTGCAAATCAATGGGATTACTAAAATGAATGTCACCTAATCTGGTTCAGTTGCTCATTTTTTTTTATTTTTGTTACTGTTTTCCTTTGTTTTCTGCTTTTTAGGGGGAAATTTATATGAAAAAAATACAAAAATATGTGTTTTTTCTATATTGGAAAAATGAAAAAGCATAAAAAATTGGAAAATCCAAAAACATAAAAAAATGGAAAAATAAAAAAATTGAGAAATGTGATCCAACCTTGTGAGAATGATGGTACATCAGTGAATGTTACTGACCATGGATAAAATAGATTGAAAGACTGTAGGTTCTTGTATGTTTAATTGAATGTGTCAATCAATATCTAATAATTGCCAGTATGATATAAATATAATGCTTGCTTGAAATCTGTGGTGTAACATAATTCTCGTGGTTGAGTAATCTTGATAAAAGATGAAAAATACAAAAACATAATAAATAAGTGTTCTAGTGTATGCATGCGTTCTTTTGAAAGATTTAAACTTGTTTGATTTTCTTTATTTTGTCAAACGATCGGACGTTCTCTTCGTATCGAAAGATCGACCTGATCGTTGTTCGTTTGACGTTCTGCTTTATTTTTCTTGGTGTTTCGTATAACTCATCGGACTTTCGCTGCGTGTACGGGAGTACCGACCTGATTGTTGTTGAGTTATACAATTTCAACTTGTTTTTACTTTCTTATTTCCCTAAACAATCGGACTTTCTCTGCATATCGAAAGACCGACCTGATTGTTGTTTGTTTAGGGTTATGCTTACTTTTTGCATGAAACACTATGAATAACTTATATATGTGAATATTCATGAGTGAATAAAAGAGAAAGATAAATAAAAAATATAATAAAATCAGATTCTCAAATTACTTGAATTTGTGGGTATCACGATTTCTATGCTTGATAAATATACCTAAGTCATATCAGAAAGCAGTAGAAATTGATTTGATTTGACTGAAATAAACATGAAAGTGTTGTATTCGTGAACTGCTTGGCTTGCATGCTGAATAGATTGAAATTGAAATGTGTTAAGTGCATATCACTGGTATGATCTCACGTTGCGATCTTTCTCACAAAAACATAATTTATTGCATTTAAAATTCTAGTTTCAGATGTTCTGTTATTTTTGAAAAATTCCAAAAAGATTTTTGGTGTGTTTTAGCTTAAGTTCGAAAAATCAAAAAGATTTTGGTGTGTTTTGATATAAAATTTGATAACAATCTAAAATATTTTCATTCTGCGTTATTTTGGATTAACTGAATTCTGATATGGCAAATTGTTGTTAAAAGAACCACAATCGTTGCTTAAATCAGCTCATCAAATTTTAATTTGACAAAGTGTGATTTTTGGAGAAAAATTGCAAAGTTAAAAGAACAGGGGCAAAATGGTAAAATTTGGTTCGGCGTACCATATGGTACGCGGGACGAACCATTTTTCATATAAAAATAAATTTCTGGTTCGTGATACGCACAACCTGCGTACCAGCCACGAACCTTCATCGAAAAACCCTAAATTTTCCTTTGTGATTTTTCTTCGATTTCTCAAGATTTATCAAACCTCTGCTCGAGATTTTTGTTGCAACAGGTAGGTTTGGGGATTCCGCATCTACTGGTGGTCTTGGATTGTGTTATGATGGTCTAATTCATGAGATTTTTGAGATTAAAGTCTCTGTTTTTTCATTAAACCGAATGGGGGTTGGTTTAATGGATTAACATTGATCTCAATCAGTTTTAAACACATGTATAGGATCGGTTTTTAGTCTAGAACAAAACCCTGTCAAGTGATTTAGATTCAAAAACGATGTGGAGTGTCAAAATCAAAAATGTCTCTTCGGTTAACTGTTCTTCCGATGTACCATATGGTACGCGGCGTACCATTTGGTACGTGACCTAAAAGTGGTCCGTATCTGGTTCGTTTGACCTTATGGTACGTGGTCAACACTTTTGGTTCGCCGTACCAGATTTGGTTCGTATGACCAAATTTGGTTCGTAGATGGTTCGTTGGAAATTTTTCAAAAAGTTAATCGTTTAAGCGTTTCAAATTGAATTAGAATCAGTTGTAAACAGTTTTGGCTCTATCTCATGATTTTAATGATTGTTCGTGCTTATATTTTTCAGAAATGGTGACGTTAAAATCAAATGATGAACACAATATCTGTGCGTATCTGAATGCATCTGTTCGATGGAAGTCGCATTTTCTTGGAATTTTTGATTTCTTGGAAAGATCGAGAATTTACTATGCTGCTACTCACGAGTGTACTCCATACAAGGATTTACTGTTAATGTTCTGGAATACTGCTCAAGTGGATTGTTCTGTGGAACCTTCGGTTATTCGTGCAAAAGTTCATCAAACTGATGTGATTGTTTCTGAAGAAGATGTTTGTAGGGTTTTGAGATTAAATGATTAAGCTGCTTTTCCAATGATGTTTGATGAGATTGATTTGGTGGCATTGCTTCAAAGGATAAAGTACGATGGATACTTATATGATTCTTGGCTTCTTAATTCGAATCTAAGTCCTCCGTACAAATATTTGATGCACGTGGTTATCAAATGTTTTGGAAATCGTTTAAGGGGGCATGATGTGTTTGACATGAAGATTCTATCGTTTTTCTATGCTTTGGTAATGAACCGCGAATTCAATTTTTCTGGATGGATCTTTAGTTACATGAAAGAGAATATATTGTCAAAACAAAACAAAAGCGTTATGTATCCAAGGTTTCTTCAGATGATCTTAAATGATTTACATCCGAACCTTCCAAAGAATCCAGCAAATGTGTTGGTTTTAAAGCATATGAATGAAGTTGCAGTGGGAAAGCTTCCAGTTTATCAAAAGAGGAAAGGTCCAGAGAATATACCTCCCCCTACTAAACATTTGATTGGTCACTTGGCCAAACCTGATTATATAGCTCCTGCAAATGGTGCTGCCAGACATGATGACAGTTTAGATGATAAGTTAGAGTATGATCATAGAGGTTATCCTGTTGAAGAGGATGAAAATGAGGAAGAAGATCAAGATCAACCAGTAAACCAAGATCCAATGTTCAAGACCCTGTGCAGCAAGAAAATCAAGAGTATGTTGTTCAAGAGACTGTAAATGAACCTGAAGCTGTGAATGTTCAGGAATATGATATGATTGATGATGCTGATATTTATGGAGATGATGCTAGTGAAAGTTCGTCTGATACTGATTCAGATTCTGGTGATTATGTGACAATCTTACATAATACCAGAGTAATTCAAGTAAAGAAAGGTTCTAAACAACATATTGAGTACTTGAAGTCAAAGAATCTGGATACTTCAAAGTATGAGAATAGGACCAAACAGTCTGAGGATAAAGATGATGATCCGGCTTACACTCCAGCTTTAGAGGAGCCTGTTAGGAAGACAAAGACTGCTGATAAAGGGAAAGCTCCTATGGTATCCAAGGGCAAGCAAGTTAAACACATGGCTTAGAGAAATATGACAGTGAAAAAGGGCTCATTCCTTGTTGATGCTCGGAAAGCAGGTCGCAGTCCACCGAGTAAGAAGCAAAAAGTGTCCAATCAGTCTTCAATTCCAGAACAACCAACCACAAAATCTACTAATGTTCAAAGCTCAAGTAATCCACCGGTTAGAAAGCTTGTTATTCGAAAGCCTTCTGCAACTACTGCTTCTGCCTCCACTACTACTGCTTCTACAACGTCTACCATTTCTGCTACTGATTTGAAGTTGGCGTTACATCAAACCAGACTCGATGAGTTGGAATTAACGAATCATCGAGCAAGCTGATGAAATCAGAGGCTTAAAGAATTTGGTTAATGAGTTGGTGTCTAGAGATCAGATAAAAGATCGGGAGATTGCTAAATTGCAACAACTTTCTCTTTCTCTGAGTGAGTAGTTAAATCTTTTGCTCAAAGCCTTACCTGTTTAGGGGGAGAGAAGACCAAATCCTGAGGAAAGTTGTAGAGAAGATGATGATGTGTTGAAATATTTGAATGAGGATCCTGACCCGGAAGGAGGAGTTGGTGGTGATGGTTCTGGTGCTGGTGCAGCTGGAACATCTTCTGCTGCTGCCTGAACATCTACTACAGCTCAAGGGGAGTCGTCTGAGAAAGAAGTTTATGATTTAACTCTGATTTCCAGGGTTGAGTTGGGAGTAGGAGAGTTTATCAATCCGTATTCAAAAGAGCAACTGGCTGCTATTTTTGCATTGAATGTGGATGATGTTGATAAAGTTCCGTTTGCTGATCCCTACAAAGAAGAAAATTCAGATGTTGATATGGATTTTGAAGAGGAACATGTAGAAGTGGAGGATATGACTGCTGAAGAGTATCCAGATGATCCTAGGGTTTATGGAAATTTTTCTGATAATGATCAGTCTGGAGGTCTTAATTTCTTTAGCAAAGATAATGAAGATAAAGTGGATGAAGAATTAAAGAAGAAAGAATCTAAACAACAACCTGAGCAACCAGAATCAACTGAGTCTGAGAATTTATCAGAAAAACAAGAAAAGAAAATGTTATTTGATGCCTGGTTGAAAGAACAGAGAGCTAAGAAACTTCCGGTAGTGAAACCAACAAAGGTTGTTGATCAAAAGAAATATTTTGACAGGAAAGGTGGAGAAACTACTGGTGGTATAATCAGTTGGATGTATGATTCGGAACTCAAGTGCTATGCAATAAAGAAAGAGTTTGGAGTTATGTATTTGAAGCATGCTACAAGGTTTAGTACTTTGCCGATTTGTGATGTTCGGTATTTATCAAGAAAGCCATTTTTGAATCATGGAAGTAATGTATTGGCTGAGATCTTCAAAAACAAATTGATAGAAGAATGTCAAGGCAAATTTAGATTTTTAACTCCACAAAGATCGAAGTATGCTGAACATCCTACTGATATTCATCCAATCACTGGAAAACCGGTTGTGATTCTAAAGTACAAGAAGCCGGTTCAGATGAAGAAAATTCCATTTAAGAAGCTCGAACAAGATTTTATCAAAACATTATGATGGTGGTATTATGATGAAAATACTAGAGAAGCAGTGGTGGTGATTAAAGAGCAGAACAAGGTGGTCAGGCTTTATGATCCAATGTGGTTGATTAATTTGTCCAAAGATGATATAAACAAGCTCTATCACAACAATATTTTGTATAAGGCTGAGCATGTTGAGCAAGCCTTGCAGTTTCAACGTGTGATTCGAGTGTGTTTAGCATTTGGAATTCATGCTGGAAACAATCAAACACAGCATTGGAAGAAGACTTAGACAAAAGCTTCTGAAGACTAGCACAAGACAAGGGGGAGTTTGTTAGAGCATGTTTTGATGTCTAGTGCTAGGTCTAGGTGTTTTGTCTTTGTAATTAATAGTTTTGTATAAACTGGTCTCAGCATACCAGTGGCGGACCAGATGGTATGCACGAACCATCTGATACTTTGGTTAGTTGGTACGCTGGACAGTTAGGTATAAATAGTTTTGTTCATTTGGAGAGAGCAGAAGTGGTGAGAGTTATTGCTTAACTGTGTGTTTTCCTAGTGTATTCTCTCTGTAATCTCTCTCTTGTAAACGAGCTTGTGAATCAATTTAAGAATCGTTTATTTACTCGTTGTGTACCGAATCCGATTACGACCATTTCTTAGCAAGATCATATACGTGTTTTACAGCTTAGACCTATCTTGGTTTATTAGTTAGATCAACTCAATCTGTAAGATTATGGGTTTGAATATTTATGCAAGCCAGTGCATAATTGATTTCTTAATTTAGTGAAAGCAAATCATCTCAAATAAGATATCTGATATAGATTCACGTTTCCTTTTCTCGATAACGGATTATGGAATATTCTTCTATACGAATGTTAGGTTCCATTCAAATCCATTTCCTTCAAGAACGTTCATATTTTTTTATTAAGGCAACAACCAATTGGTCAGAAGAATGTTCACAGGTTTCTGATTAAGGCAACCTTTGGTTGGTCAGACAATGTGATACCTATTTGTTTATACTTGAACTTCTTCAAGTTTATTATATACACTTAATGTTCCGTTACAGTCCAATACTTAAAAGAATGACTTCCTTTCTCTTGGATGAAATATTTATCCCTAATGATTTTAAAAGTATATTTGTTGGTCAAGTGTAGTTAACGGCAAGAACTATTTCTTGGTACTAGACTTGAGCAGGCAAGTTATAAATTAGAGGATTTATCTGGTTGATTAGGGTGATTTTGACAAATGGGTTTCCTATATTTAGGCTTTAATTTCTTGATGCTTAATCCTCCTGGATGAAAGAGTTAACAATTTAACTTTGTAGGGATTTTGAATTTTATTTACAACTACTTGTGTATAAAATTCATACATAGGAATATTAAGGTCATGGTATTTATTAATCATTAATCATCTAAATGATTATTACTATTAATCAAGGCTGATGATCTTAACTTCTTTGAGCAAATGCTTGATCAAAATCAAGTATTCTTATACTCAATTTAAATGTTGTATAAATACAAGCCCTTTTGAAGTTAAAAATAATTCGTTGTCTATTAGCTTGTTGATACTCTTCATCACAAGATGTAGAATTTCAATGAGCTATTCATCAGTCAAGTGATTATTAGACAAAATCATGATTACATCTAGCAATTATAAGGATCACTAACCTTTAATGCTTATGATGTCTTCACGATTATAAGAATTGTTAGAGCATATTCCTGGTGTGGTCGTTACTGTGCGAATTATGTAATTGTCTAGATTGTTGTTTAGGCTAGGTTGCCAACGTACCATGCAGCGTACCAATTTGTACGCTAGCAGCGTACCAAATGGTACGCTGGGTATGCTGGTACGTTGGGCAATGTCACCTATAAATAGGTGAAGTCTAGCTTCGCAATGTAGATTTTCGGTCATTAGGTCTTGTGTTGAGAGGAGAGGTCTGTCCAACCTCTCCCGGTGCTTCATTGATGTATACTTCTTCGGTTTGTAACCATTCGACACAATTAATGACTAGATTCTCCGTCTCTATCTTTGTTATGATCTGGAAACGATCCGTTACGTGTTTTGAGATCGCTATCTTTGTTTTGACAAAAAATTTGATAAAAAAACTCACTGAATCTCAAAAACTCACTGAATCTCACCTAATTGAACTTTTTAACGTCTCAAAATTTCAAAAATGAAAATGAGATCTGGAAATTGAGCAAACGGCTCTGATACCATTGGTAAAACACATAACGAATTGTTTCTAGATAATAACAAAGATAGAGACGGAGAATCTAGTCATTAATTGTGTCGAATGGTTACAAACCGAAGAAGTATACATCAATGAAGCACAAGGAGAGGTTGGACAGACCTCTCCTCTCAACACAAGACCTAATGACCAGAAATCTACATTGCTAAGCTAGACTTCACCCATTTATAGGTGACATTGCCCAACGTACGAGCATACTCAGCGTACCATTTGGTACGCTGCCAGCGTACCAATTGGTACACTGCTAGCGTACCAATTGGTACGCTACATGGTACGTTGGCAACCTAGCCTAAACAACAATCTAGACAATGACATAATTCGCACAGTAACGTCCACACCCTGAACATGCTCTAAAAAGAATCACCAGGCTATGCGTTATGTTGTTTGAACACATAATCAAAAGACTAATTGAGAAAATGATCTCAAACGTCAAACGAATATTTATATGATACAAATACTAATGTCAAACAAAGTCATATGCAAAACATGTTCAAAATCGGGAAATCAAATAAGTATTAATCCTGGACGCAACCAGGGAATACAAATTAACCAAATATTTTAGAATACTACCAAGTTTATTAATCCGAATGTGAGCAAACCCTAGTTGCCTTGAATTGCAAGCGTGCTTCATGATCTCTTGGTATCGATCCCCTTCATCTTTCACATTCCTACAAAGTATAAGGTGTGTAAGCAAAGCTTCACATTTTGAGGAATTAGAAAAATAAAACATAAGGCTAAATACTTAAGAAGAACCTTCGCCGTTCTTCTGTGCCTTAAATTTGGCAAGGTAGTCAGGATAGTTCCTTCTCCAGTGTCCCATCTTGTTACACTCAAAACATTTGCGTTGATCATGCGGCAACCTTGTTTTAGAAGTCTATTTTCCCTTCCCTTTTTCTTTGGCACCAGACTGAGTGGTGGCAAAAGATTTATCCTTTCTAGTAGCGGAACGCTTCCTCTTCTGATCGGGCTTCTTAATACCAGTCGACTTGATTTCTAAGACCGCAGGGGTCTTGTTGGAGGCGATGTTGAACTCAGCAGTTTTTAACATCCATGTAGCTCTGACATTGTCTTTACCAAGTTGTTCATGTTGTAGTTTACTCTAAACTGAGTGAACAAACTAGAAAGAGATTGGAGAATCAGGTCGGTAGCCATTTCCTCAAGAATGACATAGTCGAGCTTCTGCAAGCGGTCAGTACACGACTTCATCTTGACCACATGTGGGCTGACAAGAGCACCTCCAGCCATCTTACATGATATGAGTTGAGTAATGTAAGGAATTATTTCTCCTAAAGAAATGTTGCTGATCGGCTAAACATATTATATAGGAAGAATAGAAGGCCCGAGATAAGTTACCTCAGAAGAACAGACTGCACGAGATAACTTACAGTTACCTCGGAAGGACACCTTACCTCGGAAGCTTATTTTATCTGGGGAGCACAGTTTTATCTTGGATAGTGGATATGCCCGAGATAACTCAAGTTATCTTGGTAAGGCGAGTTATCTCGGAAATCAAGTTGACATTCTTCACTTGTCTCTGACGTATCTGATCCAGTTTCCCGCCATTCTCCTGACATGAAGCTGACATGATTATCTTATAGACTAGTTTGATATTATTCTAGTTCATGTATCTTTACTCGACGGTTTAGATGATCTGTTGATACATGGTTCCTGGTCGTCATGTGTAGTATCAAATACAAGACAAAGTGATGCAAGTTTGTGCTGAGCCGAACTGTAGGCGAACACTAGTTCGGACTCACACGAACCTGGTCCGAACCCGAGTTCGGCTGATCGTGTATTTGCATGTTTAGGTTCAACTATAAATAGTATTGTCTTGTGTAGAATTAGAACGACTTGGTCAAATCTTTATGTGTGTTTCTGTGTAATCTGTCTGTGGTCTAATACAAAATCATTTGTATTTACTCCTTGTGTTTCTCGTTTCACATTAATTTCGATACGATTGAGTAGACGATCCACCGTTTACGGACTTTCAAGTGGTATCAGAACCTTTGGTTCTCTCTACTGATCGGAAATCCTTGTTTTTTCATTATTTCAAGTCAAAATCCCAAGGTTTTTACAAAATCTCGTCGAGTTTGTGTTCATTTGATCATCTCGAGTGTCTTTCTATGAATAATCTTCTTCCACATCACTGCTTTTGAGTTTACTTGAATTTCTGTCGAAATTCTCATCCAGAAACATTAAAAATCATGAAAATTGAGTCGACAATGGTTCTGTTCGACTGAGGTTCGGGTGAGACTGAAAATAACCGCTCCGAACTCAAGTTCGGCTCTCGTTCGGACGATTTTCTAACGAAGTTGTGTTCGGTCAGTATTCGGATCAAGTTCGTACCGAGTTCGGATATAGTTCGGTTATCTTCTAGGTTCGAATTCAGTTCGTTTTTTTTCGAAGTCCAGTATGGCTGAAGTTCAGCTAAGGTCATCCGAAGTCAAGTTCGACTAAGGTTTGGAAGGGGTTCGGATGAACAACAACCAGTTTTACAAAATGTCCGATTTCAAGCGTTTGCGGCTATTCAGAATTCAATGCAAACTACAATGCAAACAATGATGAATTATGATAATGAAACTGGAACAGGTCAGAAAGTTCCAAAATTGCTCGGATTGGAAGATTATCATAGTTGGGTTAAACGTTTTGAAGCGTACGTTTATACGAATGATATTGATATGTGGTTGTCCTTTACTGATCAATACGTCTATTCTAAGGATGAAACCGGGGAGCCAATCATTCAAAGGAAGCTTTCATCAGAACAAAAGAAAGCATATCAAGCTGAGAAAAAGGCGTATGGTACTTTGACAATCGCATTACCTAAAGAATTGTTACATCAATTTTCTAGTAACTATACATCGAAGAGTTTATGGGATGCATTGGAAAAGAGATGTGAAGGTAATGACCAATATAAGAAAAGTCGAAAAAGGTTTTGAAGAAGGAATTTGATAGTTTCAAGCATTATCAAAACGAATCAATTGCAAATCCGATTGCAAGATTTGCTCACTTAATGAGTGAAATGCGTTTGGTGAAGTCTTACCTGAGAAATGGGAGAATTATGTGATAATGATCACTCATGATAAAGAATATCTGGGGTTGTCATTTAATGATCTGATTCAAAGATTACAAGCAAGAGATATGGAGTTAATGGTAAACAAGTCACTTCCTGCACAAGTTCAAAATCTTGTTGTATATCATGGTAAAAATGATTCAACCATGAATGTTGTGAAGTCTATTATTCTTAATTCCGCACCTCCTACAGCATTCATTGCGGGTAAATTTGAAAATTCTGGTTATTATGCCTGTTGTATTGTTTCAATTCCTAGTTCTTCAACTTAGAATGCTTTATCTGCTCAACTTACCGATGATTATAATGCTTTAATTTCTGCATTGGTATCTTCATATTTTGGTGTTATTACTGGTTTATTGAGTAACGCTAAATTGAAAAATGAAGATACGATCAAATAGATTATGATCATTAGGAAGAAATGGAATTGAATTGGCAGTATGCTATGTTAGTTCGAAGAACGAAGAAATTTTTCAATAGAACTGGCAAGAAGAGGTTAAATTAGGATGGTAAAATTGGGTTGGACAACTCAAAAGTTAAATGTTTCAAATGTTTGGTGTATGGACACTTTGCTCGAGAATGTCCAACGTCTACTGAAAATAAATTAAAGACGGGTCAACATGCTCATTTGGTGTTTAAATCATCAAATCCGGATCAAAAAGATTAAAAAGCATCAGATTTTGTTGATAACAAGTTATCTGACATATTTTGGCATCCAGATGAATTTGCCTGGAATGCAGATTCTGACACAAAGTCACATGCTCCAATTACGACTGCTTTGACTGTTCATCATGATGATGATAGTATTCTCACTGATTCTGATTCTAATTCGACAATATCAATGATCAAAGAGGTTAAGTTCGAAGAGTCAAAATGTCTTGAATGTGTGAAGTTACACAACAAGAAAGCAAGTCTTGAAAGAGATTTTTACTTATCAACTGAAGAGATTGTTGTGTTAAAGAAAGAAGTGGAAGACTTTAAAAAGAAATACTATGAATTGGTTCATGTTCATGAAGGTGTAATGAAAGAAAAGAGTATCTTGGCTGAGGAATGTGAAAAAGCCAAAGCTAAAGCTTTAGATGTAGCACAAGATTTTGAAAATCTATTTGAGAAACGTTATCCAGTTCAACAAAAGTTTGAGAAAGCAAATGCACTTGTTGTTGAATCGGCTGCTACAATTGTGAAACTTCAAAACAAAATCTCTATACTTTAAGATGAAAATGTTTTGTTTCGAGATAAGAATGAAGTTTTAACTAAGGATGTTGATATCTATTAGAAGAAGTGGGAGCACTGTAGGTCCGGAAAATCTCCCGACACACAATATTGATATCACAAACGAGTGCGGAATCCTTGTTTATGATTGATTCAAGATAGAGAAGAGAAGAAACACAAGAATACGATGATTAACACAATCAAAACTTGATCTTTGCACACAAGATGAACTTGTCGGGTACAAAAACAGGAAATCGTAAACTCCTCTTCACGGGTTTACGATCGTGAACTCCTTATGATCGTAAACACTCTTAGGCTGCCCTCTCTAAATCGTAATCAAGCAACCCCAAATGAGGAGGTCAAGTGGTCTATATATAGACCACCATTGGGTTTACTATTGGGCCCCTTGTGGATCATAAACCCAATAGTAAACCCAAGCCCAATCATAAACTAGCCTAAATACAATAATCAAACTAGCCTATGATCCTAATTAAACCCTCTAAGCCCATCCCAACTTATTTAATATTACAAGCCTCATAATCTAGCCTCTACAATCTTCCCCTAGGCTTGTGATATTAAATGTCTTCGATCTTTGAAAAACTTCTTCCTGACTGGCTGGCATAGATGTTGATGAAGATTCTTTCCGCAGAAATCTTCAGAGGGTTTCATGACGGGCACTTGGGACTTCCTCTTGACCAGCATCAGCTTGAACTTCTTGAAATGAACAAGTTAATGAGAGGAGGATTCTCATTGACTTGCTTCTGTTGAAAGAACTGGTTCTTGCTAAATCTTCGATAACTGTCTTGAATCTCCAAAAATTAGAGGGTAAAATTTTGAAAGCCTCTAACTGTGAAGAACTTGATTGTTGATCTTCAAACTTCATGATCTCTGACTGCTCTCTGCATCATTTTCTTCATCAAAGATCGACTTGAAAACTTCAGCTTCCCCTAAACATGTGAACATCTTCTTTGAAGCTCTTTTGAAGCTTTTGGAAACTTGTAAAGACACCAACAACTTCCCCTGAACAGTTGCTTTTCAGATGGAAGTCTTGTCCGGCTGGTTCTTTAACTTTGAGCAGCAACAACATCTTTCTCTCATCAACCTGTCTGACACACATTTGAAAAAAAAAATACTCCACCAGACATTTGATGACTGGTCTTTGGGTTAGAAGGTAATTATCATCTGTTCAGTTGATTCAAATTAATATTATTTTAACCAAGGACCCTAATATAGATTACGGGTTTTCTATAAAACTTCCCCTGAACCCAAGACCTCTAAAGAGTTCCCATTAGCTGAATACTTCCCTTCAGCCAAGGACTTCCCCTGAGATAATACATATTATCCTCGAGTTCCCTTCGGATACTATGTATTATGGAAGTCTTTTCGGATAATACTTATTATCCTCCCTCCTTCCCCTAAAAATTTGTCAAGATCTGACGGAGGAAGTCTTTTCCATTAGATAATAAGTATCATCCTCGAGTTCCCTTTGGATAATACTTATTATCTCATACTCCTTCCCCTAAAAATTTGGCAAGATCTGTCGGGGGCATATAGTCATGCATTAAAACCCATGAAAAACACATTTTGACATCTCAAATCGACCTGGCCAAGACGAAAACACACCAAAAAGAACTTAACGACTCACACACGAAAGATAAAAACTAAACAAACACTTACCAAACCAAACATGAGAAAGTTTACAAGGGATCAAACCGTATGAATCTGACTGAGGAACCCTTTTCATCTTCAGTTACTCAACTAGTCCAGGTGATTGCCGGTATGTTTGTCCGCTTTAAACTCAAACCCGTTTAATCCCAACCGAATGCGTCATGTTTAATATAGTACATTATTACCGCCATGTTTAATTGTCCCCACACCCAAGCGTACACAGCAAAACCTACCCAACCTCAGAGTTTATTGAGGATTCACAAACCCCCAACTTGAGGAACCATGCACCACGGCTATAACTACCACTTATTTTCATTAACCATCAGTTGATGATCAGGTCGGCCGCTAAGCACGCAAAGAAGACCAACTGAGTGATTATTTTTCATTTTCTTTTCTTTTTCATTTTTTTTTCATTTCTTTTTCTTTTCTTTTTCTTTTCTATTTATTATGTGGTGTAGTCATGACAGCAGATACATGGCGTGTGAGAGAGTGAATACTAGGTAATTACCACTCTAAACCATGCAACCTGGGATGTGAAACTAAACATATATGTCTTTTAAGTTCACTGCACTTTCATTGGAGGTCATAAGTTTAGGTCGAGCCTACCGAGCATATCACCGTGGAGCTTGCCTTTCACTTCCGCCTTACGCGTGTCAGCCATCTCCAACCCGGACATTCATTTTACTTCCCCTAAACTTCTCAAAAACAAGACACAAACAATTAAAAATTAAAAAGCACACTATTTTTGAGGGGTCAACATTGTCTTCATCTTTACATTTCTTCCCCTTGCTTTTTGATTTTTAATGTCACAATCTTGTGAACATCATTTTTCAGTTTTTTTTCTTAATTTGTTTTATAAATAAAACACACAAACACACTTAAAAGAACAAAACACAAAATTTTGAAGATATCTGGCCAAGCTATCTTTGAAAGTATTGATTTGAAAATTTTAGAATATTGGGTTTCATGACATGCACACTTCATTGCATTTGAAGTCAAACACTTAATCAATCAAGTGAAAATTTTAAGAGAAAGATTTGACCCAAAACACCCTTTGCTGCCTCATCATTCAAACAACCAAGTTAAGAGCAGTACCTTTTATGCTGATTCAGACCTTTTACCTCTCAATGAGACATACCTTCCATTTATAGATTACTTGACATGACATGAAGATACGTCTCCTAAACTGTGCCTGGAACAATCACTTATCAACAAACAAATTAGTAATATAAACGTTAGTGATAATCCTCCTTGATTGTTCCTGCACAGAGTGAGAGATTAGTTAGCTAATAGTACCCAGGCCATTGTTTTTCTGGGTACTCCTGAGGAATCAGTGAATGAGATTTCTTTTAAAAACATTCCTTTTGAAAAATCAGGAAGTTGGGATGATTCGGTTGTAGTTGCATTAGCCTTTGGTTTCCAAGTTCCAGGTGATCTAACATTTGTTTTAGTCACTTTTGGAGTTGTGACTTTAGGTATTTCAACCTTCTTCGTTTTAGATTCATTTTTCAAAACAGTTAGTTACCTTGTGAGGGGTAACTTTGGGTTTCTCAAGCTTAGGTTGTTTTGAAAATGGTTTCTTCACCTTTTTTGAAAATTTTGATAACTTGGAAAGCTGTTGTTTTGATTTAAAGATTTTCTTTCAGCTTTGGCAGCACCCCAATGTTGATCAGAGGGTTTAACCTTAGGAGTAACAGTCTTCATTGCCTTAGGTTTTTCCACCTTCATGGGCTTAGACTCAACTGACTCCTGAGATGAAGCCCTTTGACTTTGCGGATAGTAGGGTTCATAGTGACGATAAAGACAGTTTCTAGCAATATGACCAGCAATGCCACAATTAAAGCAAGTCTGCTTCTTTAGATAGAAGTCAGACGTGTACCCATTTGTCTTTGGTGGTATATATGGAGCTGGTTTGCCTTGTGTCTGCTTCTTTGCCTTGTCTTCAGCTCCAGATTTGACTTTCTACTGGTTCCTGGAAGCTTGAGTAGAACCTGTCCTCATCGTCTTTGTGCTCTCTAGATTTCCTAATGAAGAAGCACCATTCTTGCAACTACACTTACAACTGCATGAACCAACTGAAGAAATGGGAGACACAGCCACACTTTTCATCTTATCATTCTTTACCACAGTTGTTTGCTTCACACTCGGATGCTTGATGGTGATCTTTGGCCTCTCAACTTTAGGTTCACTTATCATGCCATTAGTTATTCCCTTGAACTTGGAGGAGAAGGATGGTAGTTCATATCCTACATCTGGTTCTTGGTCAAACATTGATCCAGATGTCATAAAGATCTTCCCCTCAGGCCGTGTCGTCAAGATCACCTTTTCCCTTTTGACTTCGTCAATTACTTTGAAGCATGGGGTTTCAATTTTAGGGTATGGTTTCAACTCTATCCCAGCTTCATCAGACTTAGAGTTGTGACACCTGTCATATTTCTGGCACTCAGCATCATTGTCTGATATATCCTTTACTCTCCCTTCACCATAAGTCATTTTTGTCTCATTGTCAATTTCTTCTTGAGTCATTGGTGTAGTTCCAACCAAGACACTATCAATAGGAGGAGCAGCTTCTTTATAATCAGATTTGGTTCGTTCAACTTGATCCTCACTAAGAAGTATTCCTATAATGACTCTGGGAACTGGTGGAAGAATAATGTTATTTGCAGCCAAGGCCTTATCAGTCTTTTCTGACCCAAATCCAGGTGTGTGTTTCCCAACTTGACCAGTCACAACAGCATGTAACAATTCCTTTCCAGCATCAGGCATTCTTTTGCTTCTCATTTGATTCATATCAAGTTTAACCTGCAACTCATTGTTTTTATGCTTAAGGTCATCTATCTGCTTACTAAGCTCAGCTATTTCTAACTTAGCGTTGTCATACAGATAAGCGTTCTCAGTTGCAAGTTTCTTATATTTCACTATGTCTAATTTCTGAGATTTAACCTTCTCCTCATTCTTTTGCCATCTACCCTTGAATGAACTACTTTCGCATTTTACCTCAAACAGTTCTGACTGAAAAATTTTACAGATTTGCCTAAGTCCAGGAATTAATCGAGCACATGTAGGATTCGGGCATATCTTAGTTTTGTCAACTTCATCTAAGAAAGCATCCTTGTCCTCAACCATATATCTTTTCTTCAACCACTGAACTCATTTTCTTTCTTTAGGTATGCAGCTTCTGAAAATCTTGAAAATCGGCAAAAACGGCAAAATCGGCAAAAGTACTATTCAAAGAATAGTGTCAAAAACTTAAAACTGAAAAACGGAGGCCTTCGGAGTGGAATTTGGGGGTCCAAACGAGCTACCCTGGACGTTAGTCTGGGGTAATTCTGGGGCTCGGTGTCACGAACGTCGTGTTCAAATTTGAGCTTCTAACTCCAAACGAGTCAAAAGTTACGTCCGTTTCCGTGAAAGTGTGAAAAAATTGACTTTTTGCCGCAAAAGAAGAGTTTCCGATCGTAATCACTGTTTACGATCGTGAACACTGTTTCCGATCAAACCCCAATCGTAAACACTTAAACCGACTGAAAATATCGTAAACTCGATTACGATCCCTGATTACGATCGACACAAATCGTAAACATCCGATTCTGATTAGAGCCGATCGTAAACACGATTACGATCCCGAGATTCCGGTAATGCAAAGTCGTAAACGCCAATTACGATCAAGAAAAATCGTAAACACCAAAAAGTACGATCATAAACGCTTAAAAATTTAATCTTGATGTCGTAAACCCGTTTCCGATGCAGATCTTCAAGTACAAGCGATCGTAAACTCACAAACAACCTAGAAACCAATCGTAAACGATGAAGAACAGCAGCATCAGAATTGTAAACAGCTCCAGCAGCTTCAAAACCTTCAAAAACACCAACCTTTTCCAGAAAATGCTTGAATCCAATATCGTGAGAACCTCGAATCAGTGATTCTTAGCTCTGATACCAATTGTAGGTCCGGAAAATCTCCCGACACACGATATTGATATCACAAACGAGTGCGGAATCCTTGTTTATGATTGATTCAAGATAGAGAAGAGAAGAAACATAAGAATACGATGATTAACACAATCAAAACTTGAACTTTGCACACAAGATGAACTTGTCGGGTACAAAAACAGGAAATCGTAAACTCCTCTTCACGGGTTTACGATCGTGAACTCCTTATGATCGTAAACACTCTTAGGCTGCCCTCTCTAAATCGTAATCAAGCAACCCCAAATGAGGAGGTCAAGTGGTCTATATATAGACCACCATTGGGTTTACTATTGGGCCCCTTGTGGATCATAAACCCAATAGTAAACCCAAGCCCAATCATAAACTAGCCTAAATACAATAATCAAACTAGCATATGATCCTAATTAAACCCTCTAAGCCCAGCCCAATTTATTTAATATTACAAGCCTCATAATCTAGCCTCTACAAGCACGTTACCGAAGAGGTTTTAGCTGAATGTGAGATCAGGAAATTGCAAACATATGAGTACAATGATCTTAATGAAAAGTTCAGCAAATCACAAAAAGAGGTGTTTGATGCTCAACAGAAAATCTCTGGATTGAAGTTGGAAATTTTGGAGTTAAAAAGGCAAGTAAAGAATTGCAGTTTATCGCCCACATTGCTGAATTTCTTATATAAATAGGATCGGAGTGAAGATAGTTCCAAAAAGAATGATATTCACATGGTTCCTTAACCGGTGGATTTATCAGAATTTACATTTGCTCTATTGGAGCCTAAAGATGAATTGCATGATTATTCGAAGTTTGCCACTCCCCCGAAGAAGAAGAAATCGAAGTCTGAGAAAAAACAAAATCATTGGGTGAAGCTCCGAAATTTAATTAAAAAGTCTATTCTTTTGAAATATGAACAAAGTTTTGATAAGGTTGCTTCAAGTACTTCCTTTGCAACTGAAGAAGACAAATTGTTGATTGAAAAGAACAAACTGAAAGACATCAAAGCTAAGTTCACTAGAGAAGCTAAGGGAAGAGAAGCTTCTAGTTCTACTTCAAGTTCATCAAAGACCCCTGGTTATAAGAACAAAGGATTGGGTTTTGAAATCAATGAAGCACCAGTTCAAGCTAAGAAGCCAGAAAAAGTTACAAAGATTCCCAAAGTTAAGGTTCCAAAGAAATCACCTACTTCGTAGAAAACATCTTATTATTCTGGAGGGTCATCATCTTCAAGGAGTCCATCTCCTAGGTATGTTTCCTATGATCATTTCTTTGGTAAGTTTGATTCTGATTACTCTTCTGGTTTTCAAAATTCAAAGAATTTTTCAAATGTTTTAATATTTCGCGAAAGACTTTGTTATGCATGTCGTCAACCTGGACATCTTGCTGTTGAGTGTCCGACGTCTACGTATATCCACAATACTACTAAATATGTGGATAAAAAAGGTCTGATTTTTGATGAACCATGGTCTCCAAACATCAAATCAACTCGTAAGCCGTCTTGGTTCAAATCAAGTACGTTGATTGATCTGATTCTGGTTCTGATAAAAAATTCAAATCTTTCAAAATATCAAAACCGAACACTGTTTCCAAGTCCAACAACAACTATGTGGAAGACACCGGACGACCCGACGCTGTTGAATCGGGTTGATACTGAAACTACTAATCCTTTATTTGTTGGTTGTGAAATATCTGTGATAACTTAAATTACATTTCCAAATCACATCTGTGTTTTCAAACGGCTTAAACTGATAGTATTTGTGTTGGTTGATCAATTTCTGATGTGTTTTTCACTCCGTCTCATTTTGAGGGGGAGTTTATTTTTGCAAAAATACAAAAAATAGTGTGTTGTTTTTCAAATGTTAAAAATGAATATCTAAAAATAGAGTTTGTCATTTTTAGCGGGAGAAATTTGAAAATCCAAAAACATTGAATAAATGCAAAAATTCAAAAACATTGAAAAATGAGAAATTGTATCTGACATGATTGGGAAATGATGGAACATTGGCTTACATCATCTGACTCATGGATAAAGTAAGTGAAAAAGTCATAAGACCATTGTTCAATGTGCTAAGTAGGCTCGGTAAATCAGAAAGTATACAAATGTGATATACTTTAAATCTGATGCTTGACCTAGTGGACAACATCTTGATGCATATCTCATGATATATCAAGAAAAAGATACGGGAACAGAAAAATGAGAAGTCACTGTGTATACATGTGTTCATTTTGCAAAGATTTAAACTTATTTGATTTTCTTTATTTTCTCAAACGATCGGACTTTCTTTGCGTATCGAAAGATCGACCGGATTGTTGTTCGTTTGAGGTTCTGCTTTATTTTCTTTGGTGTTTCGTATAACTCATTGGACGTTCTCTGCGTGTACGGGAGTACCGACCTGATTGTTGTTGAGTTATACAATTTCAACTTGTTTTATTTTCTTATTTTGTTAAATCTGAGGCCTTATCTGCATATCGAAAGTTCGACCTTAAGGTAGACGATTTAACGTTCTTATTTCATTTTGCATGGAGCACAGTTGACTATATCATGTATACAATCATTATGTGATAAATCATAAGTGAAATAACAAAATGTGATAAGCAAAAGCATATCTGAGTATGTCTGATAGTGTGGGGTACACTGGTCAATGAAAATCTAATCAATACCTTAACATATCCAGATGTTATGAGTATGATTGTGCCTGAATTTAAAGTTGGACAAATTATATCTGCAATCAACATGGCTTATGTGCTACAATAATCGAAATTGAAGTGTAGTTCAGCATGTTATGTTCAATATGATCCCAAGTCGTGATCTTTCTCACAAAAGACAAAAATAGTGTCTGATTCTGTATTGTATTTACATTTCTATATCAGAAAATACCAAAAAGATTCTAGGTGTGTTTTTTATATAAATTTTTGAAAAATCAAAAAGATTTTATTTCTTATTTATTTTCGATTGATCAACACGTAATACGAAATCAAATTTCAAAATCAAAATATCTTGGAAGTCTCAAAGAGACGTTTTGCGCCAAGATTATTTATGTTGGGAGGTTTCTAAGTGGAAAGAGAACGTCACAACTTAGTCTTCTGGAGATTGTTGATAAAGAGTTTACACAAGCTGCAAGGTCAAGTATTCGAGATCAGACTCATCGTCAAGTTGTAGTAGAGTTTGATTGAAGATACAAGCTATTGTGGAAGCTGATACTGCACATGTCGAGGGGGAGTTTGTTGATACATGGTTCCTGGTCGTCATGTGTAGTATCAAATAAAAGACAAAGTGATGCAAGTTTGTGCTGAGCCGAACTCTAGGCGAACCCCACTTCGGACTCACATGAAACTGGTTCGAATCTGAGTTCGGCTGATCGTCTATTTGCATGTTTAGTTTCAACTATAAATAGTATTGTCTTGTATAGAATTAGAACGGCTTGGTCAAATCTTCCATGTGTGTTTCTGTGTAATCTCTTTGTGGTCTAATACAAAATCATTTGTATTTACTCCTTGTGTTTCTCGTTTCACATTGATTTCGATACAAATGAGTAGACGATCCACCGCTCATGAACTTTCATGATCGTTAGAGGAATCAAGGGTTCTCTTGATTCCTTAGGGCACTATATATAGACACTTGTAACCATGCTTTAAATAAGGAAGTGTAAATCACTCTTATATCTACTTCGAATCTGCAAGTTATAATACAGTGCTAAGTTTTATTCATATTATTGTTGTACTTGCCTTGTATTCGATTTCGTATTACTTTACTTCAAACAGATCATAAGAATTAACTTGTTTCCGCCTGGTTAATTCTAAGTAAAACCTTGTAATTAGTTCAATTTTGTAACCAGAATTCGATCCTACAAGTGGTATGAGATCCTTGGCTTGTGTTTTTTTTTAAACTTAAACTCATATTTAGTTTTAAAACTCTGTTTTACCCACATACTCTGTTTTTAGTAAAAAGTCACTCTTTCCACTTTTTCATCCTTAATCATGGGAGAATCACGAAATGGTAGTTTAAACAAACCACCATCTTTCATGCCCGATTATTTTGATACATGGAAATTACGAATGATAGGTTATCTTCAATCATTCTAACTACAGAATTTGGATATCTGTTATGTATGGCCCTACTGTCCCTACAACAAAATCTGCTACTACACCAAGTGTAGATATAGTAAAAGTTGTTGTTGACTTTTCCGATGATGACCACAAGTTGGTTGAGGGAGATCATAAAGCTCTATGGGCATTACAAGAACTGATGAAGTTAAAGAAAATAAGAAAGATGTTATGAAACAAAGATATGAAAATTTTTCTCACAAAAATGGTGAAAGTATGAATGCTCAATATCTACGTTTTGTTCAACTTCTTAATGAATTACAGGGAAATGATGTGAAGATGGAAAATGGCGATGTGATCAGAAAGTTTATAAGATCACTTCCTGGTGTCTGGACAGTATATACTGTAAGCATAAGTATAACAAGGATCTCAAAACTTTAAAGTTGAGTGAACTTCATGGAATGCTCAGTGCACATGAAATGAAAATCAATGAAAAATATGTTATTCTGAACAAACCAGTGAACTTAACCATTCCAACATCTACTACACTTATCACTGCTCATGAAGATATAAGTCACTACAGTGAACAAGCTCCTTTGATCATTTATCCTACATCACCAAGAGGTAAGGAAATCATGCCTCTCTTTTATAACAACTTTGCTCATATTGCAGATAACGGTCAGAATGGGCTCACTAGATCAGATCTAGAATGCTTCAGTGCTGATGATCTAGAAGAGATGGACATCAACACACAACTAGCAATGATCTCCTTACGTGCACAAAGGTTTTACAAGAGAACATGCAGAAAGTTCAATGGAGATAGAAATGCTCAAATTGGGTTTGACAAAAGTAAAGCCAAATGCTACAATTGTCACCAATTAGGACATTTTGCTAGGGAATGCAAGCAGCCAAGAAGAGAAAACATAAGCCAAGATGGAGGAAACAAGTACCAGAGATCTCACAATGCATACACACCAGTTACCTATCCTACACATGACATAGGCTAAAGAACAAAACCACCAACATCAAGTGTATCTACTGAAGGTCCTACTGCTCCCTCATTAAGCTCAAAGCCTCAAAGCCTCAAAGCCTCAAAGCCATGCAACTGCTATTGTTGCTAATCAAACCAGGTGTGTTGATTGGCAGGAAATCATGCAAGAGTTCTCACCAATCAATCATGCTTTAATGGCAAAAGAAATCTCTTACTCTGCTGAGAACTCCTCTATTTCATCCATGGATACCTCTTTAAACTATGAGGTAAACATTGAAATCCCAAATGAAGTACTTTCTATTCTTTGTAAAATTGAATGTGCTGAGCAGATAGAAAATTATAAAAAACATAATCTTGAACTCATTGAGGAAATGACAAGCCTAAAAGAAATCAGAGAATACTCTAGAAAGGCTGATATTTCTTACAACAATAAGATTGAAGAATTAATAAAAAGTATCAGTGCTTTAAAACATGAAAAATCCAATCTTGTTACTCAAATCAAGGATATGCTCTCTAAATTAGATATTGCAAACAAAGAAAATAAGGAAATAAAATCTGAATTGAGTATCTGTGAAATCAAATTTTCTAGTTGCTACTGCTGACTGTGAAAAACTACAGGCAAGTAATGAGAAACACCTGAAACTGTGGCAAAGTCAGAAAGAACCTATCATCTTTCAACCAGGTATCAAAATTTCTGATGAAATGATCTTGATTAGAGCACCTAGAAAGGATGATCTATACACTCTGGATATGGTACATACAACATCTAAGGATGGTATCACCTGCCTTATATCCAAGGCTTCTATAGATGAATCAAATTTATGGCATAGAAGATTAGGTCATGTGAACTTTAAAACTAAGAACAAACTTATAAAACTTGATTTGGTCAAAGGTTTACCAAATAAAACATTCACATGCACTGAACAATGTATTGCTTGTCTAAAAGGAAAGCAACACATATCTTCTCATAAGCCTAAAGTGGAAAGCTCTATCTCATGTCTTTTAGAACTGCTACATATGGACTTATTTGGTCCTATAAGAATAAAGAACTTAGGGAAAAAGTCTTATTGTTTTGTAATAACTGATGATTTTTCAAGATACACCTGGGTATTCTTTCTTTCAACCAAAGATGAAACCTCAAAGATTTTAAAAGCACTAATTACTCAGCTTGAAAATCAGTCTAATTTAAAAATCAAAATAATAAGAAGTGACAATGGTACAAAGTTTAAGAATCATGTATTAAACTCTTTCTGTGAAGAAAAAGGAATTGCTAGGCAATTCAGTGCAGCTAGAACTCCTTAGCAAAATGGTTTTGTTGAGAGAGGAAATAGAACTTTAATTGAGGCTGCAAGATCTATGTTGGCTGAATCAAAATTACCTATAACATTTTGTTCTGAAGTAATAAACATTGCATGTTATGTACAAAACAGGAATTTGGTTGTAAAAGGACAAAACAAGACACCCTATGAAATTTGGAGAGAAAGAAAACCAAATATTTATTATCTTAAATCATTTGGCTGTCCTGTTACAATACTAATAACCAATGAGCAACTATCAAAATTTCCTGCAAAAGCTATTGAGGGTTATTTTGTGGGATACTCTGGTGTCTCTAAGGCATACAGGGTATACAACACCAGTTCTAAAATTATTGAAGAAACCATAAATGTGGTATTAAATCAAAAATCAAAGAACAATTTTAGAGCTGAGCCCTCATGGTTATTTGATATTGATTCACTAACCGCTGCTTTCAATATAACTATTAATAAGCCTCTTAGTGAAAATGTGCAGGCATAAGTATTCCAAAAATGTTACAAATGGCAGGTTCAAAGGTGTTGATCCTCCATTCTTCTCATCTATCAGCATAAGACCTTATGTCCCAACAACCAGTTTCAACTTGACTCCAGGAGATGTTATTCAACTCAATTCTGATGGAACACCTATTCCTCAGATTGCAATAGCTGAAAATCATCTGATAACTCATCAAGACACAGCGATAAATCTTGGAAACTCAAGAAGCAAAGGTGATCTAAACAATTAATCACAGGCTTCAATATTAAATCAGATAGGATGTAGCAACTCAACCTCCACTTTACCTGAAGGTTTATGCTCACCTACTCCTGTTGATGACATTAATGAAGAAATCATCAAGTTTGTTGCCTCACAAAATTAAGATGTTCAAGAATCACCTTCTTCAACAGAAATACCAGGATTAGTGCTTATGAATGAGTTTAGCCCGTTAAACCTTTCTAAGCCTAATTGTCATCATGAATTCCCACCCTTTATAACTCTAGAGTTTTGAAAGATCATCCTCTAGAGAATGTTATAGGAGAAGTCGAAGCACCTGTACTCACAAGAAGCAAATCAACTGATGCAAAGATCTCTCTACATTCATGCTTCCTATCACAGAAGCAACCAAAGAAAACAAATGAAGCTTTAAGAGAAAACAGTTGGATTGAAGCTATGCAAGAAGAGCTGCTTCAAATCAACAAACAGAAAGTATGGGAATTGGTGGATCTACCAAAGAATGCACCACCACCAATTGGAACCAAATGGGTTTTTAGAAACAAAAAGGATGAAAGGGACATTGTGATAAAAAAAACAAGGCAAGGGTAGTGGTTCAAGGCTTGCTCAAGAAGAGGGAATAGACTATGATGAAGTTTTTGCACCAGTAGCAAGATTAGAAGCAAATAGGATATTTTAGCCTATGCTGCTTACAAAAACTTTCATGTCTACCAAATGGATGTCAAAAGTGCTTTTCTGTATGGATTATTGAATGAATAAGTGTATGCATGTCAACCACCTGGGTTCGAAGATCCACATCATCCAAACAAGGTGTGCAAACTGATAAAAAGCTTTGTATGGTCTTAAACAGGCACCAAGAACCTTGTATGAGACTCTCTCTTGTTATCTAACTAAACATGGATACAAAAGAGTAGCTATTGACAAAATTCTCTTCATCAAAACTATTGGTAAGGATCTTCATGGTACAAATTTATGTTGATGATATAATCTTTGGTTCAACAAAAGTTGCTCTTTGTAAGGAGTTTGAAGTCCTAATGCAAGCAAAATTTGAAATGAGCTTAATGGGTGAACTCACTTTCTTTTTAGGTCTTCAAGTAAGGCAAACAAAAGAAGGCATTTTCTTGAATCAATCAAAATATATTCAGGATATGCTAAAAAGGTTTGACATGCTGTCATCCTCCACTGCTAAAACTCCTTTATCAACATCACACAAGTTAACATCTGATGTAACTAGTGAACATGTTGATAAGCACACATATACGGCCATGATTGGCTCCCTTATGTATCTTACAGCCAACAGACCTGACATTGTGTTTAGTGTTTTCTTGTGTGCTAGATATCAGGCTGGACCAAAGGAATCACACCTAAATGATGTGAAAAGAATTTTTTGATACCTAAAAGGACAACCAAAGCTTGGGTTATGGTATCCTAAAAATAAAGACTTCAATCTGAAGGCTTTCACAGACAGTGACTATGGGGGGGGGGGGGGTGCAATCTTGACAAAAAGTCAACATCTGGTGGATGTCAATTTCTAGGAGACAGACTTGTGTCATGGTAATGCAAAAAGCAGACATGTGTCTCAACTTCAACAATAGAAGCAAAATACATTGCAGCTTCAGCATGCTGTGGACAAGTACTTTGGATTCAAAATCAGTTGATGGACTATGGCATCAACATCATGGAAACTCGTATGTATGCTGACAACACAAGTGTCATCAGCATCACCAACAATCCTGTCAAATATTCAAAGACAAAGCACATTGAAATCATGTATAATTTTATTAGAGATTGTGTTGAAAAGAAATTAATCAAACTCCACCACGTTCCAACTGAAAACCAATTAACTAACTTACTCACAAAAGCATTTGATGAGGCCTAATTTTTCTACCTTGTCACAGCTATAGGAATGATGAATTTTGATTAAATAAAATCATTTCAAATTTGATAAAGTAATTTTTTTCCCTCTCTCTTAAAATAAAAGGAATCACAATTTTCTTTTAAAAGTAATACCGAGGTAATCTCACTCGAGATAACCTCATCCGAGATAACTAAAATTACCAAGGAAAAGTTATTTCACCAGAGATAACAACACCTGAGGTAACCTTATTTATATCGGATGACGAAATCCCACTCAAGATAACCACATCCAAGATAACTAAAATTACCAAAGATAAATTATCTCACCCGAGAAAACTACACCCGAGGTAACTTTACTTATATCGGATGACGACATCTCTCCGAGATAATCTCACCAGGACAGTTAAAAGAGATTAAAAGAGTTATCTCTGATGAAAACCTCGTCCGAGGTAACTTCACCCGAGATAAAGTTTTACCTAGGTTATTGGTAAAATTTGTCTTCCGAGATAAAATTTTACTGATAATTCAAGAAATATGTTATCTTCTCAACAAATATCTATGTAAGTTGTCCAATGGGACTACCATAGGTCTAACAAGAAGAAGCCACGTCAACCCACCCTTTTCTCTTTTACCAGACCCAGTTGTGCTTTTTACAATAACCGTCCCTTCCACATCGCTAATTTAAAGAGACAAGCAGGCCTCAGCTTTTCATGCACTAGTACAAGGTCTAAATTTTAATTTTTCTATAATGGTGCTGGATGGGTTAGTGGACAATTTAAAACCCAACAATGTTCACTTCTTTCACATGTATCCCAGGTTTTTGCAGCACATTCTAAGGAGTTTGATACCCAATTTTAAAATCTCAGATAAAATTTTTCATTTAAGGGTACCAAATGAAAAATTATTTTCTTATATGTCAAGCAATGAAAAGAACAAAGGGTATACATGCAGGGACACTGACCATCCCAAACATGTGCCAAGACCTGTAATGGCTGCACCAATGGTGCAACCACAGGCAAATCCTGAGCTTATTGCTCCAGTTGACAACCCTGTGTTACCAGCAGAAGTTGAACCTCCAACTGACAATCCTTCCTTTTTTCTAAACAAGTACCACCTAAAAAGAGGAAGAGACACTCAAAATTTGTCAACATTTCAGTCATTTCATCCCCCACCAATTAATGATCCAGAAAATACTAAAAAGAGGGTGCAAGGTCTAGTCCACCTGTGCAACCCAAACTTTAAGCCCTGCCAAGGACAAAGTCCTTAGGCAGAAGAGAGCTAAAAGGGATAAACAAGCAAAAGGTGACTCTAATAAAGGAGATGAACCTATAGGGTTGAATGTACATCCCTCATTCACTAGCAAACTCCAACAAGACCAAGCTAATTTATACCTCAAAGTGAAGGTGATGACATCTTCTGTACTTCTTATGATACACTATCTCTAGAAACCTTATTTACAGGATATGTGTTAAAGAGTCTTAAGGAAAAATCACCCCAACCACACTTTGGTAAGGAGTTCAGCCATAAGAATATAAACATGGCTGATGTGAAAAGGGCTGCCACTACACTTGAATCCCCACTGGATCCAGTGGTCAGTGGTAAAATATATAAGACCCAATTCATGGCAACTAGACCATCTTCTTACCCAAAGGCACTTTAGTGGCTGTTAGGACCGATTTTCACATCAAGAATCCCGATCTTGAGCAAGAACAATGTCGGATTCGAAAACTCAAAACAAATGAAGAAGATGATGATGATGAATCATGAATAATCATAAACAAGAAAGATGAAGAACATATCGAATGATTTCATATAACCGAATGATTAGTTACAAGAAATCATGAAGAAACACTTTCTCTCTCTAGAATCCAGACTCACTCTCTAGAATGGAAATCTCACACTCTACAAGAAATTCATCATCTCCACATTCGGAGACTCTTTCTTGTAATGGGCACCCTCACTATATATAATGAGGGTGACTAACAACAGAAAAACATAAACATAACTGAAAATTACAAGAAAGGTAAATAACATAAATATTAATTAAATCAAAGTTGATTTAATTAATCCGAAGCTTGACTCGCTCGAACCGATCTTCCGTTGACTTTTCCGTTGACCGTTGACCCGAACGGTTGACTTTTCCGGAAAACGGTCTTCGGTCCAAACTGCAAGCCTCGAGCATCACAACCCGCGTCTCTGAATCAATTCACATGGATTCTTCAGTCGAATGCTTCGGTAAACAGATTTGATGGCGTCAGTCATATAGATTTTAAATTCCAACAATTCCCCCTTGACTGATGCTTTCAAATCTGTTCAACTGCTGAAGAATCGCTCTGTCATACATCTTCAATGAGAAACTGATAAACCGGAGACAATCTGATGTAGAAATTCCCCCTCTGAATAAGCTTCTTCTGTTCTTGTTGCTCCAGTTCGAGATCCAAGTGTTCCGCTCACTCGGTTCACACGGTCGGGTACAATACTGAGAAAATGCTGAACATCGGAGTCATAACCGCAACAAACCGAATCAGATAAACCAATCAATCATCGAACATGCTCTAACTCCGGATAATCGACCCGATATCCAAATCCATAATAATTCCTCTTATTTCTCTAAATCTCTCCAAAAACATCAAGTCGGAAGCGTAAAATCAGATGCGGAGAGTCGAACCGTCGCGATCGGTTGCCTAGAGAAACCAGATAAATAATCTTGAAATCGGACAATCTTGCGAAAAACCAGAAGCCGGATGCTCACAGTTGTGAATGATCCGCATGAGTGAGGTTGGATGCGAAAATTAAAGATAATTGTCAAATCTGAGAAAAATTGAGATCCCGAGCGAAAAGTAATCATAACCGGAGTCTTCGTAATTTTGAGTTCTGAAAACCGAGCTCGGAATAAAATTCCGTGAAGATTTCTGAGTTGAACCGGTGAAAACGGCGCAATCTGAAAAATTCCGTCAATTTTCGTCAAGGAACGGCTTCTCGAGAAATTTAACGGAAAAATTCCAATATTAACTGAGATTCCAGTTAATCCGGTTCGCTGACATCCGCACTTCATCGGCTAAACAACTTGGAGTGAGATATAACGAAAAAGTTTGTGTAGGTCCGGAAATCTCCCAAACACACGATATACTAATCAAACACGAGTGCGGAATCCTCGTGAGAGATCGATTCAAGAAAATAGTAGAAGAAGAGATTCAATCTATGAGAAAGATTGAATCTTGAATGAAGAACAACTACTATGAAGCTAACACTTGCTGATCGTAAACCCTCCTTGCTTGAAGAAATCGGAAATAGTAAATGGAAAGCTTGGTTACAATCATAAACATGAGGGTTTATATAGGAACCCAATGGGTTTACTATTGGGCCCCTTGTGGATCATAAACCCAATAGTAAACCCAAACACAATCATAAACTAGCCTAAATACAATAGCAAACTAGCCTATGATTCTAATGAAACCCTCTAAGCCCAGCCCAACATGTTTAATATTACAAGCCTTATAATCTAGCCTCTATAGTTTGCAAGCTTAACCAAAAAACGAAACTATCCCGTCAGTGATCGTTAGCTAACGTGGTGTGAAGTCACCAAAAACTTGAACCAAAATAATTAATTCGGAATACATCCATGACCAACGATATTTTCCAAAATTCCGTTAGGGGCGTTATCTCCGTTTGTCTCGTAAAAGACTGAAAAAAAACCCCGCGTTTAACAAAAATGCAGAAAATTAAATAGTGGTGAAAAATCTCTCAAGAACAAGCACAATTCCTATTAGGATTAATCATCCAATCAGATTTCATCTTTAAAAGTTCATCAACGGCTGGGATCAAATTGATCTAAGGGCTGGAATCTGTTGATCCGTGTGAAAGGCTAACCAGCAATCAGGAGCCGGCAGAAGAAACACACAATCAATAATCCTATGGTCTTGATTATGTTGATCCAACGGATGAAATTAATAATTCAGATGAAAGGCCTTACAACCAATATGAAGAAAGCACCCAAAAAAAAATCAACGGAACTCATTGTATTCTCTTTTTCAGGCAGGGCCCACGAGATACATTTTCCTCTAATAGGAATTCGCCACCAATAAAGGCATTCATGGTATGCGACAAAATGGAGACAAGAAACTTTCACCTCAACGGCTATCTCATGAATCAGTGGGACCAAGTGCTTCATTTTCAACCAATGGGAATTAGACAGCAAAAATGGAATGTCTTGAGGGCCGACAAAACAGGAGAGAGATTCTAATTTGTATTCCATGTCAACGAATAAGAAGCCGCCATGTCATCGTCATCTCCAATAATTCGTCCGACCACCTGAAACCTAATTCTAGCTCGCCGGAAATAAGAATACCCACCAGAAAAACGTGAAACCTCCATAACTCGCATGATACTCAACGAAAATGCTCGAATTTTATACCCACGGACTCGTAAGCTCATCCTCTACAAGTCTATACGAACCGAATTCTCAGAAGCAATCTCGAACGAAGACCCAGAAACAAGTCCGCTAACAATGTTCAAGTCCGCTAAGCTGATCTGAAGTACGCTAAGAGTCCTGAGAAGTCCGCTAAGCATACTAGAAGTTCGCTAAGACACTGAGAAGTCCGCTAGAGACAAGTCCGCTAAAGCATAAAACAAGTTCGCTAAGCTTGTTCAAGTTCGCTAAGAACTGAAACAAGTTCGCTAGGAGCATCTTCAAACCTTCAAAACAGTTAGAGAAATCTGGAAATGATGAACAGGAAGAAAACCCTTACTTTGATGAACTTGAATCTGCCCAGAAATGATAAGAAAACCCGCTATGATGCACGATGTGAAGCTAAACCATTCACGAGACTATTGTGGCCACCAACAACCCATAAACAGTAGCTAATCGGATCAAAAACAGCTCCAAAATTCTGGAAATCTTCAAGAACACGAAGAACACCATGAAACACGCACTAGTGTGTGTTTTTCCGGATCTGCCCAAACCGTTGAGATTCAGACGAAACGGATGCTTCAAATGGATTCGGAATGCGATTTCCACTAAGAATCATACCTCATATCATCCAAATCCATGAAGAGATGCCCAGAAAACGAAGAATTAAACTCAAAAATCTTCAAAAACCCCAAATACGGGAAAGACTCCAAAATTCCAAAAATAACTTCGGATCTTCATTTCTCCACCAGATCTGAAGATGTAGAACACTAAATAACATCCTGATGCACTCCCAAACATGAATCTATCATCCATATCATCAGAATCCATCCAGAAATGAAGTAAAAATAGAAAAAAGTCTCTAAAAACTAAGTTTTCTCATCTTCACCATTCAAGCTCAAAATCACAGATTCGAGTGACCAGATTCACGGTGAGATGAATCTGATCGGTACCCGCTCTGATACCATTTGTTAGGACCGATTTTCACATCAAGAATCCTGATCTTGAGCAAGAACAATGTCGGATTTGAAAACTCAAAACAAATGAAGAAGATGATGATGATGAATCATGAATAATCATAAACAAGAAAGATGAAGAACATATCGAATGATTTCATATAACCGAATGATTAGTTACAAGAAATCATGAAGAACACTTTCTCTCTCTAGAATCCATGACTCACTCTCTCTCTCTAGAATGGAAATCTCACACTCTACAAGAAATTCATCATCTCCACATTCGGAGACTCTTTCTTGTAATGGGCACCCTCACTATATATAGTGAGGGTGACTAACAACAGAAAAACATAAACATAACTGAAAATTACAAGAAAGGTAAATAACATAAATATTAATTAAATCAAAGTTGATTTAATTAATCCGAAGATTGACTCGCTTGAACCGATCTTCTGTTGACTTTTACATTGACCGTTGACCCGAACGGTTGACTTTTCCGGAAAACGGTCTTCGGTCCAAACTGCAAGCCTCGAGCATCACAACCCGCGTCTCTGAATCAATTCACATGGATTCTTCAGTCGAATGCTTCGGTAAACAGATTTGATGGCGTCAGTCACATAGATTTTAAATTCCAACAATTCCCCTTTTTCTTTAGTGTTAAGTGACTCATTTCATGGATATAGTCATGAAATCATGATAAACCTTCTTTCATGACTATAAAAAGTGATGATTGGCGGTGTGAGAGCGTCAAGCTCAGAGTTTCCTCAGCAGATGACCTCTCACTTTATTTGATGAAATGATTGCGTAAGAACACAAGGTCAGAGTTTCCTCAGCAGATGTGTCTTAGCATTATTATATGGCGGATGAGAACTCAAGGTTAGAGTTTCCTCAGCAGATGAGTCTCATTGAGCGCCATCAAATGTCCTTTGTATTAATAATGCTTTAGGAATTTGGACAAATGATGTGCTCGGTTTTGAAATAAGTCAACTTAATACTGAAGAAACAAAGGATGTGTGATTAGAGTTTTCTTACTAAGACTACTGAGTCGGGCTAATTTAAAGAATATGCGACTGTTTAAACTTCCGTGGTCCACATTTCTCAGTGAAGTTAGTGTGTAATCACAGAGAGCTGTTTACTTCTCAGTATGTTGAGCCTACCGACACATCAAATGATAGAATTACCGATCGATTGGATCATATCCTATGGTTAGATCGACAAGACCAGAATTATATCATGTTCAAAACATATTGTCCGACCACAGACCAAAAATGTTGATTTATTCATTGTTTTTGCCAATTCTCAAAAGTCTTGTTGACTTGAGTTCAAAAACACTTATTTGAAGATAGAAATAACACTATTTTTGATAATAATTTTTTTTAATGTTTTTGGTTTATCTTCCACAATGCAGGAACGGCAGACAGTCACAAAACATAAGTAAACAAGAAAAGTCTTTTTGATCTATTAAGACAGACAAAATTGACACTTGACAACCACAAACAAAAAGTTTAGGTCAAATCAGGGTCAAATGATAAAATAAGTAAAAAAAAAACAGATAAATGTAAAATTTGTAACTAAAGAAATCAGAGATAACACTTCTAAGCAGCTAAACCTATAAAGTTAAGATACTAACATATTAGAGAATGGAGAAAGCTTAGTCATAGTTTATCATGCCTACTGCACTAACCAGAAAGTTAAACTTAGACATATCAAAGGGTTTTGTTAATAGGTCTGCTAACTGGTCCTCGGAGCTAACATGGACTAAAGTGACTAGCTTCTTCTCGGCACAATCCCTAATGAAATGGTATCTAATCTCTATGTGCTTAGTTTTAGAATGCTAAATAGGAATTTTAACAATAAAGACAGCAGCAGTATTATCTATATTAATAGGGGTACCCATGAAGTTCAAACCGTAATCCAGAAGCTGATTCTGAATCCAAAGCACTTGAGAGCAGCACGATGCGGCAGCAATGTATTTCGCTTCAGCCGTTGAGACTGACACTGTTGTCTGCTTCTTACATTGCCATGAAACTAACCGGTTACCCAAGAACTGAGCTCCTCCCGTTGTCGACTTACGATTGAGTTCACAACCAGCATAGTCACTATCTGAGAAGGCTCGAAGATCGAAGGACGGGTCTTTAGGATACCAAAGTCCTCTGTTTGAATTGGACCTCAAGTATCGAAAAAATCCTTTTCACAGCTAGTAAGTGCGATTCTTTCGGCTTGCTTTGGAATCGGGAACAGAGACAGACTCCAAACATGATGTCGGGACGGCTGGCTGTCAGATACATGAGATAACCAATCATTGACCTATAGAGATGCTCATCCACACAAATACCTTCCGGATCCTGATTGAGTCTATGACGCATAACGACGGGTGTAGAAAAGCCCTTAGAATCACTGAAACCAAATTTCTTCAGGATTTCTTTGACATACTTCCCTTGGTTGATTAAGATACCATCCGGTGTCTGTTTCACTTGAATTCCCAGAAAGAATGTCAGTTCACCCATAGCACTCATCTCAAACTTCTTTTTCATCAGTTCCTCAAATTCGTGACAGAGAGCAACATCTGTCGAGGCAAAAATGATGTCGTCAACGTACACTTGTACTAACAGCTTGTCTTCACCAACATGACGAATGAAAAGAGTCTGATCAATGACACCCCTCTTGTAACCATTTGACAGCAGATATGTTGATAATGTCTCGTACCATTTCCTCGGGGCTTGGTGTAGACCATAAAGAGCCTTATCCAGTTTGTAACATTTCTTGGGAAAAGATTTGTTCACAAACCCCGGAGGTTGGTCTACGTACACGTCTTCGTCGAGCTCACCATAGAGAAAGGCGGTTTTCACGTCCAACTGATAGACGGTGATGTTCATTGACGCAGCATACGCAGAGAAAATCCGGACTGCCTCTAGACGAGCGACAGGAGCATAGACATCGTCATAATCAATGCCATCAATTTGCTTATACCCTTTTACAACTAATCGGGCTTTATTCCTTATAATGATTCCACGGTCATCTCTTTTGTTCTTGAAAATCCATTTGACAGGAATGGGTTCTAAACCTTCTGGCGGGTCCACCAAGTGCCAGAAATTGAGCAGTTTGAACTGAAGAAGCTCTGTTTGCATAGCATCAATCCAATTTTCATCAAGAAGGGCAGCAGCAACAGTAGTAGGCTCTTCTTGTGATATGAAACACGAAAACAGACAAGTGTGCAGATTCTTTGTTTTACTCCTAGTGAGACGCACATCAACGGGACCGATGATCTGACTAGTGGGATGGTTCTTATGAATTCGAGTCTCTTCAACAGCAGGTGCTGGAATAGACGAGTCAAGATTCCCAATTTGAAGATCGTCGCCTGGGGTCTCTCCAGTTTCAATTTCAGATATGTCATCTGAATCTGACTCATGAGCTTCAGCTTCATTTCCAACTAAGTATTCTGCCTCAGTTGTTGCTTGTGCTGGTTCTATCTCCACAATTACAGGCTCGAAAATCTGAACAGAAGGCTGATCAGGTAAAGAAGTTGTTGTCGCTTCATTGACATCAGTTGATGGTGTTGACTGTTCTCCCCTTGATATCGTCGAAGTATCAACCGAATAAATGGAATCCAGGATAGACGAAGTAATTGGAGCAAACATATCAACAGAAGGAAGAACTTCTTCATTTACTTGTTCAGCTTGATTTAACAAATTACCTGCAACATCAGACTCAAGCATGTTAAAAGTAGAAGAAAAAGTCTCAAGGTCATACATGCTATCAGGAGCAGGATCTCTAGTATTCTGAGCATGCTCGTTAAATGTAACGTTGCACGATTCAAGAATAACTTGAGTTCTTCTGTTAAACACTCGAAATGCTGGAGAGCTCATCGAGTATCCAACAAAATAGCCTTCATCCGCCCGAGGGGAAAATTTAGCTAACTGTTCCGACTGGATTAAAACAGTACAAGCGCATCCAAACGGTTTTAATCGTTTTAAGTTTGGTTTTTCTTTTGAAAACAGCTCGAAAGGCGTCGTTTTAGCATGTTTAACCAAGAGAGTTCTATTTAGAACATAGCAGGCTGTATTCACAGCTTCTGCCCAAAAAGACAATTAAAGATTGGAATCAGCAAGTAGAGTTCTGGCACACTCAATGATTGTTCTATTCTTCCGTTCTGCAACGCCATTTTGTTGAGGCGTGTACGGTGAACTGAACTGTCGAAATATGCCCTTTTCATTGCAGAAAGCTTCAAATGTTCGATTCTTGAACTCTGACCCATTGTCTGATCTGATGACTTTAACTCTCTTTTTGCACCGATTCTCGATCCGCGTTACAAAATCCTTCAGGATCTCAGCTGTCTCAGACTTCTCTCTCAGGAAGAACACCCACGAGTATCTGGAGTAATCGTCGGTAATAACCAAGCAGTACGACTTTCCCCCTAAACTGTAGACGTTCACTGGCCCGAAAAGGTCGAGATGGAGTTGTTGAAGAATTGCCGTCGTTCTTCCAGGTGGCTTTGGCTTGTGAGATGTCTTGCACTGCTTTCCTTTCAAACACGCCACACAGTTATCGGTATGGATGAATTCCTTCTCCGGCACACCGACCACGTGTTTTCCTCTTACAAGGCGGTTCATGTTTCGAAAGTTCACATGTCCCATTCGCCTATGCCATAAAGTTGAGTCATCTTCCGAAGCGTTCGCCAAGAAACACGCCACTGAACCAGTCGGCCTTGCAGCAGACATATCTAAGGCGTACATATTCCTGTTTCATTTTGCACGAAATAGAATTTGATCTCCGGGAACCTTGAATCCCGGCTTCAGGATATAACACTCCTTATCATCGAATAACATCGGCATTTTGTTGTCGCAAATCTGCGATACACTGAGCAAGTTGAACTTCAGATTAGAGACCAGATTCACTTTGTCAAACGAAATTTCTCCATTAGATAAAAGACCGTTTCCAATTATTCTACCACCACGAACATCACCCCCAAAGGCAACAGAACCGCCATGAGTTATCGATTTGACATCAGATAGCAAGTCCTTGTTCCCTGTCATGTGCCTAGAGCAGCCACTGTCCAAGTACCATGTGTTCATAGCACTCCGGGCCGTTCCCTGCACATGAAAAAGAAAGTGATTAGTTCAAGGAAGGACCCTGGCCAAATTGACCAGGAGCCCTCTTCTTAGGTGCTTTCGTGGTGTAGGGAGCAGTTGGTGCGTTCACAACAGCAGGAGAGGCAGATGGAGCAGCCTTGAATGTAGCAGATGGTCGAGGAGCCGTGACAGGTTGTTGAACCATGAGAGGCCTTGGAATGAATCCCGGCCTAGGTCGAGGCGTCCAAGACCTAACAGGAAGAGTGTTTGGTGCAGCCATTCTCATTTGTTGTTGAACGTTTGGCCTGAACGTATTCACACTCCTACCAAGACCACGTGGCACATACGGGGCCTGATTTGGAATGTAGGGCTGATTTGGGTAGGACTGTTGAAACATGGTGTCAAGACGCTGATCCACGTAATCTTCCCCATAATTCCCATAATACATTGGAGCCAATTGGTTTCCTTGCGAACCTACTTGCTGCTGTTGGTAGTAATGAGCAGGAGGCACTGGAGCATTGTTGAAGTCAGAATATCCCGTATTGTAGACACAAACCCTCGCATCATGGTGCGGATTTCCACAGACAGAACACCCTCCATTCTCGACAGTACCTTTAGCAGGAATTGCAGCAGATTGTTCAACAGACTGAGGAGCCATTTGTTGAGGCTCATTTGAGGTAACACCTTCACCCTTTTCATTTTCAGCAACTGACTTCTTCTTCCGTCTCCTTGTCTGTTTCTTCTTCTTTGGTGTAGTTTCATTTTCAGAAATGTTCAAAACAAACTCACTTTGCTCAACCGACTGACTGATCTTTATTATCATGTGGAACAGTGATAACTGGATCACTTTGAGGTCTTTTGTTCTTTGGATTTCCAGTCTTCACAAAAATCACAGATGAAATACCAGCTTCATCGGGAGCAGCATGAACAGATGATTCCTTTTGCTTAAGAAATAATGGCTGAGGTAAAGCTTGTGCAGCTGGAGATGTTGCGATTGGAACAGAAGCAGGAGGCCTTTTCTGAACAGATGTCACCTTACCATCGGTGATTGTAAGACCGGCTTGTGTGTTCATGACAGTCTTACCATGTTTCAAAGCCATTTCTGCGAATGCCTTCGCAAAAGCATCATCATCGACAACTTGCTGCGAATCGAGTTTCACATTTTCAACACTCATTTTGGGCTTACGCCTCCGAACAGTTTTTGTCCTTTTAGGAGCTTCATTAGTTTTGAAAACATCAAAATTTTCATTAAACAGAAATGATTGACCATTTGAGGCATTTTGAGTACAAACTTTTAGAAACTCAGATTCAGCAGCCTTTTGCACACACGCTTCAGAAACAAGCGAGTCAACAGAACTAACAGAGAAAGATTCAAAGTCACCAAACTTCAAAGTTTCATCAATCAGCGGGAGCCCAGAGCCAGTTTCAGTGGCTGAGAGTTGGGCTTCCATCGATTGGATATCAGAAGCACTCGGAATCATGCTTGGATCAATGAACTTAATACGACTTTTGGGGTTGATTTTAGTTAACTCAGGGATTGTCAAATAGTTATGATTAAGTGGATGTTCAGCTGCACTATCACAAATTTCCCTTAAGAAACCCAAACCAGTTCTTAGCTGTGCCATGATGTCTTTAGCAACAACATTACCCAAGTGACCAGGATTAAGTTTCATTAAATCAATAGCTTCACGAGCTTTAGCATATTCATTTCTCAAAGAGGTTTGATTTTTCAAAAGATCCTCAATTTGAATTTTTAAAGTTGATTCTGTGTGCTTCATGATTTCAATGTCATCTTGAAGTGACTTGATTTTCACAAGGAATTTTTCCTCATCTGCCTTGAGGATTTCAACCTGACTTTCGCTTTCAGCCGCCTTAGCATGCAATTCTAGATTGTATGTGCGGTATCTAGCGACAGTTTCAAGACAATTTTCAGAACATAAACTTTCTTTTACCTCATCGGGAATGGATCCACCTTGGAGCTCAAGAAGTCTTTTGCTAGCTTCAGACTCGACCTCAGAATGACTTACAGCAGTGGCTGAACCAGCAGAGGGAGAAGATCCATCAAAATCTTCATCAATACCCGCCATTAGACAGAAGTTGGTGGGGAAAAGAGGGTCAAAAACAACAGACTCAGAGTTCTCTTTTCCGTCAGAATCCACCACAAGAGCGTAATCAGGCTGGTTTGCAGAATGAGATGGTGCTGAAGACGTCCAATTGTAGTTCCCATCCTCGAGAGATACCAAATCTTTTCCAGTGCTATCAAATCTTTGTGCAGACGATGAGCTTGACGATCCTTGATGAGAGACATTAGAGGTGGTATGCTGTGGCTTCTGGTAGGAAGAGTTGCCAGTTTTCTGGTATGACTGGTTACTATTTCCACTCTGCTTCTGATAAGTGTGGTTGCTTCCACCCGAGTTGACAGGAACATTCCAAGTTTTGGGCTTAGGACATTCACGGGCGAAGTGACCAAGCTGATGACAGTTGAAACACTGAGCTTTCGACTTATCAAAGCCGATGTTAGCATTGGAGGCAGGTTGAAACAGCTTCCTTCCAGTCTTTCTGAAGAACTTTCTTGTCCTGGCAGCAATCATTCCCATCTGCCACTTAATATCGATCTCTTCAAGATCATCAGCAGAAATCTGGTCAACACAGTCATAGTCTCAATGTTGCCTGACATCTGAGAGTTCATGCAAGCAAGGAAAGCATTACACAGATCTTGATCCATGTTAGTGGAGTTTGAAGAAACAGGAGCTGACGATTGACCATAATATCCAGAAGGTAGAGCTTGAACAAATGACACACTTGAAGGTTGATGAGTTGCATGAGATACTTGAACTTCAGGCTGATTTGGAGTCGGAGTTGGAGTAGAGGCAGGAACAGGTACACTGGGACCAGAAGATTGAGAAAACTGATGACTATCCTCATACATGGCAGCAACAAACGCAGCATTGGGAGCATTGGATGACGAACCCTTAGAGGTCACATTACCCATGAGTGACTTTCCGGTGCGTTCAACTGCTCTAACCTCATAATAACAAACTTTATCAATCATGTCCATGTAATCAGCGTTGAGGAGATCAGTGCTGTCAATCAGATAGATAACATAGGAGGCAAACTCTTGAGGAAAAGAGTGCAGAATCTTTCTTATGATGTCACCAGTATCTGGACGAATCTTCTTAGTGGTCATCTCAGTGATGATCCTGCAGAATCGTGTGACATGTGTCTCAAACGACTCTCCAGGCCTGTGAGCAAAAGTATTGAAGGCGAGTTTGAGTTTCTCTAGCCTTCTCTCCTTGGTTGCCGGATTGCCCTCATACTTCTTCTCTAGACCTTCCCAAATCTCATGTGCAGAAGTAGCATCCCGAAAATGATGCAACAGATCATCATTAATGGCCATCTTAATACAACCCAATGCACGCCTATCAATTTTCAGCTGAGCATGTTCAGCTGGAGTTAGCTTGTCCAAGGGCTTTGGGAGCATCCTCTTCTTGGTGTTAGGAGGGTCAGCAACAGTAGCAACTGCAACACTAGCAGCAGGTGTTGTAGCTTCTTCAACTTCAAACACAGCTGGACCAGTGAGAACTGAAGTGAGTAGGTCAAAATCCAAATATTCCAAGAACAGTATGAACTTCCCCTTCCAGTCATCAAAGTCACTAGCACCCATGAGTCTTGGAGGGCGGTTGTTTCCTTGCATGACCGGAGTGAAATGATTTCCTTCAGACATCTCAGATGAGACAAATTCAGACTTTCAGCAAAAGTTGCTAAAACGGGCCGAACGAAGAACAAGAGCTCCAAATTGCTTGTAAACACGAAGATTGCTTGAATTCACACAAATCCTGCAATCATAAACATTTATGGAGTAATTAAACACTAATATTTAGGTGTAAACAGCAAAAATTAAAAAATTCAAATTTTGGACTTAGTCAAAATTTTGAACAGCTTGTTCTTGAGCAAGTTCAAATCATCAAAAAGCAAAGCATAAAAATGATGTTTGAAGGCATCAATAGATGCGAAATGATGTTAGGAACAAATGTTTCAACTAACACAAACCTCAAAAATCACTCTAAGTGACCGAAATTTGATCAAACAGTAGATTATGTGAAAAAGTTTAAGAATCTCGAAAAATTGCTTAACAAATCTTCAATACTTGATGTTAGAGAGCGAAATCAGTGCCAATGATTTCGGTTTTAGCATACAAATACTCGATAATCATCAATTTCAGCAAAGGATCATCATAAAAACGAATTTGAAAAAATTTACTCAAGAACAGTGAAGTTTCGGTCCGAACCAAAAACTAACAGAATTCAAAAATTGACAATTATAACATGAAATAAACAGAAATCTAAGCATGTTTTTGAGTTCCTAGAGTGATTTCTACCAAGAATCAACTCTTAGATCTAGCAAAAACAACCAAAATTGATAACTCAAATGAGATTTCTTCATTTTGAGAAAACTTCAAAAAATGAAGAACAAGGCTCTGATACCAATTGTTAGGACCTGATTTGAGCACAATGTTCTCGTTCGATTCATCAAACAGGTGCGGAAAACAAGTGTGATGATTAATCTTGGTTGATTTCACCCCATAGATCTCTGAAACTCAAGAACACGCACTAAATACACCAAGAACACACACACAAAGGCTCTCTTGTAGAAAATAACCAGGAGGAACACGTATTAGGGTTTTCACTTTAGTATTTATACTGCAAGAGAGCCTGGGACAAATAGAATGTTTGACACAAACCAATCTTTGCCTAGAATTCAGCAAAATATTCTAACAGAATATGAAGTACGCTAAGACTATAAAGAAGTACGCTAGGAACAATAACAAGTTCGCTAGAACTTGATGAAGTACGCTAAGCATTAACATGTTCGCTAACAAGTTCGCTAGACACAAACAAGTCCGCTAACAAGTACGCTAAGCACAGATTAAGTACGCTAGGAACAAGTTAAGTGCGCTAGGAACAGATCAAGTTCGCTAGGAGCAAAACAAGTTCGCTAGGACAAATATCAATCAAGTACGCAAAGTATAACAAGTACGCTAAGAGATAAGTGACAAGTTCGCTAAGAGTTAATCAAGTCCGCTAAGTTCAATATACAAGAAGTTCGCTAAGGAGAAATACAAGTACGCTAACACTTAGTCAAAAACATCATATATAATCAGTGCCAATGATTTCGGTTTTAGCATACAAATACTCGATAATCATCAATTTCAGCAAAGGATCATCATAAAAACGAATTTGAAAAAATTTACTCAAGAACAGTGAAGTTTCGGTCCGAACCAAAAACTCACAGAATTCAAAAATTGACAATTATAACATGAAATAAACAGAAATCTAAGCATGTTTTTGAGTTCCTAGAGTGATTTCTACTAAGAATCAACTCTTAGATCTAGCAAAAACAACCAAAATTGATAACTCAAATGAGATTTCTTCATTTTGAGAAAAACTTCAAAAAATGAAGAACAAGGCTCTGATACCAATTGTTAGGACCTGATTTGAGCACAATGTTCTCATTCGATTCATCAAACAGGTGCGGAAAACAAGTGTGATGATCAATCTTGGTTGATTTCACCCCATAGATCTCTGAAACTCAAGAACACGCACTAAATACACCAAGAACACACACACAAATGCTCTCTTGTAGAAAATAACCAGGAGGAACACGTATTAGGGTTTTCACTTTAGTATTTATACTACATGAGAGCCTGGGACAAATAGAATGTTTGACACAAACCAATCATTGCCTAGAATTCAGCAAAATATTCTAACAGAATATGAAGTACGCTAAGACTATAAAGAAGTACGCTAAGAACAATAACAAGTTCGCTAGAACTTGATGAAGTACGCTAAGCATTAACATGTTCGCTAACAAGTTCGCTAGACACAAACAAGTCCGCTAACAAGTACGCTAAGCACAGATTTAGTACGCTAGGAACAAGTTAAGTGCGCTAGGAACAGATCAAGTTCGCTAGGAGCAAAACAAGTTCGCTAGGACAAATATCAATCAAGTACGCAAAGCATAACAAGTATGCTAAGAGATAAGTGACAAGTTCGCTAAGAGTTAATCAAGTCCGCTAAGTTCAATACACAAGAAGTTCGCTAAGGAGAAATACAAGTACGCTAACACTTAGTCAAAAACATCATATATAATCATAATCAAAGATAACAAAGTACATAATCAAAGTTAAGTACAAACCAAAGTAAAATTACAAATAAACATCAAAAAGATAAATAGTTTGTGTTGCCAACATAAATAAGCTCTAACAGTGGCGCCCGAGGTAAATGAGGATGTGACTAGGAATCCCAGGCGTCAAGACAACTAGGGTGAGGGACATGATCAAGCAAGGCATGATGGTCCTTCTTCAAACCAATGGAGAGCAAGCTCTCACTAAATGAAGTACCAAAATTTACAAACACAGTTCACTTTGCTTTCACATACTATAAAATTGCAGGGTGAAGAATTGAAGCAAGTCAAGAATCAACAGGTCCCTTCTGCAAAAGAGGATGTTACCAGAACTCCAAGCTCAAAATCTAAAGCCACCACTCCACCACAAGAACTTGGTATTGAAAAAGATGATGCTACCAAAATGGAGGGGTATAGGGCCTACAGAGAAGAATTTTTTACTGAATTTGACTAGTATACAAGAGTACCCAAGGAGGTTAGATTGAAGCTGTTTTAATCTGTTGGAAGAGAGCCATTTACAATTGAAGACGCATGGAAAAAAGTCTCAATAACTGACATCCTTGCTATGGCCCCACGCAAAGACAACCTGAAGGAACTATTTCTCTTCACTATGATAGTTGCAGGAGCTCTTCCTACCTCTATCAGAGAGATTCAGCAAATTATAGAAAGATATTTCATTACCCTTGAAATGAGGGCAATTACTGAAGAAGAAGGAGTTGATCTTGATGTTGAGACAGAAGTAATAGATGAAGATGATGATAACAACAATGATGATAATGATGATGACAACAATGGTGATAATGGTGATGAAAAGAAAGATGATGAGGAAGTTCAAAGTCTGTGGAAAGAAGACACTATTGTCAAAGACATAGATCATCCAATCAGGTTCGAGTTCACTCAACCAAACATTTGGGAAGAAGCAGAAACACTGGCTATGCTACATACAAAGAAAATTTATCAAGGAATCAGTTTTTCTTGGTTAACTTCTGCACCTTCTCCTCCTGTTGAACCTTAACGAATTCTTCAAATTGAAGCTCCTCCAGTAGATTTGGGAGGTATTAGAGATGAAAGAGGGTATCTCATGGAATTTGGACCCTATTACCCACCAATAAAAGACTATTCAAAAATAGTTCCTATGGCTCCTTCAACTCTTGTGGAGGAAATTATAAGAAATATTTTGGCCAACTACCGGGCCAAATATAAGCCAGGAATAGGTGAGGTAAAGATCAATCCACTGCCACCATTTATAAAGAGAGCTGCCATCAGTGACAAAGTCATAACCTACCCCACTGACAATCCAAATCTGGGGAAAGGTAAGAAGAAAATGACATGATGAACTCCTACAGGCAGAATATGAGAAGAAGTTCAAACCTGCCAACAAGAATGTGTCATCTCCTAAACACAAAATAGACTGTTCCAGAACTGTCTTTATTCCCATTCTTGACAGGCATGGTGAAGATCTTGATGGGAGAAGAGCATGTGACCAGGCATTAATCAGAGAATTCAATGAAAGAATGATGTCTCATATGACTCAGCTGAAAATGATCAATGAGTTGAAAAGAACAAGCAGAGAAGGTGTGAAGATCCTTGCAAAGCTGTTTGCACCAAAAGCCACATAACCTGTAAAGCTTTTGGATGGGCAAGAGACCACCTTACCTGCTAGTGAAGTAAGTATGATAAACTCTGTACTTGCAACTGATTTGATTGAAAGAATGGAGCAGGAAAACTAGACAAAGAAATGGCAAAGGCATTTGTGCTTCAAGACAACTTGAATATTTATCAAGACAATGAAGAAGTTCTTGATATTACAAAAGAAGCAAAAAGAAGGTCTATAGAAGAAAGGAAGAAGAAGCTAGACCAAGCCAAAGAAAAGAGGCATAAATCATTTTCTGAAGAGGCTAGGATTGCTGTAAACAAAGAAAAGGAATAGATCAGGCTAGCTGTAAATGATGCTAACTAGGAGTTACTAAAAAGATGGAGAGACATTATCATAGCTAGAGGATCGGTCCCCCCTAAATCCATTAGCTTGACCTCTGCTAATGGTTTATGTGATTAAATGTCAATGGTAGTAGAAGAAGAAGAAAATCTCAGGCTCAGCCAAAGACTTAAAGCTGATAATATCACTCATGAACAATTGAAGAATGAGGAAACATAGAAAATTGCTAAGGCTCCTCTTACAAAAGCAATGGAGACAAAAGCACTCAAAAGGTACTTCATAGAGATTTTAGGAGAGGAAAAGAACACAATCAATCCATGTTCTTTGAATACTCTAAGAGAGAGGTATGGTGAGAAAAAAAGGAGCAATCGAGGATATAAAAAAAAAATAAGAATTCCTAGACCTCCAGGAGCTTTCTCAGGTACACCTTCTCCTCCTCCTAAACCTATGAGTCTCATAGACTCACTTCTTGGAATTACACCCTCTACTCCACCCACTACTACACAAATCTCCACCATTCTTACCAAAAGAAACCCACCCAGGGCCAGCAAACCTCAATTCACAAAGCCACCAACCAAAAAGTCTAAACCTAGCAAACCCATTCCCCCAAAATTCAGAGCTAATAACTTCACTCCCATTGAACCTCTCATCAAACCTAAACCAAAACCCACAACAAAATCATCCCAAATCCCTTCAATCCAAAAATCAACTCACCATTCCACACAACCACCTTCTGCACAACCAACCTCAGCACCAACTAAAGCAACAAACCTTGTGAATCCACCAGAATCCTCAACAGGTACCTCAAGGAGAAAGAAATCAATGGCAAAAAGGAAAAGAATCTCAAGTCATTTCCTCTAGCTCTGACTCATCTTCAGACAAGAAAGTACCTAAAGATATGCATGCCGATTAAAGAAGAATTCTCTCTTGGAAATCTGATGAAGACTCAAGTTTCTACCTGTTTACTATAAGCACCAATGAAGTTCTAAGACTCAGCAGCAATGAAGCTCTTACAACTTTATCTGACCTAGAACTTGGTGATGTAAGAAATGTGGCTGGTGATGGCAAAAGACTAAGTGCTCAAGAGCAGTCCTTCATGATGAAGATAAGGATGAACTTTGACACAACAACAAGGGAAACTTCATCTGATGCACCTATTAGAACTGACTGTACTGTTACTCATGTGGAATTGGATATGGCTATTAAAAGATAGATTGTATACAGAGCTGATGGATCATTCACACGACACGGAGAGATAAATCCAGGTGAATGGAACTTTAATGATCAGAAAACAATACTGGATTGTATGCTCATAAACCGAGTGTTCAGATTTGACATGACAAAGGATTAGTAGAAGGAATCAGCGTTGCTGAAGAAGTTAGTTTTTTTAGGCTCAAAAACAGTTTCAACCATTTTGTTTTTGTAGGATCGTTATAAGTTAGAGTTAAACTTAAACAAAGCCCTTTACTTGCCAATATAACCCTGCGGAATTAAAGTTATATTTCACTTAGTCAAGCAATATTGAGTTCTTGTGTATAATGTAAATGCTTGATTTGCAGAATTATAGTAACAACAAAGTATCAAATACTCGGCACTATTTGCATTAACTCAAAGCTACACTATTACAAGTTGTTCAAGAACTGTGTACTCGTACATGTGTGTGTATGAAACTATGAGCTAACAAATGCTATATATAGTGCTAATGAGATCAATGACAGCCATTGATCTCATGCGATCTAATCTAGACCGTAAACTGAAAAGTCAAATACAAACTACCAAAAGAATAAACATCGGCAATTGGAATATCTTGCGTGTTTGCAACACCATACTACTTTAGGAGAGCGGCTTGAATCAGATATAGAAGCATACGAGAAGCTTTTGCAGGATTAGACTTGCTGAAAAGACATCTCAGGAAAAGTCCGGTTAAACTCATTATCTGGTGGATAATAGAGTTCACCCGGAATATTCGCTAGTAGACAAAACTGCTTCTTTCCGCTTGAACTGCCAGTTCTGCTTGAAGTGAGAATTCCGCTTCAACTTCAACTTCAGCCATAACATAGTAAAATTGGCATTCAGCCGGAAATCTTCCAAGCGCAATATTCCTTACAATCTCCCCATAAGTTGATGCTGTCAAATTCCAATGTTTATCTTCAAAAATTGACTTGTACCCAAAAAAAATATTCTTCTCCTTGACCTACTTGTCAAAGACCTTATCCCCTGCATTCACATCTTTTGAGAGATCACTCATGCTGGTCATGGTGACCTTAGCATGTTGCAGAGCTTCCCAATCTTGTTCATTCCACTGATCTTGAACATTAATTTCTCTATGGGTTGTGAAGCTGCTATCTGCCATGTGTACATAGAAGAGTTTTTCTTCTTCTTCTTCCCAAATCAAAAACTTTATCGGACTGGTTGTGTTTTCTTCAATGTCTTCATCAACCTGAGTTTCAGAGAACAGTCCATGCTCGAGCACTTTTGGTTCTATGCTCATTCTTAGCAGGAGCTCAGCTCTGGACAAACTCATTATCCCTTGCAGTTTAGCATAGATATCCGATAGTTGGAAGATGTCAAGCATTCTGGTGGCAAGATGAGCATTCACTACTCTGGTGATCCCACTTAGGCACTGGAATTTGAAGTCAAAAGTGTCTTCATTAACTGTCCACCCAACAATTTTGTTTTGCCTGGGTGGGCCTCTTTTCCTTGGCCTTTGCTCTCTTTTTCTTTTCTGATGCAGCAGTCTTCTCTTTCTCAATTTGTTTTCCTCATTGGAATCATCCGTTGATTCTGTTACTTTTAGAGCTTTTCCCTTTGAGGATTGAGAAGAGGGATCAGGTTGATCTTGAGTAGGTTTGGTGGTGGTGGTAGAAGGTTCTTTGATGGTGAGTGGAGGTAGGAAGGTTTGTGATGGTGGTTTACTGGCTTCAGGAGTTGGGCTTGAAGGTGGAGTAGGAGGGAAGATGTCAGAAAAATCCATGGTAGGTGGAGGCTTTTTCCTAAGAGGAATAATGGGTGTAAAGTTGTCTGTTCTGTACTTAGGATTGGCGAATTTAGTGGCAACTTTCTTTGGAGATGGAGGGAGGTTTGTATGGTGTGATGGCAAGTGACTGTAAGATAGATGGAACTGTTGTAGGCATCGGGTTTGGGTTGTAAGTAAAGGAAGGTTGAGGTGGTACATCTGCAATATCAATAAATTCAGGTTTAACATTAGCAGTTGTTGTACCTGAGATCAGCTCTAAAGGTGAAGGCATCACCAAGTTAGGATTGACAGCAACAATTTCTCCTTTTAGTTCATAAAAGATTGCATCTATCAAGCTGCAAAGTCCCCTAACTTGCATCTGAGCTACCTCTTCCTCTTTCTTCAAATTTCTAACCACAAGTGCCCTTTTTACCTTTTTCAGCAGTTGGTAATTCTCATCATTCTTCACCAGCTTGGTAGGAAATTGAGAGGCAATAGAAATTAACCTCTGCCTATCAGCATCAGACACTACATCCAAATTATAATCCTTCAGTCTCCAGTTGAAAGACCTGGTCTTTGCCTCTTCAAGTAGATTTTCAAAAAAACTATCTTGCAGATACATATCATATTCCTCTTGAAGCTCTTTGGCTAGCCTCTCATCTTCCGCTACCCTTTTGGCTTCTTCTACCATCTTTACTACAGCCTCAGCTTCAGGAGTCTGAACCACCTGTTGAATGGTTTTTGGAATATCAGTTTAAACAGGTGTTTCCGCTGGAACTTGTTCTGAGCTCCTTAAGGCTATCAAAGTTTCGGCTATGTCTTCTGCTCCTTCACTCCTTTGTTCTTCCGTTTGAACTTCCGGTTGAAATTTCGGTTGAAGTTATGGTTGAACATGAATTTGCCCTTCAGTCACCACCTGAGGTTTGGTGACTTCAGGTTCTTTGTCGACTATTTCCAACACCTCAGTTCCTTCTTCTTCACCAATCAAATTATTGTTTTCCCCTTCAGTCATTGTAGCAACTGCAATAGTTGCAGTGCTTTTTTCAACATCATTTACTACCTTGCTGGTGGAGGCAATATTTCCTGCACTTGATCACTGGCTCTTTCAGCAGAAAAATGACATCCTTGAGGAGTGTCGTGATCAAATTGATATGCTCAGGGAGAGCACCAGCAATCAGCATGGATGACTGAACAAGTTCAGTGAGATTGGGATCCTCGAAAGGAGAAATGGCAATCAGTTGACTGCATCTCATGTTCACCCAACTTTCTTCAACTGAAAAGGGATTCACACCAATTCTTTGGCAAGCTGTGGCTCTGACTTCAGCCGGTATCCTCTGAACTTCTTCAATTTCTGTGATAACAGGCCTTGAGGGTATCTTCTCCCCCAATTTGACAGTATCAGCTTCATCAGTTGCAACAACTTCATCAGCATCTCTGATAGGGCTTGAAGGGCCTGCTTCAGTGTCAGTAGGAGCAGCTTGAACCAATTTAGCAACAGTTGTGTTGAGAGTTTCAACCTGTGCTTGCAGAGAGAGGTACAATTTCGTCAATTCAGGTAGTGTATAACTGTCCTCAACTGGCTTTTTACCAGTATCCTTAGACAAAACCAAACTATCAATCCTAGATTGATCAGCATTGGTACCCATGGATTCTTGGCACTAGGGATTCTCCTCATCTGTTTCAGTAGCCCTTGGTTCCAATAAAGGACTTCCAGGTACTGATTCAGAGAAGATTGCTACAAATTGGGTCTTATTAATGTTACTACTGACACCAAGATCCAGTGGGGATCCTTGGGCAGCAGCAGCCCTTTTTGCATGAATCTCTTCTAGTCTCCTAAGATTCACCTCCGGTGAGGAGTGGGGTTGCAGTGCTATAGGGTCCTGGCTTATCAGGATGTTCTCATGTAATGAGGCAGGTGAGTTAATAACACATTTATCTAAGCCAAGATTGAGAGCACTGTCACTCCTAGGTGACAGGGGTTGTAGGGGTGATAAATGTTCAGATGGGGATGGTACATCTGTTTCTAATGACTCCCCCTCAACTGAAGGTTTATCCCTAAGAGATAATCTCAATTTTACCAGTTTCCGCTTAGGCTTTTTGCCTTAGGCGGGGTTAGAAGCTTCGGGTTGGTTGGTGCTACTAGGTGGAGGAGACCCAGGGACCACATTTCTCTGTCTTTTGAAAGTGTCAGGAGGTGAGTTGGATGAGGAGGTGGCAGTGGTAGTGTTTGTGGGAGCTTTCCTCTTTTTGGATTTAAAAGTTTTGAGAGAAGAGGAAGCTGGGACAGATGTGGGATCAGATGCTATTAGGTCTACAGTTCTGTCATCTTGAGCTTGGGGCTCAGTTGCTGCTACAGTTTCCTGTTGAACCTCTGCAGTAGTAGGTTCATCAGGAAACTGCCTCTGCAGTAGCAGGTTCATCAGAAATGCAGACTTGTTTAAAGCAAGGTTTGAAAAAGTTTTCTCATTAAGAAGTTTTTGGTGCAAAATTGTACCAAGCCAAACTATTTGGGGGTACTCTTCTTTGAGAATGTAAGTTAGAAATCTAGGATATATGTAAACATATTCAGGTTGAACATTTGATTTTAGGGCTTGAAAAATGAGTTTGGAAAAATTAAAAATTTTCACTTTTTACCACAGCATAGAAGGCAGAAGCTTGTTCACTGGCAAGCTCGTCAAATCCGCCCTTCTTTGGAGACAAACACACCATAATTGTATGTGCTAGGAACCTCCATTTGTATGGTAATTGCCCTTTCTTGATGGTTTTGCTCTGCAGGGAACCACCATATCCAAGATCTCTGAACAAGCAGAGATATTTCGTGTGATCAACCGCTTCATATCCACCTTCATCCCTTAACTTCAACAGTTTTCTCACCTTAGCTTCATCGATGTCCACTTCCTTTCCTTGAACAGTTCACACAATTTTGTCACTACCGTTTTCGCCTTCGGTAACCCTAGCATGAACCCAAAAGTCTTCCATCACTTCTTCGAAATTTCGGCTTCAACAGTGAGCGCATGGTGGAGATGAAACCTTTTGATGAAGTCTATCATGCCATTGTATATATCAGTTTTGCTTGGTGGTTCTAGGTATGCCACCAGGTTATGCTCTACGGGGAACTTGGAATCACCGATTGGCTTCTTGCCACTCGCCTTTGCTTTGGGAGCCATTGTGGAGACTGTTGGGATTTGGCAGTGGTATTCGGGTCGCCCGGTGACATATTTTTAAAATTACGTGACCGATAGATTAATAGTTTATAAAAGAGTTTACCGAATTAATTTATAATTAATTCTATAACGCAGCGGAATAAAATATATATATAACAAATTATATATATTAAAACTAATTAATCAATAAACACAAATACCAGTACGCAACAGGATCCGATTACCGAACACGCAAACACAGAAATATAAATAAATAATCTAAACTAATAGCGAGTTTAGATATACCTTGGCGGTGTTGAACAAACGTTCGAGACACCGAGTTTCAACGAACGAGCGCTAGGTTGAAACGGAACGAACCACTTTCGGTCTCAGACAATTGTCGCGTATCGCGATTATTCTCGTGGTCCGGTGTCGCGTACCCCTACGGGACGGCGTTTATGACACGTGGTCATTACGCATCGCGAGAGTACGTCTTGACAGACGTCCCGTCTCGCGAGACTACGAGATCAATCAGATTCAGATCTGATTGCAACCGGAGACGGCTCACGGCGAAAGGCGTCGGGCTCGCGTCGACAGTCGACGGTCCAGAGACGGCAGGCGAGCGGCGGTAGTGGTGGCGGGTGACGACGGCGGACGGTGGCAGCGGCGGCGTCGGCGGCGGCGAGTTCCACGGTGGTGATCGGCGGGTTTTGCGGCGGTGATTGGCGACAAACCGAGCGGCGGATCAAGGCATACGAGGCGGCGATCTCTAGACCGTAAGACGGTCTACGGGCGTTAACTGACGGAACACCCTAACTAGCAACCACCACCAAGTTATGGTGGTGCGAAGACGGCCACCGGAGCATGGCGGTGGCGAGATCGGCGAAACGGCCGAAGCCGTTTTTCTTTGCGTGGGGTTCTTCGAGAGGAAAGAAAGAAGAAATTTTCTTCTTTCTTTTCTTTTTGCCGTCGACAATTAAATTAGGTCATCTTAGTTAATCCCCTAATCATCTAATATTTATTAGATGACCATTAATTCGCGACGGGCCCCTCTCGAATATAAAGCCCATCTCGTACGCGAGCCCACGAGCTAACGTTAGAAAATATTTCAATAACGAATAGCTCGACCGTGAATTTAAATAAAACTCTTTTATTTAAATATCGTTCACCCTTTATTATTAAGCCGTTAATAATAATATTATTGATTATTAATTATTTATAACTATTATAAATAATATATATATAATCAAACGTTTTTTCGTTTCTTTTACCGGTTAACTCTTAAGCGGGTTTAGAGTTCGTTGCACCCGGTGTAACTCTTACGGGTCGTAACCGGGTCGGGTTCAAGATTTGTCGGGTCAGGACACATAATATCCAACAGTCTCCCACTTGGACTGATCGCGACAAGATCTAAGAAACAGACAGAGGTGCTCTAGCTACACATGACTGTCCCAACCAGTTATGACACTTCAAGTCAACAACCAAGGCATATCTGTTGTGAAGCAACTGATATTAGACTTGTGGTAATTCGAAGTCATTTTATCCCTTCTGTATATGACATCAATTGAACGATGGACATGGATTCAATTCATTCTCATCTAATGTTCAATCATTATGTTTCTCGATATAGATTCGAAGTGGTCCAAAACAAACACACAGTAGGTTTGGGTAAGGCCTTACACTTTACACTTGGAATCAACGAGGGCGCCACGATGTCTAGCTGTTGCATGATTAGTGCAAGAGTACAGAATCCCATGTCGACTACATACAGCTCCCACTGAACTTCAGATCCATTCCCAAAAGTAGCCGTTATGACTGGCAGTTACGCGACAGCGTTAAGCTACAATCAAAGAACAGTCTTTGGTAAAGGGGAGGTCGCTCATGTATCTCAGGTCTAAGGATACTAATGAGTATACCATTAATCAAATCCATCTTATGATTGAATCCATGAAGATGGTTTGATGCGAGTTACGTCCAACGTCATTCCACAATGAGGTCTGTGAGTCTGGATTGTCAACCATTGAGTCCAAAGTCAGAATAGTCTTACTTCAGATTCGTTCCCACGAGTCTGAACGACTACGGACAGTTTAGAATAATACATCTATTCCTCAGCATCATTATGAAATAATGCATGTGAGTTTGGATTGTCAATCTCTTGAGTCCAAACTCATAAGTAGTCTCACTTCAGATTCGTGTCCACGATTCTGATTGACTGTGAGGAATAATATGCATTTATTCATGGATTTAAACGTATTAAAATCGAACACAGTTATAGAATCTAGCTTTACATCTAATCCTTTAGAGGAAGCCGGATGATAATGTATAACTGTTAGAGTTCGTACATCCAAATACTAGTTCAAAACATACATGTAGTGTATATTGGTCGAACATCATTAGTATGAGGTTAATGAGTCTTGCAAATCATTGTTTTACCGACCAGGTTTTGAAATGTGCTATTATTTTGGTTATCCAATATTTCATTGTACCAGTATTTCTCTGAATAGTGGGATTTCCTCAAAGTGTGCTGGTTTTTGTGATCATAGTGATCCTTGGTATTCACCATTGTTACTGTGTGATCACAATGTCTTGTTTGGTTAAAACTCCAACCATGTCAAGAATCCTTCTGAACCTTTCAGACAAGCAGCAGTTTAATGTCACTTGAGTCGGCTAATTAATTTAGATTTAGTTGTGGAATCTGCCACAATGTAAAATCTTTATTATGAGCAAGAGGTGTCTTGGTCAATCATGAAAACTTGTAGTAGTGTATTTCTACATGGTGAATGTTAATACCAATGCAACTAAGTGTATTGTGTTCAACAATTCACAATAAATATAACTTGCGTACATTGATTTTTCCCTTTTGGTGTCCATAGTGTAACCCTGTACAGTGACAACCTCAGTGTAACTCTGTACAGTGATCTCTCCCTTTCGATGTCATTAATGTAACTTTGTACAGTGACATCTTTGTTTAATCACATATTCAAGGTGTGATTATATTGCCCCATAAGTTGCTTATAGCTGTGGATCTCTATCCATTAAGAAACTTCTTTTAAATTCTTTGTACCATAAAATCCACATTATGTATAATCACATAAGGATTTTATTCTATCTTTCAGTATATCATCGTCATACGGGTGAGGATTGAAAGAGTGCTCCCACTAGCCTTTATGTAAACACATCAAATTATGGCATTAAGCCATTCTCAGATTCAAGATCTGATATTGCAATTTTGAATTTGCAAGTGTGTTTAAATATGTATTTCCTGTTTAATGCAACAAACTTTTGTTGGTCAGGAAATATGCGAACAATGGATTTGTGACTCTTGAACCACTTCAAGATCACCGTCCTTTACTTCTAGTTCCAGTTAAATAACTTGGGAACTTAACCTTCCATTTCAGAAGGTAGAACACAACTTTCTATCTTCTGTGTGGAATTAGAATTCCATATGGATGGTGGAAGTAGTATCCATTGTTATATGTAGTATCTAACGAGAATAAATTCTCATTGTCAAAAGACATTCGATACTAGATCTATCAAGCGAGTGGTGATGAAGAGAGTGATACTCAATAAGGGCGTGTATGGCAAATACTTCCTATATATCATCTTTCAAGCGTTGACAAGCATCGTTTGATTCCTATCATGTGCTCAGGCCAAGGCTGAGCACGTAGGACCAGATTAGTGAAAAATCTTTCACATATCTTAAGATGATTTTAGGGTTCGTCAAGCTTAGGTATTCTTTATTACGATCAGACTTAGAATTGTGATCGTATTTGTAAAGCTGGTTCTTTGACTTCATTTTGAAATGTTCTTGTACAACTCAAGAATTTTCATTGATGCTTATAACCATAAGCATATTTACTATGACTACCGTCATAGTTATGAAGTAACTTTTATGATTCTTGTTATATGGTTCTTTTAGGTTTGCCAACACAAGAGTGTCTAAGCCTAGAAAGAACATTTAACAGTTCACTCGAATGAGTGAAGGATTTGGTTGTGAGTTTGTGAAAGCACGACACGTATCAGGAAACTTAATCCCATGGTGGATCATAGGGTCCAGTTGGGGCGTATCCTTTTACGCATGTCTTGCTTACACGAATAAGTCACAAACAAGAATCATTAGAACCAGGTATGTTTCATAAAGAAACTTAAACTTATGTTATTAGTCAGATATAAAACCAGTGAAGAGCAAAGTATTAATCCCAGACGAGCTAGGTCAAAACAACCACTTGTTTTGAATACTACCAAGGAGTGAAAGACATGACTGAAAGCAAATGGCCTAAAAGGGTAATTCGAATCATGTGTCCCTCGATTTAAGCTTTTCTTATTTTCACGTTCCTACAAGGCATGCATGCATGCGTTGGGGAATACTCGTGAAAATCTAATAACATTAGTTTGAATACCAACAGAGAAGTCTAACGTTCTCCATTTTCTTTGAGCTTAACGGGGGAGTGTATAGTACCCGATTTGTTGTTCATGGAGCATTGGTGCTTGTCATGATGATGCAGCAATGATCGTACAAATCTTTTGCCATGGGCGTTGATGCCAAATGATCACAGCATTTTATTGCCCTTAGAGTCGATACTCTTTTCTTGGTACGAGGCATTTTAACACGGTAGCAATCACCTATGACACACGAAGTGTCAATTGAGCATAATGCTATCAACTGGTTGAACTTTTCACTAAAGCACACAGTATTACTGGTTCTATAGTAGTGAAAAGGTATAAGCCCAGATACTCGTGGGGTAACCAAGTTGAATCAGGTGATACTGGTACCCTTTCATCTTAATGACATGGTCCTATAGAGAAGAGCCTTGCATGGAGCTCTTCTCCATATAGAAACGAAAACATGCAGTTAAGCTTGTTTGTTATGTCATTGATACTCAAGTCTTGCATTTTGCTGACTATCAGGAAATATGCGAGCCTGCATAATATGATCTACCTTAGAGGTGTTAGTATTATGTTTATTTAATCCAGGCGCGTTGTATTCCTATAAGGAACACAACTACGGCGATTGGGCTCTTCAAGACATAGAGTTTGTGAAAGAATGTCAGAACATCTTCTGAGTTTGTTTCAACAAGATGAAAGTTGGTGTTATTTGATTTGTCCTACTGGAGGACTGATTTAAAAGGGATAAGGGATTTGTTTTCATTAGCCGTTATGAAATGATAAGCAAAGCACAATACATTAGTATTTTCGATGTAAAGTATTTTCTTATTATAAATTGGTAAGATTTATTTTATAAGAAAATTGAGAATTCGATTAGACAAGTTTACTTGAGACCGCCAAATGAGCCTCAGGAGCAAATTTGTGTAACCAAAATGACAGCGGGTGTCAATTGCGAAATCACAGTCACAACTCTCGATATGAGGCCGCTATATACATACTTGTATATTTTGCGATACGTTTAGCCTCATCCGTGCCCACTTTAGCAATACACATCCGTTGCGCGGTGTTGAAATACTCCAACACTACGAACATATACATCTAAAGCGATAGTAATCCTAAATGGTCGATGCGACGGACACGGTGTTGAAATACTCCAATGTCCTCACCTCAGAAGGTACCCTCGGCACCAAGTGCGGTGTTGAAATACTCCAACACTGATGCTCCGGTAAATACGTTCCAAGTTCGACTTGAGATGGGATGGCACGAACTATCAGTTTTTTAATTACCAGATAGGGATATTAAAATCAATTTTAATATTGGTGATCGTTGGACGCAACCGATAAACCCTATCATCACTCGGGACATTCATTTTAAATAACCTATTATGTAAAAATACAACTAGGTTGTCGCGAGTTATGTAACCAGTCAAAAGTTAATAAACGACTTATTAAGTTTGATTTAGTTTTATAAAGTTTGAAAATTTTCAAAGAAAAACTCATTAAGGTGGTTACATTAAAATTTAGGTCAAGTTGTAAAGGCTTTCAGAACTTGTAACCTATAGATTGTATTCTCAGTTTTAAAACCATTTTAAAAGGATTTCGGTGTTTTAGTTGGTGTGTAATACGACTTTAAACCAAGCAACCAAAACAAGCAAAACGAATATGTATTCGGCCATTAGGGTTTTGGTCTTGCTAGAGCCTTTTAGCGAGACCAAATGGGTCACGGGACAAAATACAAAACAACCACAAGGCAGACATCTTCATGTAGCGTGCAGGTTCTGTAAGCTCCCACTGACATCAAGACGCCTCTTGACATCGATTGGATCTTCGGGTCTTCTTGATGACAACTTTTGCCAAAGTAGAAGATTTCGTAAAAGTAAAAACCTAATTACAATTTTGAACCCAAAAATGTGGGCCAACCCAAAGTCTAAACTATTATAATAATGGGCCAAAATAAGGGCCAAACCATAACAGTAAAATAATCATGCAACACTCAAACAAGGGTCGGGCCGAATACATATAAAATACAACCAAAACAAATTGCAATTTTAATTGGTCAAAATAAAGTTGACCAAGATGCAATTTAATTATGCAATACAAATAAAGTCTGATTCGCAACTTTCGGGCGTTTAACCCCAGTTTGCGAATCCACCGGTTTAAAATCGACCGGTTCTGATTTGCGCGTGGTAATCAAGGCTCTGATACCACTGTTGGGATTTGGCAGTGGTATTCGGGTCGCCCGGTGACATATTTTTAAAATTACGTGACCGATAGATTAATAGTTTATAAAAGAGTTTACCGAATTAATTTATAATTAATTCTATAACGCAGCGGAATAAAATATATATATAACAAATTATATATATATTAAAACTAATTAATCAATAAACACAAATACCAGTACGCAACAGGATCCGATTACCGAACACGCAAACACAGAAATATAAATAAATAATCTAAACTAATAGCGAGTTTAGATATACCTTGGCGGTGTTGAACAAACGTTCGAGACACCGAGTTTCAACGAACGAGCGCTAGGTTGAAACGGAACGAACCACTTTCAGTCTCAGACAATTGTCGCGTATCGCGATTATTCTCGTGGTCCGGTGTCGCGTACCCCTACGGGACGGCGTTTATGACACGTGGTCATTACGCATCGCGAGAGTACGTCTTGACAGACGTCCCGTCTCGCGAGACTACGAGATCAATCAGATTCAGATCTGATTGCAACCGGAGACGGCTCACGGCGAAAGGCGTCGGGCTCGCGTCGACAGTCGACGGTCCAGCGACGGCAGGCGAGCGGCGGTAGTGGTGGCGGGTGACGACGGCGGACGGTGGCAGCGGCGGCGTCGGCGGCGGCGAGTTCCACGGTGGTGATCGGCGGGTTTTGCGGCGGTGATTGGCGACGAACCGAGCGGCGGATCAAGGCATACGAGGCGGCGATCTCTAGACCGTAAGACGGTCTACGGGCGTTAACTGACGGAACACCCTAACTAGCAACCACCACCAAGTTATGGTGGTGCGAAGACGGCCACCGGAGCATGGCGGTGGCGAGATCGGCGAAACGGCCGAAGCCGTTTTTCTTTGCGTGGGGTTCTTCGAGAGGAAAGAAAGAAGATATTTTCTTCTTTCTTTTCTTTTTGCCGTCGACAATTAAATTAGGTCATCTTAGTTAATCATCTAATATTTATTAGATGACCATTAATTCGCGACGGGCCCCTCTCGAATATAAAGCCCATCTCGTACGCGAGCCCACGAGCTAACGTTAGAAAATATTTCAATAACGAATAGCTCGACCGTGAATTTAAATAAAACTCTTTTATTTAAATATCGTTCACCCTTTATTATTAAGCCGTTAATAATAATATTATTGATTATTAATTATTTATAACTATTATAAATAATATATATATAATCAAACGTTTTTTCGTTTCTTTTACCGGTTAACTCTTAAGCGGGTTTAGAGTTCGTTGCACCCGGTGTAACTCTTACGGGTCGTAACCGGGTCGGGTTCAAGATTTGTCGGGTCAGGACACATAATATCCAACAGAGACAGATTTTGAGAGTGTTGACGGTTAATCGGAAGTTTATCGGAGAGGGTTTGAGTGGGGTTGAGAGAAATTTGGGAGTAAATTCTGAGTGGGGTTGAGAGAAATGGGGAAACTGACGGTAAATTAGGGCTTTTAACCTTTTTCGGTGCTAACGTGGAGGAGAGAGGTTGTAAACAGACGGTTCAGTGACTGATGGGACAGGTGCTTTATGGGTTATACAGTACAACTGGTTAAAGCATGTCTTTATCCAAAAGTAAATTTACTGAAACCTCGGATTTTAAACAGTTAAAAACTTAATGGGTAAAAAAATGTATATCTGCTTAGAAAACTGTGCCTTCCGGGTAATTAAATGAGACTTTGACTTTGTTGACCCGGAAGTTCAGGCGGAACCCATTTTCTCTTTTCTTTTAAAAACAAAAATTCTTCCGTCTGAACATCAAGCGGACAAATTTTCCGCTTGAAAAATTTGTTTTCAAAATAATTTTCCACATCATATTTAAAGCATTTTTCCGGTTGAAGTTCACCCGGTGAATTTCAAGAGTTGTTTTCTCAGGTTGTACCTGAACTTGAACCGGAAATCCCAAAACACATGATTTTTGAAAATTTGTGTTAATTATCCGTAGCTTTAACAGCAGTTACTGACTATGAATTGAAATATTTTCTGATTAACACTAAAGAGTTTCATTTTCTTTTTCTTTTTGTATCAAGAGACGGGCTCTTGAGCACATGCCTCTGTTTTATTAAAATTGTGAAAAGTCTTATTCAAAGTTCATCATCCTAATGGCTGTGACGAGGTAGAAGAATCTAGCCTCATCAAAGGCTTTTGTAAACAGATCTGCTAATTGATGATCACTGTGAACTTTGAATAGATTGATTAAATGCTCTTCTGCACAATCTCTAATAAAATGATACCTTATGTCAATATGTTTGGTTTTGGAGTGCTTCACTGGATTGTTGATGATTGAGATGGCACTGTTGTTGTCTGCAAGAATGGGAGTTTCCATGAATGTGATCCCATAGTCAAGCATTTGATTTTGGATCCAAAGGACTTGGCTACAACAACTTGAAGCGGCAATATACTCAGCTTCTGCAGTTGAAGTGGAAACACAAGTTTGCTTCTTGCATTGCCAAGAGACAAGTCTTTCTCCCAGGAATTGACATCCTCCTGATGTTGATTTCTTATCTATATCACATCCTCCATAGTCACTGTCTGTGAATGCTTTGAAAGAGAAGTCAGAGTTCTTGGGATACCACAAACCCAGTTTTGATTGCCCCTTCAGGTACTTGAAAATTCTCTTAACAGCTAGCATATGTGACTCCTTTGGTGAGGACTGATATCTTGCACATAAGCAAACACTGAACATGATGTCAGGTCTGCTAGCAGTGAGATACATCAGGGAGCCTATCATAGCCCTGTACAAGTGCACATCCACTAACTTGCCACTTAAGTCATTGGTTAACTTGTGGGAAGTGGAGATGGGAGTTTTGGCACTTGAACAAGTTAGCATGTCAAATCTCTTCAGCATGTCTTGTGTGTACTTTGATTGGTTTAGAAAGATACCATCTGCAGTTTGCTTCACTTGCAGCCCTAAGAAGAATGTTAATTCTCGCATGGAGCTCATTTCAAATTTGGACTGCATCAAACTTTCAAACTCCTTGCACAAGACAGTGTTAAAGGAACCAAAAATAATATCATCAACATAAATTTGTACCATCAACATATCATTACCAACAGTTTTAACAAAAAGTGTTTTGTCAATAGCCCCTCTCCTGTAGCCATTCTCTAGAAGATAGTTAGAAAGAGTTTCATACCAGGTTCGAGGTGCTTGTTTGAGACCATACAAAGCTTTGATCAGCTTGCACACCTTGTTGGGATGGTGAGGGTCTTCAAAACCAGGAGGTTATTTGACATATACTTCTTGTTCCAGGAGGCCATACAGGAAAGCACTTTTCGCATCCATTTGAAACACTTGGAAGTCTTTGAATGCAGCATAGGCTAAGAAGATTCTGATTGCTTCTAACCTGGCTACTGGTGCAAACACTTCATCGTAATCAATGCCTTTCTTTTGTACATAGCCTTGCACAACCAATCTTGCTTTGTTCTTTATGACAATTCCCCTATCATCCTTTTTGTTTCTGAAAACCCACTTTGTTCTAATTGGTTCTGCTCCATCGGGCAGATCTACCAATTCCCAAACCTTTTGCTTGTTGATCTGAAATAGTTCTTCCTGCATTGCCTCTACCCAGCTGTTGTCTTCCAAGGCATCTGCTACCTTCTTGGGTACTTCTTGAGACAAAAATGCAGCATGCAAACAAATGTTTGCATTTGTAAATCTGCTCCTTGTCAACACAGGAGCTGAAGCTTCTCAAATAATATTTCCTGCTAGATGATCTCTGTTGATTCTTCTATCAAGAAACATAGGAAATTCATGGCTTCTTCCATTTGAGGGTATGTTGAGCTGAGGAAGCCTGTGATCAAACTCAACAGTTTCAAATTGTGACACAGGATCTGAGACTTCAACTGATTCATGAGAATTGAGGTCTGAATTGTAGGTCAGATGCTCTAAACTCAGCTCATTTGATGTGCTATCATTTGAGTTTTCAGCTTCATTTGACCCTGATTCGGTATTCTCTTCAATTTCTGAAATTGAGTTTTCCGGTTGAACTTGAACCGGAGAAACTGGTTCAGCTTGAACTTCGACCGGAACAATTTCTTCTTCAATTTGAATTATTTCATTCGGTCTCTTGTCATTTCTTGGGAAGATAGGTTGAGAACTCATGGAAGAGAAGAAGATTGGCTTTTCATTTGCAGTTTGATTATTCTTCCAATGCTCATCAGCAGACCTATGAGAATTTTGTTCCTGCACTAAAGAGCTTACAGGCTTATCAACAGTTATGTTGAAAGCAGTAGTTAGTGCATCAAAATCAAATAACCAACTGGGCTGAGACTTAAAATTGTTGGGAGATTTTTCATTGAAGGATACATTTATGGTTTCCTCAACAATCTTAGTTCTCTTTTTGTATACTCTGTATGCTTTTGACACACCTGAGTATCCAACAAAATAACCTTCATCTGCCTTTTCAGCAAATTTAGGTAAGGATTCATTGGTTATTAAGATAGTGAAAGGACAACCAAATGGCTTAAAGAAGTAGATATTTGGCTTTCTTTTTCTCCAAAGCTCATAAGGTGTTTTATTCTTTCCCTTGACAATTAAGATCCTGTTTTGGACATAACAAGCAGTGTTTACTGCTTCTGCCCAAAATATCACAGGGAGCTTGGAGTCTGCTAACATGGATCTAGCAGCTTCAATCAATGTCCTATTTCTCCTTTCAGCAACACCGTTTTGCTGTGGAGTTCTAGGAGCACTGAATTGTCTCACAATTTCCTTCTCCTCACAAAATGAATTCAGAACATGATTTTTAAATTTTGTGCCATTGTCACATCTAATTGTTTTGACCTTGAGGTTTGATTGATTTTCTAAATAATTACAAGAGTTTTCAACAATTCAGCAGTTTCATCTTTTGTTTTAAGAAAGAAAACCCAAGTATATCTTGAAAAATCATTAATTATCACAAGACAGTATGATCTTTTTCCTAAACTCATTACTCTAGTTGGACCAAACAAATCCATATGCAAAAGCTCTAGAGGTTTTGAAATAGAAGATTCAACTTTTGGCTTAAAGGAGGTTCTGTGTTGCTTGCCCTTGAGACATGGCACACAGTTTTCAGAACATGCGAAATGCTTGTTAGGAAGACCCTTAACCAAGCCAAGATTCACAATTTTGTTCATGTTTTTGTAGTTCACATGACCTAACCTTCTCATGCTGAGCACTTGTTTGACTAGACCTTTCACCTTTGGTGTTCTTTCTTTCAGCAATTTTCCTATCCCTATATTCTTTAAACTTCCTTTGCTTGTTGGTTAATTTCTTAAGTTTTTCATTTTCTTGAATGACCAACTTAGTTCTTTCAGGTGACTTTGAAAATCTTTGAAGAAAATGTTTGTTTTGATTTGAATTTTCCCCTTGAAGTGAAACATAGTGATTTCCACTTGAAACAAATAGCAAAGACAGTCTCAGATTGGTTAAATTTGCTGTTTCTTGAAAAGTTTTCTCTAGAGGTAACCTTTCCTCTAGAAGGATTTCTTCTTCCTTGAGCTTCAAATTGCTCAAACCCTTCAGCAAAATGTACTTAAGGTCTCTGCTTTGGAGCAATAGCTGATCTGGGTTGAAACTTATTTTCTGGTTGAACATGAGTTCGAGCGGAAGAATGTTCCGCTTGAACTTCGGCCAGAAAACGATTTTGCTTTAAAACAGTAAAACTTCCATTTCTGTCATACCAATCAAGACTCTGTTAGAATCAGATCCAAAATGTTTCAAAGTGTGGTTTCTCACAGGTGAAATTCTTCCGGTGAGCTTCTTTTGAAAATCAGCCTTTGGTTTCAAAACGGGTTTTGGTTTTTGAAATGGTTTAACTTTACTCATTGGGTTGAACTGAAAAACAGCAGCTAGGTGACCTTGTTCACCACAGCACATACATTCAGCAACTTTGGTTTCAAACTTTCTGGGAGACTCAAGTTTGGTTACTTGGTTGAAATTTAGTTGACCAAGCCTTTGAGTTTGACTTCCCTTTGGTTGCTCAGGTTGCTTTCCTCCAACTTTTGAATCCTTAGGTTCATAAACAGTTGGTGGAGGAACAGCAATTGATGGTTTTAAAATGTTTGATTGGTCAACTGTAGCAGATGAGCTAGCAACAGTGACTTCAGCTTTCTTAGACTCAACAGTGTTTTCAGAACTTGACTGTGATGAAATGTCATCAACTGTGAGACTAACTTTGCATTCAGATTAAAAGCATCAATTGGTTTGATTACAGGTGAGTATTCAATTGGTGGTTCAACACAGTTATATCCAACACCTGCTTTACCATACATCCCTCCCATCCACAATTTCTCAGCCTTTTTGTTTGCTGCCTAGAATTTATCACAGGTAAATAAAGCATCCTTCAGCTTGATCTCAAGAACATCAACCTCAGCCTTAGCATCCTTGGTTTCGTTTCTTGACTTCTCAAGCTTTGAGAGTAAGTTATCAAGCTGGGTTTCAAGCACTGAGTTGGTTTGTTTTAACTGTTCATATTCTTTGGTTAAATTTTCAATTTTGAAATATATGAAGATTAAGTTTTCTTAAAACATTCCTTTAACTCAGTTAGGTTTGAAACTTCATCAATCAAGTCAGTGTTGTGATTTCGGTACTTTGACACTTGTTCTATGCAGGCAGGGCTGCATAGATTTTCTAGGACATTCTCTGGGATAGAGTTTACCTGATCAGAGGTGGAGTCTTGTTTGGCCATCAAAGCATGGTTGACAGGCTCAAACTCAGCAATGAAATCCTCCCATTCAACACATGAGGTTTGATTTGCGACAGCAGCTACCACATTTTGGTGGTTTTGACTTCCGGTTGGTTTTGGTGGGGTGGGTTTGGAACCTGAGTTGTTTCCAGAGTTGTTGTTGTTTGAATTTCTTCCTCCATGATTTTTCCCTTGAACATGACTTTGATTCTGTCCTTCTCTTCTTGGTTGAGGGCATTCCCTTGCATAGTGACAAAGTTGGTGACAGTTATAACACTTCACCTTGCTTTTGTCAAGGCCTATGTGAGCACCTTTTGCTCCCTTGTAGGTTCTAACGGTTCTTTTGTAGAACCTTTGAGCTCTGACAGAAACCATAGCAAGTTGAGTCATAATGTCCATTTCTTCCAAATCATCAGCACCTATGCACTCAAGATCTTCAAGTATGAAGCCTTGGTATGAGTCAGTAACTACATGAGCATTGTGAGAGTTTTCAAACATGTTTGAAAAACTTTCTTGACACCTTGGTGTCTCAGGGAAACTGATAATAGGTGACTGATATGATGATGAGTTTGAAGACCTTTGACTGTTAAAATCAGTAGTTACTAGTGTAGATGAAAACAACTGAGTTGACTCAGAAGATGAGTTTTGTTTAAGATCTAGTTCCATTTCATAGGCACTGAGTATGCCATGAAGTTCACTAAGTCTCATCTTTTTCAAGTTTTTGCATTCCCTGATGCTTACAGTGTAAACTGTCCACACAGAAGGCATGGAACGTAAGAACTTTCTGTTAACATCTACCTGGTCTAGTTTTACATCTACTTTTTGGAGTTCATCAAGCAAAGAAACAAATCTTAAGTACTGGTTTGTCATTGTTTCACCAGATTTGAAAGTAAAGTTTTCATACTTCTATTTTAAGACATCTTGCTTGTTTTCTTTAACTTCACTGGTTCCTTCATACACTTCACTTAAGGCATTCCACAGGTCAAATGCAGTTTTATATCCTTTGAACCCACTTAAAATGGAATTAGGAAGTGCAGCCTGTAGAGTCCAATATGACTTATGGTCAAATTCGAGAGCAGTATAGTCAGATTCAACATATTTATCTAGTGGCTTAGGTATTTTGACTTCTGCATCGTCAGCAGATGAAACCATGGGTGAGTAGGGACCTTCAATGAAAGATTTCCAAATACGACGGTCCAAAATCCTAACAAACCCTTCCATCCTGAGTTTCCAGGTACCAAAGTCATCAAGAGTGAACATTGGTGGTTTGTTGGAAGAACCATTTGGGCAACTTAAGCTGAAATCATTCATTTTGAAAACTTTTAGAAAGATAAAACAGCAAAGCTTGTAAAGTAAGCAAGTAAAGTATCAACCTTGAAGCACAGAAAATCTTCAAGGTAAGAGCCAAAGCTCTGATACCACTTGTAGGATCGTTATAAGTTAGAGTTAAACTTAAACAAAGCCCTTTACTTGCAAATATAACCCTGCGGAATTAAAGTTATATTTCGCTTTACTTAAGCAATATTGAGTTCTTGTGTATAATGTAAATGCTTGATTTGCAGAATTATAGTAACAACAAAGTATCAAATACTCGGCACTATTTGCATTAACTCAAAGCTACACTATTACAAGTTGTTCAAGAACTGTGTACTCGTACATGTGTGTGTATGAAACTATGAGCTAACAAATGCTATATATAGTGCTAATGAGATCAATGACAGCCATTGATCTCATGCGATCGAATCTAGACCGTAAACTGAAAAGTCAAATACAAAATACCAAAAGAATAAACATCGGCAATTGGAATATCTTGCGTGTTTGCAGCACCATATTACTTTAGGAGAGCGGCTTGAATAAGATATAGAAGCATACGAGAAGCTTTTGCAGGATTGGACTTGCTGAAAAGACATCTCAAGAAAAGTTCGGTTGAACTCATTATCTGGTGGATAATAGAGTTCACCCAAAATATTCGCTAGTAGACAAAACTGCTTCTTTCCGCTTGAAGTGAGAATTCCGCTTCAACTTCAACTTCAGCCGAAACATAGTAAAATTGGCATTCAGCCGGAAATCTTCCAAGCGCAATATTCCTTACAGTTTTTCATTTAGTATGATATTCGGAAGATTTTGGAAACATCATCTTAGGGGGAGATTGTAAGGAATTATTTCTCCTGAAGAAATGATGATGATCGACTAAACATGTTATCTAGGAAGAATAGAAGGCCCGAGATAAGTTACATCGGAAGAACAGACTGCCCGAGATAACTTACAATTACCTCGAAAGGTCACCTTACCTCGAAAGCTTATTTTACCTCGGGAGCACATTTTTATCTCGGACAGTGGATACGCCCGAGATAACTCAAGTTACCTCGGTAAGGCGAGTTATCTCGGATATCAACTTGACATGCTCCACTTGTCTCTGACATATCTGATCCAGTTTCCAGCCATTCTCCTGACATGAAGCTGACACGATTATCTTCTAGACTAATTTAATATTATTCTAGTTCATGTATCTTTACTCGACGGTCTAGATGATCGTTAGAGGAATCAAGGGTTCTCCTGATTCTTTAGGGCACTATATATAGACACTTGTAACCATGCTTTAAATAAGCAAGTGTAAATCACTCTGATATGTACTTCGAATCTGCAAGTTATAATACAGTGCTCAGTTTTATTCATATTATTGTCGTACTTGTTTTGTATTCGATTTCATATTACTTTACTTCAAACAGAGCATAAGAATTAACTTGTTTCCGCCTGGTTAATTTTAAGTAAAACCTTATAATTGGTTCAACTTTGTAACCAGAATTCGATCCTACAAGTAACAACCTCATAGCGCTCCTGAGGGGCTCGTGTCTCAAACATGCCCTTCAGCTGCCTAATCATCTAAAAAGCGCTCAGGTCTTCAATGTTCTTCAGAAGTTTAGGAGACATGGTGGCTAACATCAGGCAGGATACTTGGGTAGCATCCCTTACCAAATGGTCGCGCGCAGCACGAGCGGCTGCATTGTTAGCTGCATGCTGTGCAAGCACCACAACCTCTAACACATGCAGCTTGTTAGCCATCTTAAACACAATCTTTAGATTACGGAACCAGTCAAGGGAATTGGTGTTGTTAAGTTTCTCCTTCTTAAGGATATACTTAAGTTGGAAGGTGTCATTAGACGCATTATTTTCATTGTTGTTGGCCATCTGAAACATTTTCGATGTTAAGCCTGAATTCAATTATGGGAAGTTCTAAATGAATATTGGATGGGATTCAATTTACCTTGGTTGCTAAAAGCATCTGTAGCATGCAATAAATAGTAATTAAATAAATAGACAGACAACGATTGTCACTTGTGAGGACCAGTCACAATACTTGTTTATGAGGCTCTGTAGTGATCGAGGATACATACAGATACGTTTATTCATCCATGCCGACTTCATTTACAAATACTTACAGTATGGTGCTGTAGCTCAAATACTGCAGTTACTTGTAAATAAAGTAATAGTTATCCTAAATTGTTATTGTGCGAGGTACGGTGTTGAAGACTCCAATACCTCCACCTTGGAAGATAGCCTACGCGCCAAGTGCGGTGATGAAAACTCCAACACTGACGTTTCAGTCAAAATATGTTCCAAGTATGACAGGATTTTAGGATTGGCATAAACTATAAGTTTTAGACTTACCAAATAGGGTTATTTAATTAGCTTTTAATTAGTGATTATCAATCGCAAACCCTATCATCCCTCGGGACAGTCAAATTAGATAACCTAATTATATGACTATATTGTCGCGAAGCATTCATAACCAAACAAAGCATGCAAGCCATTTAGAATTTATATATTATATAAATTTCAAAAAAAACTATAAAATTGGTTATATATCTTTATTGAGTTAAAATACCTTATTTTAGAACTCTTTATCTTTCGATTGTTAAATCCTTTTAAAATCAATCAAAGTAATTTTAACGTGTTTTAGTTGGTTAAGAAAAGTAAGCAACACAAACACACAACATAAACATGCATTCAGCCATATTAGGGCTTTGGTATTGCTAGAGCCTCTTAGCAACACCGAACTTAGGTCTAGGGACAAAACAACATAAAATGGTCTTCCTTGAGCATCTCGTTGTCTTTGTTGGCTCCCACTGACTTCAAGACTCCTCTTGAACTTGATTGGATCTTCTAGTCTTCGGGTTGAGAAACATTCATTTATGAGACCTGCCAAATTTGGAATGTTTCCATTTCTGGAAACCTGCTAGATTTGGAAGGTGCCAGATTTGGGAAGTTACCATTTCTGGAAACCTGCCAAATCAGGAAATTGCCAAAACGGGAAAGTTTCTCAATTTCAAAGCATAAGCAAAAGAGCAAACTTTCTAAAATTGGAAGTATTCCAAAATTAGAAACTTACTAAATCGGGAAACCGTAAATATTGTAAACATTTTCTAATTTCGAAACATGAGCCAAAACAACGACCTTTCCAAACTTGAAACGTGCTAAATTAGGAAAGTTCCAAAAATGTAAAACCAAACTGAAACAGGACTTGCCAAAATTGGAAAGTTACTAAATCGGGAAAGTTGCCAAACTTGGAAACACGTCCGAATTAGAGACTTGCCAAAATTGGGAACAAGCTATTTCGGGAAAGTTCTTAAAATAGAAATACATTAAATGAAAACTTGAATATATTTATTACAACGTTGAACCTGAATTGGGCCAATTCCAAAAACCTAATCTATTACATAATGGGCCAAAACATGGGCCAAAACCAAATAGAAAATATAAACTAATCGTACACGCAATTTTATTAAATTGGGCCGGGCCGAATACACGTATATAAATAAAACAATCGAACAGTTATAATTGCATAATTCTGGTGGATCTAAATCGACCGAAATAAATATTTTATGCAATTAACAAAATCAATACTAATATTAATTCATAACTTTTGGGTTTTACCCCAGTTTGTGAATTTACCGGTTTAAAAGACGACAGGTCTAGATTTGCGTGTGATGATCAAGGCTCTGATACCACTGTTGTGTTTTTGCCAGTGGTATTCTGGTCACGGGTAGTAATTTTAATTTTTATTAAACCCGTTTTACTAATTATATTACTGGATATAATTATATTTATTGAATTACATTAATTAAATAGGAGTGCGGAAGCGTATATCAAATACATATTTAAAACAAACGCGAATAACCAAGTGACATAATTTACAAGTTCTAATCACTAACACACAAACACTATTCGTATATATATATACATATAAAATCGATGTATATATATATATGCATATTTAAATCACTATTTAAATATCTAATCAAATAAATTGTGATAAATAAATATAACTATTTATCTGATTATGATAATCAGTATTATGGTTTGATCTAAACCATAAGTGTTTTAGATCTCGAACGATCGGTTGTGTCAAATAACTATTCGAGACACCGAGGTTCAACGAGACAAGCGCTAGGGTTGAGAAAAACTTACTGGAGAAGCAAGCTCACGAGATGGTTAAAAAACCTTAGCATAAATGCACCAAAATTACACCGTGAATGACAGTGGTCGACAGTGCTCATCGGTGAAAGTTCCTGGGCATCTGATCGTCTACTCGATCTAGCTATTTCGGATGAGGAACAAGTAAGTAAAGATTATTTTACTGATCAAACTAAACAATTACAATCTGTAAAGCACTTAGAACATTCATAGAGAAACACCACTGAAAACACACACTAAGACTCAGCTCTCAACTCGTTTTTTTTAATTACAAAGACAAAACACCTACTTCTACCCGATCTGCCGAACCTCAGACGAACTGGCAGTTTGCCAGATCCGAACTATCAGTTCGGATCCAGTTCGTTTGACAGCCTTCTTGCTTTGTCTTGTTCTTCACATCGTCTTGATTAGATACTTCACACGACACACATATTATGCATCAACAAATCCCCCCTCGATCTGTGCAGTATCTGTTCACCAATTAGAAGATATTTTTCGAACAAACTCCCCCTCAACTTGATGGTAGCTCGATCTTGAATACATTGATGATGCACAGTGTGTTTCCATATTTATCAGCAGCTTCAGAAGACTTGAAGTTGTGACATCCTCTTTCACTTAGCAACCTGTTCAATAATTAATAACCTCGGCGCAAAATGTCTCTTCGAGACTCCAAGATATGATTTTAAAATTTTGATTTGTATCGCGTGTTGATCAGATCAAAAATTTATATCAAAACAAACCTAAAATCTTTTTGATTTTTCAAACTTATGCTAAAACACACCGAAAATATTTTTGAAATGAAATGAAATTGCAATACAGAATCAAACTCTATTTTTGGTATGAGAAAGATCACTATACGAAACATATTGAACAGAACGCACTGAACTACACTTCAATTTCAACTAATTGAAGCACATAAGTCATGTTGATTGCTGGTATAATTTGTCCATCTTAAACTCAGGCACAATTATACTCATAACATCTGGATATGTTATTGTATTGATTAGATTGCTTTGACCACTGTACCCCACACTATCAATCATACTCAGACATGCATTTGCTCATCACACTTTGTGACTTCACTTGTGATTTAACACATAGTTATTGTATTCATGATATAGTCAACTGTGTTCCATGCAAAAAGAAATAAGAAAGTTAAATCGTCTATCTTAAGGTCAATCTTTCGATACGCAGATTAGGCCTCGGATTTAACAAAATAAGAAAGATAAAACAAGTTGAAATTATATAATTCAACAACAATCAGGTCGGTCTTATGAACACGCAGAGAAAGTCCGATGAATTATTGATTAGATTGCTTTGACCACTGTACCCCACACTATCAGTCATACTCAGACATGCATTTGCTCATCACACTTTGTGACTTCACTTGTGATTTAACACATAGTTATTGTATTCATGATATAGTCAACTGTGTTCCATGCAAAAAGAAATAAGAAAGTTAAATCGTCTATCTTAAGGTCAATCTTTCGATCGCAGATTAGGCCTCGGATTTAACAAAATAAGAAAGATAAAAAAAGTTGAAATTATATAATTCAACAACAATCAGGTCGGTCTTATGAACACGCAGAGAAAGTCCGATGAATTATTGATTAGATTGCTTTGACCACTGTACCCCACACTATCATTCATACTCAGACATGCATTTGCTCATCACACTTTGTGACTTCACTTGTGATTTAACACATAGTTATTGTATTCATGATATAGTCAACTGTGTTCCACGCAAAAAGAAATCAGAACGTTAAATCGTCTATCTTAAGGTCAATCTTTCGATACGCAGATTAGGCCTCGGATTTAACAAAATAAGAAAGATAAAACAAGTTGAAATTGTATAATTCAACAACAATCAGGTCGGTCTTATGAACACGCATAGAAAGTACGATAAATTATACGGAACACCAAAGAAAATAAAGTAGAACCTCAAATGAACAACAATCAGGGCGGCCTTGTGAGCACGCAGAGAAAGTCCGATCTTCTGAGAAAATAAAGAAAATCAAACAAGTTTAAATCTTTGCAAAATGAACACATGTATACACAGTGAGTTCTCATTTTGTTTCACACTTATTTTTCTCTTTTTGTCATGAAATAAACTTTAAGATGTTATCCACATGGTCAAGCATAGTACTTAGTGTATATCACATCAGTATACTTTCTGATTTGCCGAGACTACCAAGCACATCGAACAATGATCTTATGGTTCTTTCATCTATTCTATTCATGAGTCAGATACGTAAGCCAATGTACCATCATTTCCCAATGATCAATTTCCTAAAATTTTATATATTTTGCATGTATTCAGTATTCACCTTCACTATATATTTTGCATGTATTCATTTTCTCCCCATAACATGTAATTACTCCCCCTTACATGCAATTCTCCCCCTTAAAATGAAAAACTCTACTTTTTGATTTTTCATTTTATAAAAACAAGACATTATTTTTGGCTTTTGTCAATTTTCTCCCCTTAAACTACAAACGAAATGTAAAGAAAGAAAATTGATCAACCAACACTGATACCTTGCATTTTAAAGTTTCAGAAAACTTTCAGGTTAGAAAAATATAGCATGAAATTTAAGTCAAGCAGAATATTCCTCAATCAGTAACTTTTCAATCACCGATAGGTCTTCTAGAAATACTTGCACACTGGTCAAACTTATCAGTTCATAAATGACCCAAAGTGAAATGCTTCTGGTCGACCAATATCTTTATTTTGCTTCGAAACCACCTTAGGTTTCCATTGTTGCTGTTGTTTTGGTAATTCAGGTTTTGATGAATCAATCACAGGTGGTTGTGATTAACAACCAATAAATCTTTCTTGTTTTTTTAAATAATGTAGGTTGAAATTCATCAAAAACTTTGTCATGTTCATCAAGAAACATTGGTTTGGCAGGTTTACCAACAACCGAAATCTTTTGTTTTTGATGAAAAACAGTATGAAAAGGACAATCGCGTGCCATATGTCCTGTTTGACGACAATTATAGCTCAAACGAGTAGTTTTGTCCCACCGTTTATGTATTTGCACAGCTTCACAAACATTTTTATCTCCAAAATGATCATAAAATATATCATATACCCGATGTCGATGATCGTGAACCCATTTGGAAGTTGGACTTTTTTAAGTAGAACCATCAGAAGAAAATTTAGTAGCTTGTTTTTTCTTGTTCTTTGGACCAGCATCATTCACAAAAACTTTAGAAATCTTTTGAGCATAAACGCAATGAAGTGGAAAGTCTTTTTTCGAAAATATTTGTTTCGAACCCTTGAGTTTGTAAAACCTTGCGGGTTGAACTCTCTTAGCCTTGAGTACTTCCTTTTTTACTTGCTTCAATTTCATTTTCTTCAGATTTTATGTTTTTGGACCTTGAACACCATCATTTTCAACCATCTTTGAGTTGAACCCCAAACCCATATATTTACTAGAAGTTTTCTTCTCAGATAAAGGATGCCCATTCTTCACTAAACGAGAAAATTCAACTTTGACTTCTTGCAAATTTTTCTGTTCATAGAAAGTTGTTTCATCAAAATCAGGTTGAGAACAAATTTTGTCACTATAAATCAATGACTTTTTAGTTTCTATCGACGTCCGACCAGACACAAACTATGAAGATTTAGAATTCTCAACATTCTTTGCCATTTTCTTGTCTTTCTTTTCCTTCGCAACTTTGTCTTCTTCTGAATTTGATGATAAAAACTTTGAATAATCACATTCTTTAACTTTTTCTTTCACATCATTAACAGCTTCTTTGATACTAGTTGGAGGCGACGCTGTCTTGTCAAACATCTTTTCAAAATCTTCACCATTTGCTAAAAAGCTTGTAAACGATTGTGAATTGGTGACATTGTTTAAAAGTCGATTTGCATCAATCACTTGGATCGTCAAATCAGAGATCTTCTGTTGTGCTTTAGCCAATTCCTTCTCGGTAGTTATCAATCTCTTAGCAACTTTATGAGTTTTAAATTCCTGCAGTCGAAGATTATCTAACTCAGCAAACAATTCTTTCTTCCATTTATCTTCGTTTCTTTTCTAAATTTCAAGATTTGCAGCTTGCACTTTATTCATGCTTGTTAATTATCGCTTTTCATCTAATAACTTCTCCATGTCAATCTGATAAGCTTCAATTTTAGCAACATACTCATCAGAAGTCTTGGTAAGCATATCAAGCTTAATCTTGGATTTATCAAACAAATTTTAAAAATCATTAATTACATCTTCTGCTTCATCCTTCCATTTCTGAATCTCTTTAACCAACGCATCCTTTTCTTCAACTAACTTTGCATTCTTTGCTTCATGATCTTTTCCATCCTTTTTAGAATTTTCCAAATCATCCTTTTCCAGTTGAAGAACTTCGGTAAACAATTTAACCTCCTTCATCAAAGATTCATTTTCTTTTAATAATCCCCTATTTTCCTTTAACAAACTTTCAATCTTTGACTCAGATTTTTCATTTTCAGCAGATTCATAAGAACTTGAATCAGAATAATGCTCATCTTGCTCATGTGTGACAATCAACGTAGACTTGTCAAGAAATAATTTACCCCAATTATAGTTTTTATCATCCTGAGCAGTCAATGCTGTTGTATATGAATTATTCGATGATGGTTGAGAACCATTTGTAGCTTTTGAATCCGATTTGTGAGTAAGAACTTGTTGACATTCTCTTGCAAAATGTCCAAGATTTGAACATTTGTAACATTTATCTTGGATTTATCAAAATCCAGCTTTCCATTTGAACCAAAATGTTCTCTTCCAGTTTTCTTAAAATATCGTTTTGACTTTTGACTCAACATAGCCAATTGCTAGGCTATATCCATGTCATTTAACTGATCATCATCAATTTCATCAAAATCTATTTCAGTTAGTCGAGCATTGCTGACATCATTGATAATCATTCCAAAAGAAGATGAAATTAAAGCAGAAATCAATTTAGCACAATCATCCACTGACTTGACAGAAAATGCACTTTGATTTGATGATTCTGGAATTATAAAATTACAACCTATTGAAGTATTATTACCGGATGTTTCAGACATATTTCCAATAAACACGGTAGTTGGTTCAGAAATAAGACCACTTAGTTTAGCCTTAGCATTTATGCTTGCAGTATTCTCTCCATGATATAATTCTGGATTTTGCAATTTAGCAGTTAATTTCTTTGAATTCGGCATTTCCAATTCCCGAGCATGAAGTTTACCAGTGACCTCATGAAATGATAATGTGGAAAATTCTTTGTCATGTGTAAGTAGCAAAACATAATTTTCCCATTTTCTGGTAAAGCCTTCATTATCTTTTCTTTCAATTCTTCATCGGTTTTCTTAATCCCAACAATTTTCAATTCACTGATAAGATGTGAAAATCTTGATACAAGAGCCGTAATATTTTCATTTTTATAATTTTGAAAGTTATCAAACTCTTTTTTCAACACCTGTCGTCGACTCTTTTTGTATTTATCATTGCCTTCACATCTCGCAGATAATGCATCCCACAATTGTTTCGATTTCTTGCAAGTGCTGAATTTATGTAATAACTCGGTAGGTAAAGCCATGGTAAGATAACCAAACACATTTTGTTCAAGCTCATAGCTTTTCCTTACAGGAGCATCAAAAGTATGAATTTCTTTAAAATCCCCTTGATCAGTTGGATGCATGTAAAGCTTTTGAATCGGAATCGACAAATCAATATCATTCATGCTTATGTAAGTAGAAAACCGTTGTTTCCAATTCTGATAATCCTCCAAATTTAACAACTTGGGAACTTTCTAGCTTGTTCCAATTCCGTTGTCAAAATTAATCAAGGTTTGCATTGCATTCTGCATAACGACAAAAGCTTGGAAATCCGACATTTTGAAAATTTTCAAATTCTGGTAGCCGAACTATACCCGAACTCAAAATACTTATCCGAACTGAAATGTTAGCCGAACTGAAGCCGAACAGAAAAGGTTATCCGAACCGTAGCCAAACTGGGACTTATCCAAACTGAAATACTATCCGAACTATAGACGATCAGGCACCAAACGAACTAAGAATATCCGAACAGAAGCCGAACTAAACCAACTCACACGAACCTAGCCGAACTGACACTTCGGACAAACGAACAAGAACCGAACCAGAAGTTCGGATGACGGTTATTTCGAACAGAATGTTCCTCAGCCGAACAGAACTATTTTCACTCAAAATTCATTATTTTGAACAGATTTGAACAAGATTTTCAGCAGTGAACCAGAAAAGTGATAAGGAATGATTTAAGAACAAATTTTTCACAAAATTCTCGACTGAAACAATCAAAAACTTGTAAAAACGCTCCAAATTTTCGAAAAACAACACTTTTTGTTTCAAAAACTCCAAAAATAGCAACCACAGATCAGTAGAATGAACCAAAAAGCACTGACACGACTTGAAAGTTCGTGAGCATCGGACCGTCTACTCGATCTAGCTAGTTTGGATGAGAAATGAGTAATTAAAGATTGTCTAATTTATTAAACTTAACAATTACAATTTGTAAAGCACTTAGAACATTCACAGAGAAACACCACTGAAAACATATACTAAGACTCAGCTCTCAACTCTTTTTTTTTAATTACAAAGACAAAACACCTATTTATATCCGATCTGCCGAACCTCAGACGAACTGGCAGTTCGCCTGATCCGAACTGTCAGTTCGCATCCAGTTCGTTTGACAGCCTTCTTGCTTTGTCTTGTTCTTCACATCGTATTGATTAGATACTTCACACGATGCACGGATTATGCATCAACAATCGGCGATAGCCCGATGACAACACGACACTGGTGCGGCGACCACTGGCGGTAGAACGACGGTAGTCCAGCGGCTGGGTCGAGTGACGATCGGCGGCGGACGGCAACGGAGGTGGGCGGTGGTTGCAGGACGGACGGCTGTGACGACTGGGGCGGTCGTCGACGCTGGATTGCGACGGTGGTTTTCCGAAAACCGAGCGGTGGAGGCGGCGACGTATGGGAGGCCGGCTGTTGGTGGGTCGTAGAGAGAGAGAGAGAGAGAGAGAGAGAGAGAGAGAGAGAAGAGAGAGAGAGATGGAGATTTTAGGTGATTTAGCAAGAACAAAATCTGTAACCTAAACTCAACATTCTAGGTCCCTATTTATAATTACCAACCAGTTGTGGATATCCCACAACTGGTTATCTCTATCGCTTTATCTCTTGAACCGTTCTAGATAAACTACAACTGGTTTAAATCTTTCATTTATCCATCCAGGTTTTAAAAGATAATCATCTATTAAATAACCATTTATCTAATCTATATTAACCAACCACAATTTAAAGAAAACAAATTAAATTAACAATTTTATTTAATTAACTTTTATTTAATTTACTAATACTAATAATAACAATTATTATTTGTATTCTACCGACTAATAATTATTAACAATTAATAATTAATTTTTCTGCTATTTAAGTATTAACAAATTAATAATAATAATAATAATAATAATATGAAATGATTAATTATTATTTATATCAATATATAAATACTAATATGATATAATTTTTGTTTTCGTAGAACAACGTTTACTAATTAAAAGTGTTCGGTTCTCGTTGCTCTCAGTGTAACTCTTACAGGTCACAACCGGGTCGAGTTCTTAGAAATTGTCGAGTCTGCACATACAATATCCAACAGTCTCCCACTTGGACAGATCCTGAAAAGATCGTAGGATGTAGGCGCTCTAGCTACACATGACTGCCCCAACCAGTTGTGACACCTTAAGTCGACAACCAAGGTATATCAGTTGTAAAGCAACATAATATTAGACTTATGGTAAATATCGTTAGTCACTGTTCCCTTATGTATTCGACATCAATTGAATGATAATGAATGGATTCAATTTAACTTATCTTAAGGTCAACGTTTTCTCGATCTCGAATGCAAGTGTTCCAATCAAACACAAAGTAAGTTTGGGTAAGGCCTTACACTTAGCACTTGGAATCAACGAGTGGGCCCATGATGTCACAGTTTTGCATTATTAATATGTGACAACCCGTCTGAAAAACCAGGTCAAACCCTACTCATTGACTATATTTACAAACATGTATATCTGTGCTTGACTTGAACTAGTAATAACATTAGTAAACACTGTGCACAGAAACGTCCATGCTTGACAAATTCCCACGTTTGTAGAGAAAAACATACCCGTGACAAACAGAAAGGTTCACCGTGTGATCGGTGGAACTTCAATAATAATAATAATAAATATAAAAAGTAATTTTACATATCCTCAAACGGTGGTGTGAGAAATCACACCAACACCCGGCAACGCTTAGGCAAACATTTCATTTAAAACTTTTACCGGATTTAAATCATGGAATATACGAGTTTTAAAGCAGAAAGATCAAACTATTTATTTTCCGCACGCGGCTACGCGATCAACAAAATAAATAAAACCAAATATCCCAAATAATTAAAAAATTTCGATCAAACAATAATTATATAACAATATTGTGACCTCGTAAATTATTTGGCAACTCGTCTCGATCAAAACTGTGGAACGGTTCGGCTTAAAACGCCAGTTTACCAAATTGGTCCCGGCCCGGCCGAATAAAGCAAATCGAACAAACAAAGCCCAAAACACGCCCCGACAAGCCAACTGACAACTTTAATCCATAACGCATCACGCCCAGCTAGTTTAATAATTAACGGGACTAACCGCGTTAAAAACGGAGAAAGCCTCGTATACTGGCTCGACACGAGCCATACCCGGCCCAACACCCGTTATCCTAGATTTCGGCCCAACCAAAACCCATCAACTTAGTGGTTATTATTTTATGAATACACTACAATTATAGTTTCATTTTTTTATAAAAATTATGAGGATTAGTGAAACTTTTATAAAAACTAATACACTTAATCTTCTAAAATATCTAAGTAACCTAAGTTAATTAACTTAAACCATGGTTATTAGATAACTAACCATGATTAGCTATTTCAACATGTGGAGAAAGGACATGAGGAGCCATCCCTCATTCTCCACACACACACACACACACACAACCTACCTATTCAAAACCCTCACCCCTCCTCCTTCACACCACAACCGGCCACCCTCACCGCCACCCTCCACCTCGTCGGCGACCACCGCCATCCCCGCAGCCACTGCTGCTGTTCGGTAACCACCGTACACCACCAAAACCCGACCACCCCTCCTCCCGCTCCTCCTCGACGCAGCCATGAGAGCACCACCACCACCTCCATCGTCAACATACGACACCACCCTCACCCTCCTTGTCATTCCTCACCATCACCACCCCCGTAAACCACCACCGACCCTCTCTCTCTCTCTCTCTGGCAGTCGAGCACCACCACCATCACCTTCATCAACACCATCACCGTCCTCATCATCGTCACCCGACACCCCCACCGTCATCCCCACCATCGACGATCATCATCATCGACGCCAAAACTGCCACCATCACCGCCACCACCATCGATTCCGGTCACCACCACCACTAGGTTTTGCTCGTTGTAAGCTCCTAACCCCCTCTCCTTTACATTTCCTACATAAAATGTTACACCGATGAAACCCTCGAGTCTCGATGATCTAGTTTTCCTCTCGGGTTAAAACCCCACATAAAATGATGAACTTCATTTTCTTTCTTTGAAACATTTCATGGATCAAACTACATTATGATGCCCTCGGGGCTTAATATTGTCACAATTATGGGTATTGAGTTAGAGAAACCGAGTGATGAGCCGAATGGCATACCCGGGAGTATTTACACTCGAGATTGAGTCACGAAATGTAAATTCTTGTATTACCTTTGGTTCATAATCAAGAAACCCTAAAATGGGTATACAACACAAGATGATCATGAGTTATGAACTCTTAACGTTCGGATGAAAAAGGAACACATAAAGTCTCAAACTTAACACAAGAGTATATATTGTTACAACTTATTGTGTGTTGATATAAGTTTCGGTTTGGTTAAAATCTTGATGGATTGTGCTTATGATAAAGTCAATGTTATCTTTTGTGAAATCCACTGCAACTTTTATAACTACTTGGTATTCCAACATAAATGAAACTGATAGAGGTTGTTCCTTGTATCCGCGACTATGACCCCATGATGTCACATGCCCACGTAATCGGTAACATCGGGGTGTGACAGATTGGTATCAGAGCTGTGGCTATAGCGAACTAGGAAACAAAAACAAGAAAAACTAGACTATAGCCCGCTTTACGAGACTTCCATTTGCATACGAGACTCGCTACCAACATCCTGAGGTACACTTATGAAAATGTGTGTCATAACTTATGTGTAGCCTTACTTCTACAAGTATATATTTAACTGCTTATGCTTTGCTGTGATATATATTTGATTATAACTAGCATTGTTTTGTCTTGGAACATGTTATCGCAGAGATGGCTTCAGGATCAAGTCATCTGCATATCCTCCGAGACAGAGCACTGCGACTCCACGCCTGAGTACCCTCTTTCTACACCTTTGGAAGCCCAACCCATTGCTGCTGGAGCTCTACCAACTCGATCTGCTACCAGTGCTGCCCCACTCCGTACGTCTGATGATACGGCCGAGGAGCCTGTCGAGGATGCCCCTGTAGCTGCTGCTGCTACCCCCTATCTACTACCGTGATCGTCTTAGCCGGGGCCGATGCTTCTATAGCCGAGGCCACCGCACTTCTCACCGCCACCGAGGTCCCTCCTATGCATGAGGACCCGGACATCTCTCCCGGCCGTACTAGGGCACACGGGACCTATCACTGCATCCCTAATGGAGGTAGGTGTGGATTCACGCCGCGGAAAACCACGGGGCTCCCCGAGAAACACCCTGCCCCCTCTGACCATCCAGACCAGCCCGCTCCGAAGCGGAAGAGGATGGCCGAGGCCCGAAGCTTCGAATTTCTCCTAGACGCCCTCTGAGACTAGCGCATCAGCGAGGGACTCCCTAGCACTCAGGAGGTCAGAGATTCCTCCGCTATGGCCGCTGCACGTTCGAGTATCCCGCCCCTGACCGGAGAGCCTGTCACCGAGACAGTTCCGCTCCTTATGGCCCGCATCTGCCGCCATGAGGACAAACTTGATACGATGGAGATCGACGTGGCTGAGGCGCCAGACGCTGAGGACTTGATGGAGGTTGAGATGAGGGTGTCAGGAGTGGAGGAGATACTGACCACTACCATGGACGATCTTGACACAGTGGTGGAGCAGGTCACTGCAATTGAAACGACATTCTGGAGCAGCGAGTCACCGGACTAGAGGCATACGTCACAGCTAACCATGCTTACCTCTCTACCATCTTTCAGACCTTGGCCCTCCTAGCCCCACCAGGACCCCCACCAGGACCCTTCTAGACAGTACCTCACCCGTGGATGTAGTCAACAGATTTTGGCATATTAAGTATTCAAATATGTAGCTTTTGAAGGGTCTGCGTACCCAAAGTTTAATATTAGTAATTATGCTATGACTGTTTGTTTGATTGTTTGGTTGTGATATTATGGCTACAAATATGTGTAATGACCTTACTATTCCATATATATATACATCCATACATTATCTAATCTACTCTGTAATTACCGTTTAGAATATCTAGAATAGAACATGCCTCCCAGACGTAGTGCCAGGACCAACTCGCCCCCACCAGTGATGAACGTCGTCGACATTGAGGCGCTAATTACACAACGAGTCGCAGAAGCAATCGCTGCTAGCGAAACGCAAAGCGAACACGATAGGCAAGACAACTCACCCCGCGGTCAGACCATATGCCCAAAACGTTAAGACAGAATATAAACCGCCCTGCGGGAACTATATTCATCATTCCACAACTAACGTTTCAGGTCCACGCGAGTGTTCTTATAAGGACTACATGAACTGCAAACCCGCTAACTTCAAGGGTATCGAGGGTTCTGTGGGTTTAATCCGATGGTTCGAGAAGGCTAAATCTGTGTTCCGCATAAGTAATTTCCTTGACAGTTACAAGGTCAAATACGCGACCTGCACATTCATCGAGGGCGCACTAACATGGTGGAACTCTCACGCCAATGCCATGGGGACAAACCTGGCCTATGCTATGACATGGGATGAACTCAAGCAACTCCTGAGAGATGAATACTGCCCCTATGAAGAGCTTCAGAAACTAGAAGCCGAGTTTTGGGGACTAACCATAAACGGGTCTGACGTCGCTGGATACACCAAGCGATTCCGTGAACTCGCCCATCTCTGCTCGACTATGGTTATGCCTCCATACAAGAAGATCGAAAGGTACATCTGGGGACCTGTAGCACACATTCAAGGAAACGTTCTTGCATCCAAGCCGGACACATTCTAGGAAGCCGTGCGTTTAGCAAACAGCTTGGTCTACCACGCCACCCGCCAGGGTGTAGCTTTTGCTAAGAAGAGTCCCGAAACCAAAACCATAGAAACCAGTGCAACCACCTCATCAGGAGAGAAGCCCGAAAAAAAGGAAACGAGGATTTTGGAAGAGCAGAAGCAATAAAAACCCCGAAAAAGGCTTCCGAAAAGACCCCAAAGCCGGTGAAGGTTTATGTCGCTACTGCTCCCATGCAGGAGCCTAAGAAGTCAAACTACACTGGCAACACACCCTTGTGCAACAAGTGCAACGTTCACCACACTCTTGACTGCGGAAACGTCTACTACTCCCACTGTAAGGCCGAAGGCCACATCATACGCGATTGCCCAAACCGCTCATGTTATAATTGCGGTGCTACTGATCACTGGAAGAAAGACTGCCCGAAGATAAAGAACTAGAACATCAATCAAGCCAGGGGTTGAGCATTCGTGATCAACCCCGGAGATGCCCGTCGTGACCCCAACACTGCGACGGGTACGTTTCTACTCAATCACCACTTTGCATCCATATTATTTGATACTGGTGCTGATAGAATCTTTGTGTCTACCGAATTTAGTCAATCATTTGAAAACACCCTTGTTTCCTTAGACACTAAGTTTACTGTAGAATTAGCAAATGGTGAGATAATAGAAACTGGTAAAATCTACAATAATTTCGCACTCGAACTCTCGGATCATACTATCGACATCGACCTAATGCCGGTCGAACTAGGAAGCTTTGACATAGTCATCGGAATGGATTGGCTATCCCGAAACCACGTAGAAATCATTTCCCATGAGAACATAGTTCGAATACCTTTAGCAGACGGAAATACTCTTAACATACAAGGTGAGAAGAGTGGATCCCAACTAAACATCATATCTAGTATGAAGGCACGGAAATTTCTTCGAAAAGGATGTAATGCTATCCTAGCACACGTCACGGAGAAGAAACCCAAGGAAAAATGCATAGAAGATGTGCCGACGGTTCGTGAATTTCCAGAAGTCTTCCCAGAGGATCTACCTAGTTTGCCACCCCTCCAACAAGTAGAATTATGTATCGACTTGACACTGTAACCGCCCTAGTCGCCTAATCCCCATACCGTCTTGCACCATCCGAAATGCAGGAATTGGCTAACCAACTTCAAGAGCTACTCGATAAAGGATTTAGCTGAGCAAGCCACTCTCCTTGGGGTGCACCTGTATTGTTCGTAAAGAAGAAAGATGGAACTTTCCGAATGTGCATCGACTACCGTGAATTAAACAAGCTAACGGTGAAGAATCGTTTCCCCTCTGCCTAGGATCGATGACTTATTCGACCAACTTCACGGATCAAGCTACTACCTCAAAATCGACTTGGGGTCCGGCTACCATCAACTACGCGTACGAGAAGAAGACATATCAAAGACAGCATTCAGAACGCACTAGGGTCACTACGGATTCTTATTAATGCCATTTGGGTTGACCAACGCACTGGCAGTATTCATGGATTTGATGAACCGCGTGTGCAAGTCCTACTTGGATAAGTTCGTTATCGTGTTCATCGATGACATCCTGATTTACTCACATAATAAGGAGGAACACGAACAACATTTGCGACTTATCCTAGAATTACTTAAGAAGGAGAAATTGTGCGCCAAGTTTTCCAAATGCGACTTTTGGATATGCGAAGTACGTTTCTTAGGCCATGTAATCAACGACAAGGATATTCATGTGTGTTAAAGCATATTCCTATGCTACGTTGTGTCTCGTGTATTGTATCTAGTTTATAGTTTGAGTGAGTCATATTTGCAACATACCAAGGTGCCGTACTAAATGGTATGCTAGTTGGTACGCTGGTAAGTTACTAACTATAAATACTTCGTGTTAGAGAGAGTTCAAGTGTTCTGTCATTTGCTACATCTTAACTGTGTGTAACTGAGTGTATTTCTCTCTCTAGCTTGTAACTCTTTGTGAATCAATAAAGCTTTGCTTTATTTACATCGTGTTTGTTCTTGATTTACCGAATTTAGTAGTAGTAAGATCAGTTCCGTGGTTTTACAAGTGGTATCAGAGCATTTTGTTGCTCTACTGCTTTGATGTTGGTAAAACTTTGGATTCTAGAGTGAGAAAGTTTGGGTTTTCTTCATTTTTCATCAAATTTCTACAATTCAGAGTGTTTCAACGATGAAAAATGATTTTTGAGAGTTCCTAGTGTGTTTGCGCACCTAACTGATCCATATTCCAGTCCAAAACATCAGAAATTCGAAAATTCAGTTTCATTTCGCGTGGTACGCATCTGGTCCGGTCGAAGAACTTTTGCTCCATATCTGGTACGCAACTGGTCCGCACAACAATCTCCTTCAAGATTCTGGTCCGCTAGTTCCGGTTCGTAGAGCAATCTTCAAGTTTGGTCAGTGGCGGTTATTTTCTGGTCCGTAGGTCGTTATTCTATACCATTTTGGTCCGCTTCAAGAGCTGGTACGTAAATTAATTTGGTACGTTGGTGGTTCTTGGTCCGCTGGTTGTATTTGGTCCGGAATTGCTACGCTGAGAGGATTTTTGGTACGCTGGCAGAATACATGTGTTCACTAAAACTGAAGTAACTTGAGAATCGTTAAGAGTTACGTTGGAAGACCTTCGTTTTTTAGTTTAAAGTTTTGATGGTCAATTTTTAACTTCAAGATGAGCGATTTGTATGCATTTTCAGCTGCTCAAACATCGTTGCAAGCAATGATGAATTATGATAACGAGATAGGAACAACTCAGAAGGTTCCTATGGAGGAGTCGTTTTGAATCTTACATTTTTTTTACAAGATGTTGATTGCTGGATTCCAACTGAGAAAGAATATGAGCATCCGATGATAGGTCCCAACAAGCCAAAGATGATTAGTAGTTTTGATGCGGAGGAACAAAAACTCTTTGCCAGAGATAAGAAAACATATAGTTATCTTACAATGGCTTTACCAAAATATCTAATGCATCAATTTAAACAACATACAACGGCTAAAGAATTATGGGATGCTATTGCTGAAAGATGTGAGGGCAACGATCAATACAAGAAGACTCGGAAGAAAGTATTAAAGAAGGAATTCGATAATTTTGGACATTGTGATAATGAAAACGTGTCAGATTTGATTGCAAGGTTTTCACACTTGATAATCGAACTTGATGTTGTGGGTGTCAAGAAAGAGAGTGAAGAACTGAAAGAGAAGTTTCTGGAAGCATTACCCGAAAAGTGGGAAAACTATATAATGATGTTGGCTAATGATCCAAGCTATACAAATTGGACATTCAATCAACTAACTAGCAAGTTACAAGAAGTCAGCATCTCCTTCGATTCAAAATCCTGAATTGTATTTTGGAGAAAATGTTGCTACCGTGCATGCTAAAGCAAAATCTCATTCTAGTTCAAGAATTAATCCACCAACAACAGCTTTTCTTGCTGGAACGTCTGAAAATAATGGTTACTCTTCGGGTTACAATTTTACTATTCCCAATAGATCATCAAGCAAGTCTATCGCTAATCAAGCAACCGAATATCTAGTTGCGTTGTTATCTGCTTTCATATCATATTCGTCTGGATCTATTGTTAGTTAAATTGGTCAATCTGGATTCTTTAGCGAGGATTTAGATCATCTGGATGAAGATCAATTGAATAAACTAGATCTGGAATGGCAGTTTGCTATGGTAGTAGAGAGAGGAAGGAGATTCATAAAGAAACATGGCAAGACATCTATTCTTCAAGGAGGAAAGCTTGGTTTGGATAGACGATTGATTAAATGTTTTAAATGTGACAAATATGGACATTTTTGCTCGGGATTGTCCTAAACCGTCATCTGACAAGGGTACTTCTGATAAGAATGTTCAAGATAAAGAAGTTAAAGCTATGATATCTCAAACTGATTAAGGTTATGATTGGGCTAAAGACTTTCCAGATGAATCTGCGTTTTTGGCTCACTCGCTAGAAAATTATGGATTGATGGCAAATATTGAGATTGAATCAAGTGGGTATGCATCTGAGATTAGTAAATATGAAATAAGTGATTCTGAAGATAATGGTTATGAGTCAACTTGTGAATTTTGTGCGCACAAGGATAGAAAAATTCGAAAATTGGTTCAAGAAAAAGAAGGGTTAATGGTTGAAAGGACAAAGAAGAAATTTTAAAAATAAATGAGAAATTAGTCAAGGAAAAGAATGGTTTGATGGAAGAGTTTGTAGAGCTTCAGACAAAATTGGATGAGCTGGTCAGGGCAGATAAAGAACAATTTTTGAAATTGCAAACTGAGAATGAAGAGTTGGTTAAAAGTGGTGAGAAGTAGGAGAGTGAAGCAAAAGATGTCATTGGTAATTTTGATGCTTTATTTCAGAAATCCACTACGAAGGTCGAAGCGCTAAAGCAAGCTTATGATGAACTCAAGAAAGAGTTTGATGAATTATAAGACAAAGTTATCAGTTTGATTTTCTTTATTTTGTCAAACGATCGGACTTTCTCTGCGTGCTCACAAGGCCGGCCTGATTGTTGTTCATTTGATATTCTACTTTATTTTCTTTGGTGTTTTGTATAACTCATCGGACTTTCTCTGCGTGTACTGGATTACCGACCTGATTGTTGTTGAGTTATACAATTTCAGTTTTTTTTTAATTTCTTATTTTGTTAAATCCGAGGCCTTATCTGCGTATCGAAAGATCGACCTTAAGGTAGACGATTTAACGTTCATATTTCTTTTTGCATGGAACACAGTTGAGTATATCATAAATGCAATCATTATGTGATAAATCACAAATGAAATCACAGAAATGTGATAAGCAAGAACATATCTGAGTATGACTGATAGTGTGGGGTACACTGGTCAATGGAAATCTAATAAATACCTTAACATATCCAGATGTTATGAGTATGATTATGCCAGAGTTTAAAGTTGGACAAATTATATCTACAATCGGCATGGCTTTTGTACTACAATAATCGAAATTGAAATGTAGTTCAGCATGTTATGTCCAATATGATTCCAAGTCGTGATCTTTCTCGCAAAAGACAAAAATAGTGTCGGATTCGGTATTGCATTTACATTTCATATCAGAAAATACCAAAAAGATTTTAGGTGTGTTTTGATATAACGTTTCTAAAAGACAAAAAGATTTTGTTTCTTATTTGTTTTCGATTGATCAACACGAAATACAAAGTCAACTTCTAAACCAAAATATCTTGCAGTCGCGAAGAGACATTTTGCACCAAGACTATTTATGTTGGCAGGTTTCTATGTGGAATGAGATCATCACAACTTCAAGTCTTCTGAAGATTGTTGATAAAGAAACTACACACGATGCAATATCAAGTATTCAAGATTGAACTCATCGTCAAAATCGAGGAAGAGTTTGATTGAAGATACAAGATAGAAGTTTTAGAAGGAAGATGATACTGCACATGCCGAGGGGGAGTTTGTTGATACATGGTTTTCTGATCGTCATGTGAAGTATCAATTACAAGACGAGGACTTGCAAGTATGTTGTGGTCCGAACTCCTGGCAAACCCAGAGTTTGGACAGGTCCGAACAGGTTCGAACCTGGAGTTCGGACCAGCGGGTTTCAGCATGTATAAATATGTGTCTTGCATAGAATTGAATAACTGCTACGTAATATCTTCTAAGTGTACTATGTGGTCAACTCTGTGGCTAATACAAGTCTCATTTGTATTTACTCATTGTGTTTTACTCATATTACATTAATTTCATTACAACTAAGTAGACGATCTTGTTGGATATATGGTGTCCTGACCCGACGAATTAACGAACCCGACCGATATTGACCCGTAAGAGTTACACCCGGGGCAATGGATAATAAACTAATTACTATTTTAATTAGTTAATTGAACTGATTGGCGGATAAATAAATATTGATTTATTTATTACGATGACATATTCAATCGGCTCGCGATTAAATGGATGGATGAGTTAAACTGTTAATGGGTTAACAGTCTAACCCATTGGTGGGCCATGGAGAATTCGCAGAAGACCATGGTGGGCCCATGGTCTGCGAAATTCTCCTATAGGGTGGGGAGGAGTAGAGAACAAGTCATAAGTTTTCGAAACCCTGATCTCCTCCTCCCATCTCTCTCTCTGCGAAACAGACCAGAGAAGAAAAACCCTAAGCCGTCGCCGCCCTTGATCTCCGGTGACACCACCACTGCAATTCCGATGGATCAACGATTCGCAAGCATCATCCAGCGACTCGATCAGGAAGCAGCCACCGCCCGAGCCGAGGCAGCGAGCCGAGCCGAAGCCGCAGCCGCCGCCGCAGCCGAAGCCGCAGCCGCCGCCGCAGCCAAGGCCGCAGCCGCCACCGCCGCCGCGTCCGCCGGCGCACCGCCGGTCGATCGCCGCCCGGTGGTTCTCGCGTTGCCGGCGCAACCGAGACCACCTCGTCCCGTACCGTCCTCGTGGCCCGCACCGCTTTATCCTCCGGTCACCGCCACCTCGTCGCCGCCGGTTTCCGGTGACGAGATAATCGTAGGATCGGTCCCCGTGGCGATCCCGTCGGAAAGGATTTTGTCGCCGCCACCGATGGTGAAGTTACCACCACCGCCGCCACTACCTCCGCCGCCTCCGATGACCGCCGGAGTTTCAGTCGCAGATCTGACCCGCCGATTCGAGTCAGAAGTTTCAGTTCACCCTAGCGCGAGTCCATTGAACTCGGGTGTCTCGAACGGTTGTTCGGAACCCGCTAAGGTATATCTAATTTATTAGATATTTAATTTATTAATGTATTTATTTATTTATTTAAATAAATATATTTTCTGTGTTTGTCGTGCCGGTGATTGATCCTGTTACAGTTGCGTCCGCGTTTTAATTCGTTTCCGCTGCTAAATTAATTTGGAATTAATTTTATTATCAAATCGGTTTTAATAAAATAAAAATCGGTAACCCGGATCCCACTGTAAATTCCAACAGTGGTATCAGAGCCATTATCACCGCGCGCAAACCAGAACCGGTCTTTCCGCGACCGGTAGTTCGCAATTTCGACTTAAATCCAAATTGCGAATTAGAATTAATTTAATTTATTATTTTAATTCCATATATTATATTGTGTGTTACGGCCGACCCCTCTATATTTTGTGATCATGTATGAATGTCATGGCGTGATTTGTTTTTCTCTGTTTGGCCCAAGTTGTTGGCCCAATTGGTTGTTTTTGATTTTGGTTCATGGACCCGGATTTTGGGTTTCAAAGTTGTACAATTTTAGAGCTACGTTACTAGAAGTAGTTTTAGTAATTGTAAATTTGTATGTAACCAAAAGTCGAAGACTGGACACACGCCAGAGGGATGTCAAAGCAAGTGGGAGCTGAACAGGATTCCAGATCGCACAGAGTTGCCATCTCGATCGTTCACCATTTTATAATTTAATTTATTTTAAATTGTCCCATATGATCTCGCTTGTATGGCTCGAGCGAGATCAAGACCTTATGCCGTTTAACACACAATATGCCATTCGCGACAACTTAGTAATTTAATTAGGTTAAATTAATTTACTGGTCCCGAGTGGAGATAGGGTTTTATCGTTCGTGTCTGACGATGATTAAATATTAAAAGTAATTAATATCCCTATTTGGTAATTCTTTAAAACTGGTAGTTCGTGCCATCCTATCTCAAGTTGAACTTGGAACGTATTTACCGGAGCATCAGTGTTGGAGTATTTCAACACCGCACTTGGTGCCGAGGGTACCTTCTAAGGTGAATGACATTGGAGTATTTCAACATCGTGTCATCACATCGACCATTTAGGATTACTATCGCTTTAAACGTATATGTTCGTGGTGTTGGAGTATTTCAACACCGCGCCACGGATGTGTACTGCTAAAGTGGGCACGGATGAGGCTAAACGTATCGCAAAATACAATTGTATGTATATAGCGGCCTCATACCGAGAGTTGTGACTTGAGTCTCACAATTGACAATCGTTGTCAGTTTGTTTACACGGTTTTGCTCCTGAGGCTCTTTAGGCGGTCTCAAGTGATCTCGTCTAAACGAATTCTCATTTTCTTAAAATAAACCTTACCAACTTATTTTAAAGAAAAAAATAAACATCGAAAATACTGATTAAATTTACTTTGCTTATTTTCAGAAGGCTAAAGAAAACTCACCACCATTAAGTTCAATGGTACAACTCGACCCCTTCACTGAGTCTGGCTTTCTCGCATGGCAGACAACCCTGAGGAACCTTTTAAGGCTCTTCGGGAAACTCTATGTCATTGACCGACCGATCGCGAGTATTCCATCTTACTTGCTAAATGAGAACTCGCGGTCTGAGCTCCAAAAGCACACTGACGATGATAAGGACGTCACTGACCTGATGTTGTCTAGAATGACTCAGGATTATCGGTACAATTTCATGGGGATGTCTGCTTATGACATCATTCGTAAACTCAAGGATTTATTTGAATTGAGTCAGAGGACTGAGCGAGCTGATGCACTTTCACAATTTGTGAACTGCTCTATGGCTAACGACTCCTCTCCATACGATCATGTCATGCTGATGAAAGCGTATCGTGACAGACTGATCGACCTTGGCTACTCCATCTCTGACGGGATGGCTCTTGATGTAGTACTCAGATCTTTGCCAGAACATTATCGTATTCTTGCGATTAATTGTTCGGCTCAGTCGATCGAGGAGGTTATTCCGTTGATACCCAACGTGAAGATCAGGACCACGCCCGACGTGCTCAAGGTTACGAATACAAAGATCTCCAAAGCCAAGAAGGTTAAAGAGGGCAAAGGCAAGAAACCACAGGTTCAGCCTCTTGAGGAGCGCCTGTGCTATGAGTGCAACAAAATGGGACACTAGCGTCGCAACTGTCCTGTTTATCTTGCAAAGCTGAAGATGACCAAGAACTCTAATAAGGGTTGCTCATCAGGTATTTCAATAAATGTTATTGAACTTTTCACTGTTTCCTCCAATTCATGGGTATTTGATACTGGATGTGGTTACCACATTATTAATGTTTTGCAGGAACCTGAGAAGTGGAAGAAGACAGAACGAGGCCGCATGGACCTCATCGTTGGTGACGGGAAGAAGGTCCCAGTACTTGCTACTGGAACATTTTCTTTTTCATGTTCTTCAGGCCTTGTAGTTAATTTGATTAACTGTTTATATGCACCTGGTTTATCCAGGAACATTATTTCTGTCTCTTCATTGTTTGAACAAGGATTTCGGTACAAATTTAATGGAAATGTGATTTCTGCTTACCTTAATGATATCTTTTATTTCGAGGCTAAACCTCAACATGGAATATATGAGATAGATGTTCAAACAAACAACCAGCTCTATCATGTTTCTAAAAGAAACAAAGCTGATAGTAACGAATCCTCGTTATGGCACCATAGACTTGGTCACATAAGCAAGGCCCGCATCAAGAAGTTGCAAACTGCTGGCATTCTCGAATCCCAAGATGCAGATTCCTTTGATGAATGCGAGTCATGCTTATCTGGTAAATTAACCAAGTCACCCTTCACCCACACAGGTGAACGGGCCCAAGGTTTGTTAGGCATTATTCACACCGATGTGTGTGGACCCTTTCGAACCGAGACGAGAAATCGTGAACGGTACTTCGTGACTTTCATCGATGACTACAGCAGATATGCCTATGTCTATCTGATGAAACACAAACATGAAACTTTTGAAAAGTTCAAAGAGTTTCAAAACGAAGTACAAAATCAGCTGACTCGAACTATTAAAATACTTCGATCAGATAGAGGTGGTGAATACCTAAGCGCTGAATTCCTAAATCATCTGAAGGAATGTGGAATCGTTTCACAACCTACTCCACCTGGCACACCCCAGTTAAATGGCGTTAGTGAAAGGAGGAATCGAACCCTGCTTAACATGGTTCGATCGATGATGTGCAGGACAACCTTGCCGCATTCCTTTTAGGGATATGCCATCTTAACCGCTGCTCGCCTAATAAATCTGGCACCGACCAAGAAAGTAAGGAAGACCCCATATGAGATATGGCATGGTTCTCTTCCCAAACTTTCATACCTCAGGGTATGGGGATGTGATGCTTATGTCAGCAGTGATTCTGATAATAAGCTCGATCCTCGAGGCGAAAAGGTAACTTTCGTTGGATACTATGGTAATACCGGTTATTACTTCTACCATCCCGATGCAAACACTGTTTCCATCAAGCGGAAAGGCAAATTCCTTGAGAAAGAATTTCTTACTCGAGGAACAAATAGTGATCCAGTGGATCTTGAAGAAATTCAAGATTCACCTAACCCTGAAACAGTCGCTGTGTCTGACCGATAAGTTGTTGTCGCACCATCAGACCCAAACACAAGCATAAGCGTTCGTAGGAGCGAAAGAATACGACATGAGCCCGATAGATACCTTGGATATCATGAGGCCTTCGATGTTCTGTTAATAGCCGATTCTAACGATGAGCCTATTAATTACAAAGCTGCTATATCAGATCCGGAATCAGATAAATGGCTTGAAGCCATGAACGCTGAGATGCAATCTATGCGTGACAATCACGTCTGGGACTTGATTGAGCTACCCCCCGCTACACGGGCAGTAGGGAGCAAGTGGATCTTTAAAAGAAAAACTGACATGCATGGAAATGTGCAAACCTACAAGGCACGGCTTGTAGCGAAAGGTTTCACTCAAACTCAAGGGATTGATTATGATGAGACCTTTTCGCCCGTTGTCATGATCAAATCGATCAGGATTCTCCTTGCCATAGCCGCATACCATGACTATGAGATATGGCAAATGGACGTTAAAACCGCCTTCCTGAACGGACAACTCGAAGAAGATGTCTACATGGTTCAGCCTGATGGTTTTGTCGATCCAGAGAATCCAAACAAGGTTTGCAAGCTTAGTAAGTCCATTTATGGACTCAAGCAAGCATCTCGAAGCTGGAATCTTCGTTTTGATCAGAAAGTCAAAGAGTTTGGCTTTGAACAAAACAAAGATGAGCCTTGTGTTTACAGAAAGGCAAGTGGGAGCGCTGTATCGTTCCTCGTACTGTACGTGGACGATATATTGATCATAGGGAACAACATACCCATGCTTAACGAAGTTAAGAAATGGCTTTCATCTTGTTTCGCTATGAAAGACCTTGGAGAAGCCGCTTATATTCTGGGAATCAAGATTCACAGAGATCGATCTAAGCGCCTTTTGGGACTCAGTCAAAGCATATACATAGATAAGATCATAGCTCGGTTCAATATGAGCAACTCCAAGAAAGGAGCAGTTCCCATGACTAAGGGAACAATATTGGACAAATCTCAAGCACCTAAAACGGAGCGCGAGATAAGCCAAATGGCATCGATCCCATTTGCCTCTGCTATTGGATCTATCATGTATGCCATGCTCTGCACACGACCGGATGTCTCGTATGCATTGAGCGTGACAAGTCGGTACCAACAGACGCCAGGGCTAGCTCACTGGACGGCTGTAAAGAACATACTAAAATACTTGAGAAACACCACTGATATGTTTCTCGTATATGGGGGTGTCGATGAGGAGCTCACTGTAAGATGTTACACTGACGCCAGTTTTCAGACTGACCGAGATGACTCTCGCTCACAGTCAGGATTCGTATTCACTCTTAACGGAGGGGCTGTTTCTTGGAGAAGCTCAAAACAGCCAGTAGTAGCTGATTCTACTACTGAATCCGAATACATAGCCGCCTCAGAAGCTGCTAAAGAAGCCGTGTGGATGAAGAAGTTCATATCCGATCTCGATGCTATGCCAAGTATTAGGCAACCCATCGAGATGCTGTGCGATAACACAGGCGCTATAGCTCAAGCCAAAGAGCAACGGTCCCATAAGATGGCCAAGCACGTACTGAGGAAGTTCCACTACATAAGAGAAGTAGTCGACAGAAATGAAATTAAGATAAGCAAAGTACACACAGATCAAAACTTAGCTGATCCCTTCACTAAGCCTATGACTCAGGAGACTCATATACGCCACAGAGAAGCGATAGGGCTTAGATTAGCTAAAGACATGTTTTGATTCAGTATTTGGATGTATGAACACCAACAGTTATCTATATTATTCTTATTCCATCTGTTTTATGCAATAATGAATTACATAACTGTGTTCAATATTTGTACGTTTAATCCATGGACGATAAGTTCTTGTCCTAAATGTCCGTAGTCGATTAGTAAGTGGGAGCTATACTAAAGTAAGACTATTGTGAGTAGTTGAACTTTAAAGTTGTTTAACGTTCAAACTCACAGACCTCATTGGTGAATGACGTTGGACGTAACTCGCATCATGCAGCGCAAACATGGAAACTTGCCTGCTTGATTAAATGCATGCTCTAATGTATCCTTAGACCTGAGACGCATATTCGAACTCCTCTCTACTAAAGAACATTTTTTGATTGTAGCCTAACGTTGTCGCGTAACTGCCAGCCATAACGGCTACTTTTGGGAATGGCTCTGAGGTTTAGTGGGAGCTGTATGCCTCAACAAGGGATTCTGTACTCTTGCTTCGGCAACAGTTAGACATAAAGGCGCCCTCGTTGATTCCAAGTGATAAGTGTGAGGCCTCACCCAAACTTACTGTGTGTTTGTTGGATCACTTCGAATTGTATCGAGAATGAAAATCGATGAATAAAACATGGGAGTCCATGTCCCAAGATTCATCAGTGTCTTATGCAGAAAGGAACATATGACAATGAATGCACAAGTCGTGAGTCTGCTTGATAGTCAATCAGATATACTTTGGCAACCGACTTAAAGTGTCAATATTAGTTGGTGTAGCCATGCATAGCTAGAGTGCCTCTGGCTGCGCTCGTTAAACTGTCGCGTTCAGTCCAAGTGGGAGACTGTTGGATATATGGTGTCCTGACCCGACGAATTAACGAACCCGACCGATATTGACCCGTAAGAGTTACACCCGGGGCAATGGATAATAAACTAATTACTATTTTAATTAGTTAATTGAACTGATTGGCGGATAAATAAATATTGTTTTATTTATTACGATGACATATTCAATCGGCTCGCGATTAAATGGATGGATGAGTTAAACTGTTAATGGGTTAACAGTCTAACCCATTGGTGGGCCATGGAGAATTCGCAGAAGACCATGGTGGGCCCATGGTCTGCGAAATTCTCCTATAGGGTGGGGAGGAGTAGAGAACAAGTCATAAGTTTTCGAAACCCTGATCTCCTCCTCCCATCTCTCTCTCTGCGAAACAGACCAGAGAAGAAAAACCCTAAGCCGTCGCCGCCCTTGATCTCCGGTGACACCACCACTGCAATTCCGATGGATCAACGATTCGCAAGCATCATCCAGCGACTCGATCAGGAAGCAGCCACCGCCCGAGCCGAGGCAGCGAGCCGAGCCGAAGCCGCAGCCACCGCCGCAGCCGAAGCCGCAGCCGCCGCCGCAGCCGCCACCGCCGCCGCGTCCGCCGGCGCACCGCCGGTCGATCGCCGCCCGGTGGTTCTCTGCGTTGCCGGCGCAACCGAGACCACCTCGTCCCGTACCGTCCTCGTGGCCCGCACCGCTTTATCCTCCGGTCACCGCCACCTCGTCACCGCCGGTTTCCGGTGACGAGATAATCGTAGGATCGGTCCCAGTGGCGATCCCGTTGGAAAGGATTTTGTCGCCGCCACCGATGGTGAAGTTACCACCACCGCCGCCACTACCTCCGCCGCCTCCGATGACCGCCGGAGTTTCAGTCGCAGATCTGACCCGCCGATTCGAGTCAGAAGTTTCAGTTCACCCTAGCGCGAGTCCATTGAACTCGGGTGTCTCGAACGGTTGTTCGGAACCCGCTAAGGTATATCTAATTTATTAGATATTTAATTTATTAATGTATTTATTTATTTATTTAAATAAATATATTTTCTGTGTTTGTCGTGCCGGTGATTGATCCTGTTACAGTTGCGTCCGCGTTTTAATTCGTTTCCGCTGCTAAATTAATTTGGAATTAATTTTATTATCAAATCGGTTTTAATAAAATAAAAATCGGTAACCCGGATCCCACTGTAAGTTCCAACAGATCTACACGCTCACGCATTTTTAAGTGGTATCAGAGCATTTGGTTTGTTCTACTGGTCGGAAATCTTTGTTTTTCGGAGTTTTGAGTCAAATTTGTAAAACCACGAAACGATCTTACTACTGCATGATTCGGTAATCGGATAAGCAACAAGAAGTAAATAAAGCTTCGCTTTATTGATTCACAAAGAGGATTACACAAAGTCTAGAGAGAGAGAGTTACACACTCAGTTTACACACAGTTAAGAGTAGAGAATGACATAAGTTCTAACTAGCTCTCTCTCTAAAGAACTATTTATATTCACTTACTAACTGGCCGGCGGACCACCCACGTACCATCTGGTACGCCCGTACCATCTGGTACGGTGGTGCATATGGTACGGCTAGTGACTATATGACTCACACATATGCTCTAGATAAGATACAATACACGAGACACACGTTAGCATAGGGATATGCTCTAACAAATTCCCCCTTAACGTGTAGTGTATCTAGCTATTTATCTATCTAACAAAATTTCAGTCTTCAATCTTCAGCATCACTACGTCCGATCTTCAACTTAAAATCTTGTTAGAATAAGAGCTTGCATGGTTGGATCAATCTAGAACATTCTTTGAACTTCAAGATCCATTTGTGAAAGATATAACATACTCCCCCTTTCACCATGCTTGAGTCTTCTCACATAGAAACCTGCAATTTCAGAAGACAGAAACGCGGCTTTTCTTTTCTTTTGAAAATTAAATTAATCTTGGCGCAAAACTTCTCTTCGAGAATCCAAGATGTAATTTTGAAATTTTGAAATTTTGTATCGTGTATCGATTGGTCGAAAAAAAATAAGAAACAAAATCTTTTTGGCTTTTTGAAACTTTATGTCAAAACACACCGAAAATCTTTTTGTAACTTTTCTAAGTTTATACTAAAACACACCTAAAATCTTTTTGGATTTTTCAGATATGAAACATTCATGCAATACAGAATTGAAATACTGAATCACACACTATTTTTGTCTTTTATAAGAAAGATCACAACTTGGGATCATATTGATCATAACATGCTGAACTACACTTCAATTACAATTACTCCAGCACATAAGTCATGTCGATTACTGGTATAATTTGTCCATCTTAAACTCAGGAAAAACCATACTCATAACATCTGGATATGTTATTGTATTGATTAGATTGCATTGACCAGTGTACCCCACACTATCGACGTACTCAGATATGTTTTTGCTTTTATATCACACTTTGTGATTTCATTTGTGAATTAATCACATAATGATTGTATTCAAGAATCAGTCAACTGTGTTCCATGCAAAAAGAAATAAGAACGTTAAATCGTCTACCTTAAGGTCGATCTTTCAATACGTAGATAAGGCCTCGGATTTAACAAAATAAGAAAATAAAACAAGTTGAAATTGTATAACCCAACAACAATCAGGTCGGTACTCCCGTACACGCAGAGAAAGTCCGATGAGTTATACGAAACACCAAAGAAAATAAAGCAGAACGTCAAACGAACAACAATCAGGTCGATCTTTCGATACCCAAAGAAAGTCCGATCGTTTGACAAAATAAAGAAAATCAAACAAGTTTAAATCTTTGCAAAATGAACACATGTATACACAATGACTTCTCATTTTTCCCTTTCACATATCTTTTCTTGATATATCATGAGATATGCATCAAGATGTTGTCCACTTGGTCAAACATTTGTATTTAATGAATATCACATTTGAATACTTTCTGATATAATGCCGAGCCTACCAAGCACATCGAACAATGATCTTATGGCATTTTCATATAATTTATCCATGAGCCAGACATGTAAGCCAATGTACCATCATTTCCCAATTATGTCGGATACAATTTCTCATTTTTCAATTCCCCCCCCCCCCGCCTAAAAATGAAAACTCTATTTTTGGATTTTCATTTTAACACAAACAAAAACACAAAGACGCTATTTTTGGTTTTTCAATTTTCTCCCCTAAACGCCATACGAAATGTAAAAAGAAAGAAAATTGACCAATCAATACTGATACCGTTCAGTGTAAGCTTTCAGAAAAACTTTTAGGTTTGAAATATGGATCATTCAATTTAAGTTAAGCAGAAGACTCCACTATCAGTAACTGCGTAAAGCTTGAACTTCACAAACACCAATAGATCTTCTTGAAGAATCCTGCACACTGGTTTAAATATTTGTATTCAAATGACCCAAAGCACACAGCTTCTGGTCGACCAGTGTCTTCCTCAAAATCTATTGCAGCATTGGTAACAAACTTAGGTCGCCACTGCATTTTTGCTTTTTCATGTTTAACTGAGTCATCATCACGTGATGAACCACAACACTCGAATCAAATTTGAATTTTTTTTTCGTGTTAAATTTTGATTTGAATGGTGTTGACTCCGTAAAAATTCTGCCTTATTCATCGATAATGGTGGCAGATTTGTTTGAAAATGATCTTGTTACCATTTCAGGACAATCATTTGCCATGTGTCCCTTCCGGCGACACTGATAGCACAAACGATAAGATTGTTTAGAATGTGGTTTGTCCTGAACTGGATGACATCTATCATCAGATTCAAAATTATCAAAAATATCATCCAAAACTTGAAATCGGTTAGAATGTACCCATTTCGATGTAGGACTTCGAGGTGTGGAATTTGATCCTAATGATGAAGAACCCTTGACTTTTTGAGCATCTCTAGAAGAAATTGTAGACGAAGCCTTCTTCTGAATCTTTCCTCTGAATCCTTTTTCCATTGTAGACATAAACACCTGAGCCAAATAATAGATTTGTTCCAAGCTTGTGTCTTTCTTTTCTTTTGGAGCTTTCTTGGACATATTCTTCTTGACATTCTTTTCAAACTTCTTCCCCTCACTGCCCAGACCTGACTGTTTGTACCCTGGCAGCTATGATAAATCAATTGAAGAACTCGAAGGACCTGCTTTAGCAGCTAGATTGAAAGAAGCTTTAATATCCTTCAACTTGTTAGCTTCAACCAACTTAGCAGCAGCTGACTTTTCTTCAGACCCTATCATCTCATCTGTCTCCACTTGTTTAGATGAAAACTGTGATTCCTTCTTTCTCAGATTTCTCAGATACAAAATCAGTGTAATCTCCAGTTATGTCAATGAATATCAGCCAGAGCATCAGATGAGAAACTGGATGTGGAATTTGATTATACTCTTCGCTTCCAAAAACTTTCTTGAAATTTTCATCTTTGCACAAGTAGCTTGTGAAAGA
>JBCNJP010000007.1:75425737-75488873 GCA_039602395.1 Deinandra increscens subsp. villosa
GATGAAGAAGATTTTTCGGTACAAGTCAATTTTGAAGATAAACATTGGAATTTGACAGCATCAGCTTAGGGGGAGATTGTAAGGAATATTGCGTTTGGAAGATTTTCGGTTGAATGTCAATTTTACTATGTTCCGGCTGAAGTTGAAGTTGAAGCAGAATTCTCACTTCAACCGGAACTGGCAATTCAAGCGGAAAGAAGCAGTTTTGTCTTTTAGCGAATATCCCGGGTGAACTCGATTATCCACCAGATAATGAGTTCAACCGGACTTTTCCTGAGATGTCTTTTCAGCAAGTCCAATACTGCAAAAGCTTCTCGTATGCTTCTATATCTGATTCAAGCCGCTCTCCTAAAGTAGTATGTTGCTGCAAACACGCAAGATATTCCAATTGCCGATGTTTATTCTTTTAGTAGTTTGTATTTGACTTTTTAGTTTACGGTCTAGATTAGATCGCATGAGATCAATGGTTGTCATTGATCTCATCTGCACTATATATAGCATAGCTAGCTCTTAGTTTACACAGTTGTCATCTTTGTTGTTATCATTTCTTGAACAACTTGTAATAGTGTAGCTTTGAGTTAATGCAAATAGTGCCGAGTATTTGATACTTTGTTGTTACTATATCTTTGCAAATCAAGCTTTTACATTGTACACAAGAACTCAATATTGCTTAAGTAAAGTGAAATATAACTTTAATTCCGCAGGGTTATATTTGCAAGTAAAGGGCTTTGTTTAAGTTTAACTCTAACTTTTAACGATCCTACAGTTTGATTCTGTATTGTAATTTTAGTTCATTTCTGTGACAATCCGCCTTTTCAGGTTATTTCCTGAGTTTAACTGAACGTAAACCATATTAAATGTGTGTGAACATTTATGTGTTGACTGTGTTGACTTTAGCAATTAGGGTTTTGTGTAATCATCACTACACGAGCATGCACTAAAGTTCAAACGTTTGAAATCCTATGATTTTATGTGGAATTAAAACATATAAATACATATATATGATTAAATGATATTTATGATTTTGTGTAATTAAAGGATTTTAATTACAAGTTATTAATCATTGAGTTATGTGCTTTAAATATATAAGTTATGATTTCATGTGATTTTAAATATATAATTGTGGAGTTATATTCCATGATTTATTTTAGTAAAACAAGATACTCCTTGTGAATTTTACACGACTTATATATTTTGACGTCCTTCGTATATCCATCGTTAAAAACAATTCATGTTAACTCCGTTAGATGTCGTTAATTTTTCTAAACTTGAGGGACTTATTTTGCAACTTTTAGAACTTGTTCTAAGTCAACTAAGTTAGGAGGATTGGACTTGCAATTCCTGGAACTCACCACCCTCCTTTGTAAATGTAGTGAGGGACCATTTATGCCAAAATCAAATTCTTGAAAATAACCCACCAGTTACGTACAATTCAAAGTCCATGATCGGTTTAAGACCGATCATCACCTCCCTCGTCGGTTTCAAGTCCCTTAATCAATTGACTTCAATGATATACTAGTATCACTTGCATAAGAAACACAAACGCACAACACACCCTCTCTGTTTCTCTCTCGTTCTCTCTCTGTTCTCTCCGCAACGTGAAACAAACCGCAACTCGTAAATTCTAGCAAAATCTCACTAATTAGCCACTGTTTACCATTGTTTGGTACGTCCCGGTGATCGTGAGTTCCCGACGAGCATCTAGGAACAAACAGATTTGAGTTTCGTAAGTGTGCTCGGTATTCGTGTTTGACGTTGGGTTTCAATTTCGGCACCAAAAACTCGTATTTTCTCATCTCCGACACGAGGTAAAGGTTCCTTCATGTTAATCGCACCTTTTTTTCCTGAGTTTCTGTGTTTTCGCGATTTTTCGGTGACCGGAATAAAACTCCGGCCACCGGAGTTCTTGAGGAAGAAGATGACGCGAACTAGTCCAAGGATATATAGTTTCCGCGTCGGGTTTAAACAAGGTTGGGTCGGGTGTCCTAGTGGTTGTGTGCTTCGCTTCAGACCTGGAGGTCGCGGGTTCAACACCTACTCTCCGCATTTCTTTTTCTATTTTCTATAAATACAAGTCTTGAACACTAATCCTAGTTAAAACTATTTTGATCGGGTTCTTGACAGCAACTAGGTCGCTGGCCGAGTGGTGCGACTGTTGTGTCGTGACATAGAGGTCACGGGTTCGAACCCGGTGACCTCCATGTTTTATTTTTTATTGTTTCTGTGTTCTTTGGGGTTTTTAATCACTAGATTTTATACCAAAATTGTTTCTTGTCATATCTTAAACTCGTAAAAATATATTTGAGACATTAAACCTTGTAAATCATATTTTGAGTTGTAAAACATGTTTAACTTGTCGGCTTAAAATAAAAATATAATTCTAACATCTATATATATATATTGGAGTAGATTAATATATAAACTTATATCGTTGGATTTCATTAAAATAATCGGATATTTTATGTGAACCTTTAACACACCCCTCAAAATCTCGTTATTAACTTGTACGTTTAGTTTGGATATATAGATATATCTTTTATATATATTTATTTATTTATTTATTTATTTTAAAATCTTTAAACTTAGAAAATTTGTAATATTGATATATATATATAGTATTTTCTCGCGTATTTCGATAATCGCTCGGATTTGGCACACGTGCCATCATCGACTTGTTTTGGATTCCACGATAAATCGTTTTTATCATTTACGTTAGACTTAGTCGTCTTGTTTGAACACACACTTATACTTGTATGCTCGTTAGGTGATTGATTGCTTTCGCAAGACTCGTTCTTGCTACGTGATTAACTGTTTATCTGGAAACTTTTGCTGTGCAACCTAAGGTGAGTTTCACGGCCCCTTTTTACTGTTTTAATCCTGTTGGGGGAGATTAACATGCAAACACTTGAACTGTTAGATAATTATATCACCTGAATGATAGTGGCACACTTATGATAAAGTCCTCACTTTTAGAGTTACTGTTAATGTGGCATCAGCGGGAACTTATTTAGTAGATCTACTGGGTTTGACAACCCCACCCGGGTCAGTCGCGCTGACTCGATTGGATATCGAACGGGTGTAATATACTTCTTAGTCTTAACGAGGCACAATTGAACTGTCGAGCTTCAGTAACTGGATAGCTAGTTTATCTAGTCAAACGTGCACTGATTTCTTGAAAATAGCCTAGCTAGCTATTGATATATTATCTGGATTTTAAACTGAACTTGAACATGAACTGTCGATGACAGTTGTTTTACACTGAACTAGGACTGTTGTTGAACAGTCGATTTATATCAAACTGGAACTGTTTACGAACTGATAAACCTGTGAACTCACCAACCTTTGTGTTGACACTTTTTAGCATGTTATTTCTCAGGTTACGGATGTTCGAGTATCACGAGTACGCATGCATGAGTATTTGAAAACCCTTTTATTGTCTTGAACAAGCAACGTCACCTTGGGTGATGGTATTTTTACATCACTACTTTCATTTTATTTACGCTTCCGCATTTGTAAAACTCTGTATTTATATTTTAATGAAATATACAACCTTTTTATTAATTACTGGTCGTTTGGTGTAACTAATGGACGACGATTCTGGTTTGTCACGCTCCCTGCGGTGCGTTACCGCGCGTGGGATTTTCGGGGGTGTGACAGATTGGTATCAGAGCCATTGGTTACAGTGAACTAAGATTCGTCTTAGACTGTAACTCTTTTGCATTAGTTGCACTTAAACATTTTTCTCATGCATCGTGATACTCACTCCTACACGCACCTGGCTTACGGTATGTCGTTTACATCATCCATTCCCCTTATACTCACAGCGAGGAGCCGGTTAGTCTTGAGTCATTTCCTTTAACCACTCTGAGTCATGTACCTCTTGGCTAACCTCCATGGACGACGGGACGTCGAACCAGATTAGAGAATAACATCTTCACCCTTGACGATTCGTTTGTTGCTCGAGATTATTCTGGATTGAATAACTGCACATAGTACCCACATTATGGACGTATGCTGAATAAGGAAGGTGGTGTAAATTCCTGGCTGACTCGCTTCAGGTGGGTCATTCCAATTAAAGCGAACTTGTTGCTCTTGAGACTTTTCTGTGTAACGAATCTGGTCAAGATAACCTTGGGTTAGTGACCCCATCCTTGATACCCACTCTGAGGATATCTCATGAGTACTCCACAATACCTGGTAGCTGAAGTAAGAGGAACTAGGGTGACATATAGGGTAAATTATATTTACGGGTACACACGTAAATGTAATTTGCAGTGTATGGAAATCCTGGAGAATCCTACTAGGCAAGCTGATGGTCGTAATTGGGAGAAAAATTCTGTAAATCTTTTTTTTTCGTAGGGACTGAATGTTAAGCATGTCGAAATTCGACCGGAAGATTGAAGTCATCTATCTTGTAAACACTATCACGCATGATCTCATCTCTTATATATATGGTTTCTAATCCATTCGTGAACCCTTTGACACCTATTACGAATGTTAGTCCTGAAGGGGCATTGCTTCACTCGTGTATTTCAATGACACGTTTTTCCTAGGATACGAAAACTCTTAACGAAATTTTCGACTGGCTTTGACTTATCTTGAATTATAACCCTACCCTTGCGATCTTATCTACGACATCAACCCTTAGGAACTCTTCCAATTGTGAGACAGTTAGGTAGACCTCAACCATACGAATACCCACGCAACATGGGATAAACCAAAGGGATGAAGTATATACTCCGAGCATTGGAATATATCTTTAACCGAAAAGTATTATGAAATTTCTCTCTCTAGTCGTTTACTCGCCGATAATAATTGCGCCAACAGCTTCGTCCCGCGAACACCATCTTCCCTAATAGGGTAATTTTAGTGAAGAGTGTTCCCGAATTTTTTTTTAAACTAATGACTTCCTGTTTTAACGCAATGACTATTCCGAATGACCTTTTGAACCCGTGCGATTGATTTATGTGCATTATTCGAACCTTATCGATTTAACAACCGATGATTTCTGATTCTCGCACTTTTGGAATCCTTTATGTCTGGGATGAGCATTCAAGCTTTGAACCAGAGTGTGTTACACTTTTGGTTAGCTTTTTCAAATAGTTAACACCATTGATGATGAGACTACTATGTGCCTCAATCACAGTAACAATACAAAGCTTTTATGACAACCCTATTTACACCCATCAAGCATGAACTTCTTGTTATCGATAGCTAATTATGCTATCAACCTGCATTATCCCATCCTACTCATCGAGTACACCAAGATGTCCATACATTTGTATATTTATTAATGCTCCTGTCATATCAACTATCGACAAATTTCTGTTACGAATCCTCATCGTCCTTTTCAGAAAACTTTCATTGATGAACCCCCAGCTTGAACTTAAACCTTGTGGCCTATTTAAATTTTGATCATCTTGAAATATGAGGCTTTATGGTATTCACATTGTGTGTGCCAACCTCTCGACGACCTTCACTAGAATAACAAACTTTACGCATCTTACTAGTATTGTGAATGGAAACTCTTACGCCTTTTGTTTGCATAACGTATTAAGGTTTAATCTCTCGCCCCCTATACATTCAAGCGTATGGGAGAAACATGACGTCCTCTATTTCGATAAAAATATCCAATGTGGTGTAATAGAAGGTAGCTGGTACGCCTTCAAGGTGCTGGTAGTGTGGTGGGTTAGCTGCGGTACACCCTATATATAAACATTAGTGGCACGTTTAATGTGAGACCAGTACCGGACCAAGGGTTGACTTTAGAGTCATACACAAGAGCCTCACCATGAGAAACTCCATCTAACGGGACTATGTCCTCGACAAAACTGCTTAATGCTACTTTCTCCGAGATTACAAAATCCCTTACGTATTCCTACCAAAAGAGACATGCCCAAAATAATCAAACTCCATGTTTTTGAAAACCCTCATACGTGAGTTTTGACTCAGATGAATATCAACGTTTTAAAAACCTGAGATTTTTCCATTTATGAATGAAAAACAGCATGATCGAATGAACAACTCTAACTTTTAGAAGCATGTGTTAAGAAGTAGACCGACTTTCATTTAAGGGACACTACTTTTGGGTCGACTGCCTGTTTTTATAAACTCTCTGGCATTCACTGAGGTGATAGCCCCGATCCTTTTCTATGGAACACCCGATTAGATCTTTTCACCCACGGTAAACCTGCAATGAACCCTAGCAAAAAACCTATGTACAGGAAAACCAAGCCAAAGCCACTTTTGAACATCCTGATGTTTTGTGTTTCGCAGACACCCTTTTTCCAACGCTTTTGTACCTTGTCTTACTTTTGAAAACCATTTGAATCGATGTTTTGACAAGAAAGGAATCATGACGCATGAAGCACAAGGACATCAAGGAGACTGGGCATGCCAGTAAGCTTAAACCCTGAAGATTTCCCTAACGAGACGTTTACTCTATTGGATTGTAGAACCGTTGACACATTCATTTCGAAATCTATTTATGCAAACTCCTTGCCAATCCTGTCAAGCACATATATACCTCTCTCCGAATTTTATACTATTCATTACATTATTTGCGTCCTCCCTACTGGTATCTTTACCAGTTTCAGTTTAAACTCACATGTCATATTTGGAATGTGTAGTTTCGGTTATCATAAGTCTGCTATCCCATCGCTTACTAAAATTCACGAACTGATCCGTTGGCGCTCTACATCTTAAATTTGCTATTCACACGCTTGATGACCTCCTTTTGATATTCGGTACCTCATGGTTTACACTTTTGTTTTGTTCAACTTTCGCCCTTATTTTTTGGATTCTTTAGCAAGGTAATATGCATGATGATATGTGGTACTAAAATCCAACTTGAATTTGAACCTAATTGTCTATGTTATTTCATGAAAAATTCTTAATGAAATTTAGTAATTCTTTGCTAAAACAAACTGCTACGTGTTATCTTTTAGGTGGCTATGAGCTATTGACTGGATTTCTAATTGAACTTGAGTCATGTTGTCATAAAATCAGTGTGTTACCAATTATATTTTAGTATGTGAGCAACCATTGAACCATTTTAACCATGATAAATGAAGAATGTTTATAAAACATACGTGTTTATACATGCTAAAATATGGGAATCTAATCCTATGTTTAGGGTATATAAATTGATTTTATCATGAAGTGCTGGTTTAAACATAAGTTGAATAGAATTGCATGATTAGTTATGTGTATGAAACGTGTTAGGAACCAGAAAATGACATGTTGTGAATGTATTAACTTGTTTGAGTATGAAAACCATACACCATACAAGGTCCTAAGTCTCCTACCTTGGTGGGAATGACAAGACTGTGTGAAGTTGCCCGTCAACTTTGCACCGTATGGGTTGTGTTGGTTGGTATGTGAAAATATGTGTTTAAAATATGCCATGCCAAGGTTGTATGCTAGTAAATCTAATGCTAGTACAATTGTATGCGTTATTTGGTAGAACCCTCAGGATATAATACATGATAGTACGTTTTGGCCGCTTCAACCTTTAAAAGAAACCTTCATAGAGACTCGTAAGCTATTTGAACCGTTATTGCATGAAATGTGAATTTCAAAGTTATTATGAATTATGTGAACTTAATTAGTCATAGCTTTATTAATAACTAAATCAACCATCGAAGCCTCATGTTAACTTAGCCAGACTTGTGTAAATTCTATGCTATTTGCTAGTTGATATGCAAATGTAGACGTTTACGTTTCATTGGACCTCGGGTATACTAAACAAACACTGATTGACTTCATGCACCCACAATTCCTTCACTCCCATTCACCTGGTTTATTGGTGAATGCGTACACCTTAAGTAAAATATAAAAAAAAATAAAAAAAAACAAGACCTTAAACGAGAATCTCATTTCTAGCTATGGGTACGATAACTAGAGGCTACTCAGACATAATATGATTCTTCTCCGCATTGAAATTAAATTTCAAATACTTAGGTTTTCGTGTCACTCTGTTCGGCCTTGTCACTCAACACGATTCCCGAATACAGTTGTTCAACTCTTCTCATAGGAGAACGTTTGATAGGAAAATCACTTTCTATACTTTTGATTTGAATTCCTTTTGAAATACTTAAACATTTGACATCTTCTCAACATCGAGACCACAATCTTGATCGTAACACCCATTAATCCTATTAGAATAGAGAACCTGGACTCTTCGATGCGCAATTGTCAATTCGATTCTTGAATAAATTGTCACTGATTTAAATTTCGGGACGAAATTCTTTCAACAAGGGGATGATGTGACGACTGAGAAAATTTTTCTTTCTTTTGTGACCAACGGGTTAACCACGTTATTCAATTTTCGGGACGAAAATTCTTCAACAAGGGGATACTGTGACAATCCGCCTTTTCAGGTCATTTCCTGACTTTAACTGAACGTACACCATATTAAATGTGTGTGAACATTTATGTGTTGACTGTGTTGACTTTAGCAATTAGGGTTTTTTGTAATCATCACTACACGAGCATGCACTAAAGTTCAAACGTTTGAAATCCTATGATTTTATGTGGAATTAAAACATATAAATACATATATATGATTAAATGATATTTATGATTTTGTGTAATTAAAGGATTTTAATTACAAGTTATTAATCATTGAGTTATGTGCTTTAAATATATAAGTTATGATTTCATGTAATTTTAAATATATAATTGTGGAGTTATATTCCATGATTTATTTTAGTAAAACAAGATACTCCTTGTGAATTTTACACGACTTATATATTTTGACGTCCTTCGTATATCCATCGTTAAAAACAATTCATGTTAACTCCGTTAGATGTCGTTAATTTTTCTAAACCTTGAGGGACTTATTTTGCAACTTTTAGAACTTGTTCTAAGTCAACTAAGTTAGGAGGATTGGACTTGCAATTCCTGGAACTCACCACCCTCCTTTGTAAATGTAGTGAGGGACCATTTATGCCAAAATCAAATTCTTGAAAATAACCCACCAGTTACGTACAATTCAAAGTCCATGATCGGTTTAAGACCGATCATCACCTCCCTCGTCGGTTTCAAGTCCCTTAATCAATTGACTTCAATGATATTGTCCGCTTTGGCAGCCGGCATGCCCTCAGGCTTCCGCCCCTCACGGATTTAAAACGCGTCTTGACGGGGGAGGTATCCACACCCTTATAAAGCAATGCTTAGTTCTCCTCCCCACCAATGTGGGATGTTACAATCCTCCCCCCTTAGGGGACCAGCGTCCTCGCTGGCACACTGGCCGACGACCGGCTCTGATACCATCTGTAACAGCCCAGACCCGTCGCACCAAGATATTGTCCGCTTTGGCAGCCGGCATGCCCTTAGGCATCCGCCCCTCGCGGATTTAAAACGCGTCTTGACGGGGGAGGTATCCACACCCTTATAAAGCAATGCTTAGTTCTCCTCCCCACCAATGTGGGATGTTAGCGGAAGAGTAGTGGACGCGTATAGAAGTTCGTTGTCTCCTCCAGTTGTTGAGTCCTTGATATGTACACAAGATTGGATCCGTAAGGCAAGAAAAATAATAAATGAGGACGTGGATTCGATAGATTTTGATGAAATTGGAAAAGGTATCATGATATCATTTAGTACATTACTACTCGTCTTCATGTAGTTCTTGTATGTTACTTTAGTTTTAATAATATTATTTCTTGTGTAGAAATTTTTGAGAACCTCGAACCAAGTCAGACGATTACAACAGAGCTCAATTAGCCGGTGGTAAGTGGTTGCGGATGCATATTACAAAGATAAAGAACTTAGATGATTATTTACTTTTTTCATTTCATTCGTGTCATTAATTAGATATTATACATTTTTTTCTAATACTTTTGACCTGTGGGTTTAAGTTTGTTTGTTTTTGGTTGATTAATGGTTTAAAAATTTCTTTCTCGATATATTTACTTCTAGTGTGTGCAATATGCTAAATTGATGATTTTACAATCAAATGTGGATGGATTTTTTGGGAATTAATCAGAGAAACGGGTCAAAATTACCTGTGATGTGTGTGATGCTTATGATTAAGAGCTTTACATAAGCAAAGCAAGCACCTTTATTAAGAGCCACTAAGAGTGACACAGTTTCCACTGAATAATACCCGCGATCTGCAGTAACATTATGATTAGAAAATTGCTAAACAAACTATTCAATTATTCACACTTAACATAAACAAAGGAACCAATCTGAAGTGTACATTATTAGAGACCAATTAACAACTGAAACATGAATAGGAAAACATGTTTCTACAATTACCATTATAAGTCCAGGATCACCTTCCATAATAAGAATAATTAGATGGCAAAACTAAGAAACTTGCTTATTGATTTTCAAAGTAAGAAATAAACATAACCCAACAAAGTCTCACTCAAATCAGTAGTGTCCAGGGACAATGTTAACTGAGCTCAAGATCAGTCAGGTTCAGATCCACTAGTTTACACTAGTGATTTTGACTTCTACAAGAAACTAGGGCGGTTTAGAAACCTGACCAAGTTCCATGTTGAATTAGGGGTGTTTATTACAACCAATACACTATGAGACACATAAATCTCACATGAAGGAGGCAAAAACGCACACAAAACTTTTATCAAGAAGGTGGTGTGCATTCTAAGGTGAATTCACAAGCTGCAACTTAGTTGAAGCTATTCTAACCATTCTAGCATAGTTGTTTAGTAAAGTAGCAAGCATTGTTATTTAGTGTACAAGAAAGGAAGAACAAACTTGGAATTCCTAACCAATTAATCAAGAAAATCAAATAGAAAATGAGGAAGAAACCTAGAATTATACATAGAACCTGCAGAAATCACGCCCAATTTGTGGCAGTGTTGGATCGATGGATGGCGATGGTTTGAGGCACAAATCACGCCCAAATATGCAGGTGTTCTTCTTACCATAGAACCTGAAACTGCACTAACCGCCATTAACGATGATCCGAAAAAGAAATCAGAGAGGGTTGTTGATGACTGATTTGTGAACTGTGGGATGGAATGGAACAGAAGCAATCAATCGGAGATCGGACGGAGTTGTTGAGGATTTCGGTCTCGGGCTTTGACCTAGGACCGAAGGACCGAACCCGTAAAAACCCGATACCCGTTTTTCTCCTTTCGGTCCGGTCTTCGGGCCTCATTTATACCAATATCCCGGGCTCGGGCGGGGCCGGCTGAGCCGTATGATCACCCCTATCTTCCCCAAAATCAGTTGCAGCCTTGCTGACCACTTTCGGTCGCCACTGCATTTTTGCAGGTGCAGTTTTTACTAAAACATCATCTTGTGATGAATCACCAACACTAGAATCATTTTTGAAAACTTGTTTACTTTTCGATTTAAAATGGGAAGTTGGTGAGTCGGTAAAAATTCTGCCTGATTCATCAATTATCGTGGCAGTTTTTCTAGAAAAATTTCTTTTGGCAGTTACAGGACAATCCTGTGCCATATGTCCCCTTCAGCGACATTGATAACACAAACGATATGATCGTTTAGACTGTGGCTTGTCCCGTACTGGATGACATTCATCCGTGAATTCAGACTCATCAGAAATATCATCAAAAACTTGAAATTGGTTAAAATGTACCCATTTAGATGTAGGACTTTGAGGTGTAGCATTAGAACCAGATGAAGAATCTATTGAAAAATTGCTAGACACAATCTTCTTCTTTTGCTTTCCTCCAAATCCCTTTTCCATTGTAGAAATAAACACCTAGGCCAGATGATAAATTTGATCTAAACTTGAATCCTTCTTTTCCTTCTTAACCTTCTTTGGCATGTTCTTCTTCTTTACCTTCTCAAATTGCATACCCTGGCTTCCCAACCCTGAACCTTTGTAGCCTAGTAACTTTGTCAGATCAACTTGAGACCCCGAGGACCCAACTTTAGCCGCTTGATTAAATAAAGATTTGATATCTTTTAGTTTGTTAGCTTTAACCAACTTTGCAGCAACAGCTTCTTCATGCAATTTCTTTTCATCTTTCTTAATCTTTTCACTAGTAGAAATAACACCCTCTTCTGACATAAATCCGCTAGAAACAAACGATGGTGGTGTTTTATCAACCAAACATTTCTCCTTTTCTATCACCTTCATTGATTTCTTTGATGGCTTTAAGTCGGAATTCTCAACAGCCAATTCAGAATAATCATGCTATGTATTTGAAGGACTCAAATCAACAATAGCTTCTGTTTGAATCACTAGATGTGGTATTTGATTAAAATCATCGCCTCCAAACACCTTCTTGAAATTATCGTCTTGACACAAATAACTTGCAAAAGAATGAGAATTCTTCAAGTTATGCAATTGACGATTTAGACCGAAGATTTCAACATTCAAATAGGCTATAGTCTTTTGTGATTCGGCTACAACTTTTTCTGATTGAATCAGTTTTTCAGATGTGCTGTTAAGTAAAGATTTTCTCTTCACATACCATCATGAGCAGCAAGGACTTCTTTTCTAATTTTATCCACTCTTTCTTTATAGATCTCAACATTTTTGGTTAACAAGATCTTGTCCTTTTTCAGAGTAGTGATCTTATCTTGCAATTCAGACTGGACAATTTGATATGGATTTCTTTCAGTAGTAACCACATCTAAAGCATTTTGAAGTTCATCATTAGATGCTTTAAGTGCTTCTACTCTTACTGTGGATTTTTGAAATAGATTCTCGAAATCTTCATACACATCTTTAGCTTGAGAATTATATTCTTCAACCTCCTTGACCAACTTTTCATTAGCAGAAGTTAACTTGACAATTTTTGTAATGAACTCATCGTTCTCATGTTGAAGTTGTGACTTTTGATGATCATTCTGAATACAACCTTCTGACAATTTTTACTGAATATCGGCTAATTCTTCCAACAACACACTCTTTTCTTTGAGTAGCTTCTCATTTGCTTTGCAAATTTCATCAAATTCTTGATATTTCTTGACATGATCTGCCAACTCCTCATCTTTTCTCTTGATTTTAACAATTTGATTTTCACTTTCCTTCAACAAATTTTGAATTCGAATATCCTTTTGTGAACAAAATTCACACACTGATTCATAACCACTCACTTCTGTCTCAGAATCACTTGACTCCACTTGCACAGTAGCCATCAATGCATAATTTTCTAGCGAGTGAGCCAAAAATGCAGATTCATCCGGAAAATCTTTAGCCCAATCATAACCTTCATCAGTTTGAGATATCATAGCTTTAACTGTTGGACTCGGTCTGCCCAAGACACATACTAGATTGATGTGGCTAGTACGTTATGATCCAAGTCGGGTCATACCCAATAACGAGTTAGACAAACACCCATATGACATTCATTTAAGATATGATCAATTGAATAAATGTCACTTATAAAAGACAATTAGAAATCGGTTTCTAATTAATCGAACTTGTGTTAAATCATATGGATGATTTAAATTAGAGAAGTGTGGTAACAATATTATTTAATTGGTTAAATAAATTGATACATAAAACATATTTATATGTTACACCATATTTGTACATGTAACATGTTACATGGGTCAAGTGAAGCATGGCCAAATGAATATGGACAAGGAAATAGACTAGATGCATTGGAGGGAGTTTAAAAGAGTTTGAAAGGCTTTTTCCCTCCTCTCTCTCCTCCTCTTGCACGTTCACCCACCCCTCTTTATGAGGGTGGTTGTGCTTTTTATTTAAACAAGGCATGCACCTTGTTTACTACACTAGTGATTTTATCACCACTTACTTCTCTCATACTCAAGTTCTTTCTCTCTCTCCTTCAAAGCAAGAACACCTTCTTGCTAAAGAAAAATCTGGAAATTGGTTCCAAGATATTGTTGGATTCGGATTCAACAAGAGCAAAAGGAAGAGTTGGTCTTGAAGAAATCCTAGCAACAAGGGTGGTTGTTGCTTGAGCTCGTGGGTATCATCACTTGAGGCTTTCAAGTTAGATAGCAAGCCGGTTCATCCACATCATCTTCTTCATAATCTTGAGCTTGGAAGAAGGTAAATCTAAAACCCCCCATGGTTGGTTTTAGTTTTGATAGCATGCATACATATTTGGATCCTTGGTTTTGGGTTTTATAATCAAGTGTTAAAATCGGTTTTAACATCAACTAATCAAACTATAGTTTTGAATTTCCGCTGCGTTTTACATTTTAAGGAGTTAAAATGGCTTTGATAAAGTTCTTAAAACCCAACAATGGCATCTAGAGCCGCTTATATGGATGCATGCTTCAAAGAGCTAGTTGGTTAGCTCCACAAAACTCTTGGTTTTGGTTCCTCATACCACAAACCGAAAGTTTTGTTCATGGTTTCCCTTTGTCTTTCAAGATGCTTCACTAACATGCATGTGGTTATCTTGAAAGATTAAAGCATTTTATCATTTTGTTGTTTTTGTTGTTTGGACAACAAACCCACGTTTTCGGTTTTGTGTTGGACCGAAAAGGGAAATGGGTTAAAAGGGAACCATTTGTACATATGGATGTATTTTTAGATATATGTTTGGTGCATAAAGCCTAGCCAAAAGACCTTGTGATTGTTTGTGGTGAATGTTTGTGCTTGTTGTAATTATTCAAAAGTTGTAATAATTTCAAGTTCCTCATTTTGGGCATGTAATCTATTTATTTCATTTGGTATGTAATGTAATAGATTAGGTGCATTTTGTTTTACTAGAAAAATGTATTAGGATCCATATTTTGTAAAAAGGAAGAATGCACAAGATGGAGGATCTTGGATGCCCAAAGGAGTCAAGCAAAACACAACCAAAGGAGGTCACTTGAAGCATTTGGATGCGGGGTCAAGTGGGAGTTCACAACACATCACTTGTGTTTTGTCCCTTAGGAGAGACCGAGACACTCCTTTTAAATAGCAGGAGTGCTTCTGCACCCCTGCTACAGGTAACAGGTGTTGTCCCAGAAACACCCCTGTTACTGCTAAAAGGTGTTGTCCATGACACACTCCTGTTACGGCTAGCAGGTGTTGTCAATAGTTGGCTATGGCTATGCACCTATTTTATTATGCTTGTGTGGTTGTTTATTTTCATGTTTGGATGATATTTGGATATGCATGCTAAAACAAACTAATAAACATTAACAAGCTAAAACCGGTTCTTAAAATATCATTAACAAAGACTAATAAAATGGGTTTTATTAAGTTGATGATGATTTATCAATAAAATGGGTTTTATTAAAAGAACCATGAAATATGGATTTCAAACAACACTAGGGTACCATACATTTGAATGCATGTGAATTGTATGGTACATAGAGTTTTCTACACTAGAATTATGAAAACAAAAACGACCCTTTTGAAAACAAGTTTAAACGCCATCCTTTTGTACAACACTCAATTTGCTTGTAAACTCTTTATGGGATAAAGGTCACCTAACCGTATTTGAGGGAACTTGTATATTTGAGGTAGGTTTACCATGTATGTGGGATAAAGGTCACCTAACCACTTACATATGTAAATTTACACGTGTGTATAAGTAGGACAACTTGATTTGGGGACCATGTGAATAGGGTCACCGAAGCATGGGGAACCAAAGGCATTGATGGGATTAAACATGCCAACTAAACATAAGATGTTTAATCGATCCCATACTACTAGAAGTTGCAAAGAGTTGCAATTGTCAAATGTTGACTACCTTGTTAATTTAAGTCATGGGATAAAGGTCACCTAACCACAACTTAAATGTAACGTTGGATTCTAGGTTTTAATTTATTAATTGTCTATGAGACATAAAAGGGTATTAATTAAATTAAAAGGTTAATATTGATATCAAAGATACTTAATAGAACTTTGTTAAATTTTGTAGATGGCCAATAATAATAACGAAATCATCCCCGCCACAAACGTCCATAACCTATCGCTAAGATCCATCTTAGACAAGAATCGTCTCAACCAAGACAACTTTGTGGATTGGTACCGCAACTTGAGAATTGTTCTCAAACAAGAAAAGAAGTCTTATGTGTTGGACGATCCTATCCCCGACGAACCCGATGTCGAAGACGTTGAGGCTTATGCCGATTGGGTGAAGTACACCGAGGACTCCGTCCAAGTTTCATGCCTCATGCTAGCAAGTATGATCCCCGAGCTACAAAAGGATTTAGAGAATCATGGGGCATACGACATGATATGCCAATTGAAGGAAATGTTCCAACAAAAGGCAAGAACCGAGCGCTTCGAAACGGTTCGAGCACTCCATGCATGTCGTATGGACGAGTCACAAACGGTTTCATCCTATGTTCTTAAGATGAAGAGCCTCATTGATCGTCTTGAAAGGCTCAATTGTCCTGTTTCAAAAGAGTTGGCTACGGATTTGATCCTCAACTCTTTGTCAAAGAAGTTTGACACTTTTGTATTGAATTACAATATGAATGGTTGGGAGAAGACCATTCCCGAGCTTCATGGGATGCTCAAAACGGCCGAGCAAGGGATGGGCAAAAGTGTTGTGCCCGTTCTAACGATCAATGAAGGTAGTAGCAAGAAAAGGTCTCGCTCTACCTCTAGTTCCTCAAAGGCAAAGGTTGCCAAAGGAAAGGGATTCGTCAAGGGGAAGGGCAAGAAAGAAAACCCCAAACCGAAGGAGAAGAAGCAAAAGATTGCTTCAAATGATCCATGCTTTGAGTGTGGTGAGGTAGGACATTGGAAGAGGAATTGTCCAACCTATCTCAAAGGGTTGAAAGAAAAGAAAAATGAAGGTCAAACCTCGGGTAAGACCTTTATGATTTATATTGAGCTTAATGCCATTTCTTCTAACACATGGGTATTGGATACCGGATGTGGAACTCATATATGTAATATGTTGCAGGGGTTCAAAAGAAATAGGCAATTAAAGGCGGGAGAAGTTAGTCTCTTCATGGGCAATGGAGCGAAAGTTCAAGTTGAAGCCCAAGGAGACTACATTTTGGAACTTCCAAGTGGTTTGGAAGTAATTTTGAATAATGTATTATATGCTCCTAGTTTGACTAGGAACATAATTTCCGTTTCCCGTTTAAGACATTTTGGATATGATTTTAAATTTGTTAACAATGATATCCATGTTTCAATGAATGACGTGTTTTATTTTAAAGCTAGCCCTTTAAATGGTATTTATGAATTGGTTCATGAAAACACATCATACAATAGCTCAATGTATCAAACTAACACCAAGAGACTCAAAGGAGATTTGAGTGACACCTACATTTGGCATTGCCGCCTTGGTCACATAAATAAGAACCGCATACTAGCGTTACAAAAGAGTGGTCTTTTGAAAACAAATGATAATGATTCCTATGAAGTATGCGAATCTTGCCTACAAGGCAAGATGACTAAGGCACCTTTTAGTGGCACCACCGAAAGAGCAAAAGATTTTCTAGGGATCATACATTCGGATGTATGTGGACCTTTTAAGCCAACATCTAGGAATGGTGAAAGATACTTCATCACCTTTACCGACGACTATAGTCGCTATGGGTATGTGTACTTGTTAGCACACAAGGATGAAGCTTTTGAAATATTCAAAATCTTCAAGAATGAAGTAGAAAATCAACTCAACAAGACAATAAAGATCCTTCGTTCGGATAGAGGAGGTGAATACCTTAGCAATGAATTTCAAAACTATCTTCGGAGTTGTGGGATTGTCTCACAACTTAGTCCACCTCGAACACCACAACATAATGGTGTATCGGAGAGGAGGAATCGAACCCTATTGGATATGGTTCGATCTATGATGAGTAGAAGTTCCTTACCTCTATCATTTTGGGGTTAGGCCCTACTCTCAGCGGCCCGTATTTTGAATATGGCCCCAACCAAGAAAGTGGAAAGGACACCTTTTGAGTTATGGCATGGAAGGGTTCCATCCTTATCTTATCTAAAGGTGTGGGGTTGTGAAGCTTATGTAAAGCATGATGCTTCAAACAAGCTAGATCCCCGGTCCACTAAGTGTATATTTGTAGGATATCCTAAAGATTGTATAGGATATTACTTCTACAATCCAACAGAGCAAAAGGTATTTATTGCTAGAAAGGCCGAGTTCTTGGAAAGTAAGTTCCTTATGGAAGGAACTAGTGCAAGAGCGGTGGAACTTGAGGAGGATCAAGAACCGCAAGCCGATACACGTTTGGTTGAAACTAGCCCTCTACAAGAAATTGTTGGAGATGATCAAATGGTTGATCAAGACACACACAACGTTCGTAGATCTGGTAGAACTAGTAGTCCACCTGAAAGATATGGATTTTTCATGGAGGGATGCTATGTGGTAGATTCAGATGAACCAACCACTTACCATGATGCAATGACCGATTCCGAATCGGACAAATGGCTGGAAGCCATGAACGTTGAGATGCAATCCATGCATGCCAACCAAGTATGGGACTTGGTAGTGCGACCTCCTAACTCCAAGGTAGTTGGAAGTAAGTGGGTTTTCAAGAAGAAAACCGACATGCATGGGAACTTAGACACATTTAAAGCTCGACTTGTAGCAAAAGGTTTCACTCAAACTCAAGGGGTTGATTATGATGAAACTTTCTCCCCGGTGGCAATGCTAAAGTCGATAAGGATATTATTTGCCATAGCCGCCCATTATGATTATGAGATATGGCAATTGGATGTCAAAACAGCTTTCCTAAATGGATATCTTGAGGAAGATGTCTATATGGCTCAGCCCGAGGGTTTTGTCGATCCAAAACATCCTAATAAAGTGTGTAAGTTAAAGAAATCAATCTATGGATTGAAACAAGCATCAAGGAGTTGGAATCAGCGTTTTGATGAAGAAATTTGGCTTCATCAAGAACGAGGATGAGGCTTGTGTGTATAAGAAGGCTAGTGGGAGTATAATAACTTTTCTAGTATTGTATGTAGATGACATACTACTATTTGGGAATGACATTCCAACCTTGGAAGGTGTAAAAACCTGGCTTGGAAGTTGCTTTTCCATCAAGGATCTTGGTGAAGCCACCTATATTTTGGGAATAAAGATCTATAGGGATAGATCAAGGCGCCTGATAGGCTTGAATCAAAGTGCATACATTGAAAAAGTCTTGAAAAGGTTCAAGATGGAGAACTCTAAGAAAGGTTTGGTACCTATTCAAAGAGGGACTATATTGAGTAGGACTCAATGTCCAAGCTCAAAGGTTGAGCAAGACAAAATGAAAGGAATCCCATATGCGTCTGCTATTGGATCAATTATGTATGCTATGATATGCACTAGACCGGACGTGTCATGCGCCTTAAGCATGACAAGTAGATACCAACAAAATCCAGGAAATAGCCATTGGATGGCTGTCAAAAGTATATTGAAATATCTTAGAAGGTCTAAGGATATGTTCTTAATATATGGATCCGATGAGAAGGAACTCGTTGTAAGGGGTTACACGGATGCGAGCTTCCAAACGGATCGAGATGATTCTCGATCACAATCGGGGTATATCTTCATTATGAATGGAGGGGCGGTCTCTTGGAAGAGCTCAAAGCAAGATGTGGTTGCGTTGTCCACTACGGAATCAGAATACATCGCCGCATCTTTGACCGCGCAAGAAGCCGCATGGTTGAAGAAATTTATTGCCGAACTAGGGGTTGTTCCTACCATTCAAGGACCCCTAGAGATCCTTTGTGATAACGAGGGAGCGATTGCTCAAATCAAGGAACCTCGTGATCATCAAAAGGTAAGGCACATCGAGCGGAGATTCAACTACATAAGGGATGAAGTTGCAAAGGGAAAGATATGTATTCGCAAAGTTCACACCAATGACAATGTCGCTGATCCACTCACGAAGCTCCTAGAACGCCCAAAGCATGAGGGTCATGTTTGTGCTATGGGACTTCGACATTCTAGTGATTGGATATGATTTATATTTTGTATTTCGATATCGGAACAATGTTTATTTTTGACACTTTTATATGAATGTGGGATTTCATTTAAATTGTGTAGTGTTCCATTTTTGCATGTTTAAATCCGTGAATAAGTTACTTATTCTAAATGTCCGTAGTCGATCATATTTGTGGGAACGAATATGAAGGTAAGACTATTATGAACTTGGATTGGTGGATATTCATAAGGTATGAATATGGAGCAATGGGTTGCTACCAAGGTTCATAGATATTTGTGGGAGACAAATATTGGACGACCCGCTCTCAAGTCTTACCCCATGGAATCTTAATTGATTGATCATAAGTAAGCTTGAGTAAAGGAGAATATCATTTGTATCCTCTGACCTGAGATACATATTGGGTCTTGATATTCACCAAGCATTATGCTTTGACTTAGTTCTTCGCTGTTCTGAAACATGGCAGTACATAAGGCTAAGCTCAAGCATGATACTAGGTGTTTGTGAGAGACGTATGTAGTCAAGATGGAATTTGTCCCTCTTATTCGTTGAGAGTTAAATGTCTAAGGCCTGAATTAAGTTAAATCTAATAGAGAGTGATCACTCTATGTCTCTAGGATTTAACATGACATTTGTGACAAAAGGATAAATGATCGTTTCACCTAAAACATTTCAAGTGGAGACTTGAAGGAGTTGATGTTATTGAATGGCACTAAGTCATACGTATTAGGGGTAGTAAACCGTTGTTAGGCGGTATTTGCTACTTGCATCAATCTTCTATGAATCTTGTGCAAGTGGGAGATTGTTGGACTCGGTCTGCCCAAGACACATACTAGATTGATGTGGCTAGTACGTTATGATCCAAGTCGGGTCATACCCAATAACGAGTTAGACAAACACCCATATGACATTCATTTAAGATATGATCAATTGAATAAATGTCACTTATAAAAGACAATTAGAAATCGGTTTCTAATTAATCGAACTTGTGTTAAATCATATGGATGATTTAAATTAGAGAAGTGTGGTAACAATATTATTTAATTGGTTAAATAAATTGATACATAAAACATATTTATATGTTACACCATATTTGTACATGTAACATGTTACATGGGTCAAGTGAAGCATGGCCAAATGAATATGGACAAGGAAATAGACTAGATGCATTGGAGGGAGTTTAAAAGAGTTTGAAAGGCTTTTTCCCTCCTCTCTCTCTCCTCTTGCACGTTCACCCACCCCTCTTTATGAGGGTGGTTGTGCTTTTTATTTAAACAAGGCATGCACCTTGTTTACTACACTAGTGATTTTATCACCACTTACTTCTCTCATACTCAAGTTCTTTCTCTCTCTCCTTCAAAGCAAGAACACCTTCTTGCTAAAGAAAAATCTGGAAATTGGTTCCAAGATATTGTTGGATTCGGATTCAACAAGAGCAAAAGGAAGAGTTGGTCTTGAAGAAATCCTAGCAACAAGGGTGGTTGTTGCTTGAGCTCGTGGGTATCATCACTTGAGGCTTTCAAGTTAGATAGCAAGCCGGTTCATCCACATCATCTTCTTCATAATCTTGAGCTTGGAAGAAGGTAAATCTAAAACCCCCCATGGTTGGTTTTAGTTTTGATAGCATGCATACATATTTGGATCCTTGGTTTTGGGTTTTATAATCAAGTGTTAAAATCGGTTTTAACATCAACTAATCAAACTATAGTTTTGAATTTCCGCTGCGTTTTACATTTTAAGGAGTTAAAATGGCTTTGATAAAGTTCTTAAAACCCAACATTAACTTCTTTATCTTGAACATTCTTATCAGAAGTACCCTTTTCAGATGACGGTTTAGGACAATCTCGAGCAAAATGTCCATATTTGTCACATTTAAAACAATTAATCGTTCGTCTATCCAAACCAAGCTTTCCTACTTGAAGAAAAGATGTCTTGCCACGTTTCTTCATAAATCTCATTCCTCTCTCCACTATCATAGCAAACTGCCATTCCAGAATGAGTTTATTCAATTGATCTTCATCCAGATGATCTAAGTCCTCGCCAAACAATCCAGATTAACAAATTTGACAAAAAACTGATCCAGACGAAGATGATATGAAAGCAGATGTTGATGCATGAACCTTGTGTGGCCGTTACTGTTCGAATTGTCAAACAGACTGATTTGTCGAAGACATGAACTGAGGTCCGAACCTCAGCCGAACTCTAGATTCGGAGTTGTCCGAAGGTGGTCCGAACTCCAAGTTCGGAGGAAGCTCGGAGCAGGTTCGGAGGTTACCCAGTTCAGACAGAATGAAGAAGTATAAATAGTTTCGTCTTTGTATTTCTTTGTAAGTTTCTGTCTTGTGTCTGTGTGTTGAGAGGGGAGGTTCTGTCCGACCTCCCCCAGAGCTTAATTGTTGTATACTCCTTCGTTATGTAATCATTCGACACGAATCGATGACAAAACTTCCGTCTCATCCATAGAATTGATCCGTAAACGGTTTTTCAGTTGGTATCAGAGCTGTTGACTCTCTCTATGGTCAAAATCTATCGTTTTTCTTCTTTTCGAGACGTTAAACCTACTGTTAGGGGTGATTGGAAGTGTTTCCGTTTGGTTTTTAATCAATTGAGTCTTCCTAAGTCATGTTTTTACCAAACAAGAGTATCTAGATGTCTAAATTCGATCAAATTTTGAGTCTGGTTCGAGTTCAAAAATTTCTAGTTCGAGTTAGGACAACGTTCGGCCGAAGAACAGATCTGAAAAATAACCGCTCCGGACTCCAGGTTCGGACGTTCGATGGTTAGGTTCGGAGGAGGTTCCGAAGGTCAGGTTCGGACTTGGTCCGAAGGTCAGTTTCGGAGAGGGTTCGGAGGATCGGGTTCGGAGGTAGATCGGACAAGGCTCTGCCCCTTGGACCCCACTTCTCAGGCGCTCTAACATTCACTCATCAGTTGACAATGGTTCACTAGAAATCATAAAACCAAAACAGGAATGGAGACGAAAGTTGTCTCTTCGGCCAACAGTGATTTTGTTGAAGACACTGGACGACGTACCATAGTTGTGGATAAGGGTCGGGGTTTTAAGAACTTATTGTTTTTCAGTGTTTGCAGGTATTTCAAGAAGACCTGTTAGTAATCGAGAGATTGCTGCCAGTGAAATACTTGTGATTTAAGTTAATATGCTTCGTTATTATCTTTGAAAAACTGATTTTCAGAAATATCATTTTCAAAAATGTGTCAAGTGTTGATTGATCATTTTCATTTTACTTATTCATTTTCTTTCGCTCATATTTTTTAGGAAGAGAAATTTTGAAAATTCAAAAAATAGTGTATGTTTGAATTTTAGGGGGAGAAATTGGAAAATATACAAAAAGTGGAAAAATTGAGAAATTGATCCGACAAAAGCGAGAAGTGATGGTACATCAGCATTTATGTTATATACCATGGATATATTAAGTCTAAAGGCTGTAGGTACTTGCATAGTCTGTGAATGTGTATGACTAATCCCTGCAAGTAAGATATAAACATAAAGCTTGCCTGATAATCTTTGGTTATTTGCTTTTTGATGAATTATGTGTGATGATGGACAGAGATTCAAGAATACGTGTTTCCGATGAGGGATAGAGATTCGGAGACATGGTTATGATTACTTGGGAACGTTTGTTGGAGATTATCATTCTACACAAACTGAATATTAAATGAGATTAAAGATTCCGTTGTGGGCCACTTGAGTTTATCATTCCATTACAAGAATGCGGGGTTGGAATCATAAGAAATTGAAGATTTGAATATGTCACTTGTTTAGGGGGAAAATGGGGATCCTAAACTTTCAAAGTTTTATAATTGAAAAAGTGAATATTCAAAAGCAATCAGTTCAGGGATGATGGTGGTTTTTGATCTTCATGGAAATGTGGTATATTCTGATGTTCGTGCGAACCGATATGTCAAAATTTTCAATTATGGTTTGGAACTCTCTGTCATATGCCCGATACATTCTTGAGTTGTCGAAAGACTTGGTCAGATTCCAGTCTGCAACAAGATATACGTTTACCGGAGTAATATCTTGGGATGGATTTGATGTTAAGGGGGAATTTCCGTGATTGAAGATGCTGATCGTGTCTGTTTTCATAAAGATCAGAATGTGTTACAATTCGGTGAAGATTGAAGATTATTATCAAGATGCAGTGATGTTCGTGTGTCTTTATAATTTCCGGATACAACTTATGAAGTGAACCATTATCATACATGCCGGTTCCAATTGGATGGTTGTGCTTGAAGCTAGGGGGAATTTATTGGTTGTGGAGATTGTACAAGATTCGAATTGTTTCCTGCATACCTGATGATTCGGTCAAAGGGAGTTTGCTAAAGATAGAGGTGTCTGCAGCAAGCTGACTGAAGATTGCTAGAAGATCATTGTCTGGATTCGACAGTAACGTCCAAGGGGGAATTTGTTGATGCATGAACCTTGTGTGGCCGTTACTGTTCGAATTGTCAAACAGACTGATTTGTCGAAGACATGAACTGAGGTCCGAACCTCAGCCGAACTCCAGATTCGGAGTTGTCCGAAGGTGGTCCGAACTCCAAGTTCGAAGGAAGCTCGGAGCAGGTTCGGAGGTTACCCAGTTCGGACAGAATGAAGAAGTATAAATAGTTTCGTCTTTGTATTTCTTTGTAAGTTTCTGTCTTGTGTCTGTGTGTTGAGAGGGGAGGTTCTGTCCGACCTCCCCCAGAGCTTAATTGTTGTATACTCCTTCGTTATGTAATCATTCGACACGAATCGATGACAAAACTTCCGTCTCATCCGTAGAATCAATCCGTAAACGGTTTTTCAGCAGATAACAAAGCAGCTAGATCTTCAGTTGCTTGAACAGGAGTAGACTTAGTTGATGATCTATCAGGAATAGTAAAATTACAACCTGAAGAATAACCAGATCGTTCAGACTTTCCAGCTAGAAACGCTGTTAATGGTGGATTAACACTTGAACCAGAATGTGATTTTGATTTAGCATTCACAGTGGCTGAATTATCTCCATAATACAATTCTGGATTCTGATTGAGAGCAGGTGCAGATTTTTTTACCCTCATTTCTAACTCACGAGCTTGTAACTTTCTAGTTAATTTCTGAAAAGACCATTTAGAATAGTCATTGTCATGTGTCAGTAACAAAACATAATTCTCCCAGCTATTTGGCAACGCCTCTAAAAACTTTTCTTTCAAATCCTCATTATCTTTGGTAACTTTAAGTTCTCCAAGTTCACTAACAAGATGTGAAAATCTAGAAACCAGATCTGAAATACTTTCTTTTTCACAATGCTGAAAGTTGTCGAATTCTTTTAACAAAACTTTCATTCGACTTTTCTTATACTGATCGTTTCCTGCACACCTATCTTTTAATGCATCCCACAAAGTTTTAGAAGTTTTGCAAGTTTTAAACTGATGCAAAAGTTCTCTTGGTAATGCCATAGTGAGATTTCCATACGTTTTCTTTTCTCGTGCATAATATTTCCGCTCATCTTCATCAAGATCACTTCGCATGACTGGTTCTCCATTTTTCTTAGGATACTTGTATTCTGGTTCAATTGGTATCCAAAGATCAACATCAAGTGCATTGAGATATGCTTCAAATCGTTACTTCCAGTTATGATAATCTTCCAATCGAAGTAATTTACGAACTTTCTAAGTTGTTCCGATTCATTATTATAGTTCATCATGGCTTGCATCGATGATTGAACAGCTGAAAATGCTTGATAATCGGTCATTTTGATGTTAAAAATCGAATATCAAAACTTCGAACTCAAAAACGGAGGTTTTCCAAGAGGATTTTAGGGTCAAACTGGAGGGTACTAGCCGTTAAGCGAGTAAAAGTATAGATCTCATCGAGACGAACGTTTTGGCTGGTATTTGCTCCCGTAACTCTTAACGGTTATCAAGTTACGTCAGTTCTAGTGAATAACACTTTTCTACTAGCGTACCAAACCTGTTCTCAGCGTACCAAATTCGGACCAATTCAACCAGTGGACCAAAAACCACCAACGTACCTTATTATTTCACGTACCAGCAGCGAACCAAATAAACTCAACGTACCAGATCTTGAAGCGGACCAAAATGGTACGGAGTAACTACTTACGGGCCAAAAAATAACCGCCACAGACCAAATTTGAAGATTGCCTAGTGTACCAAATTCCAGCGGACGAGAAACTGATGAATATTTCCTTGCGTAGCAACAGCGTACCAATGGCGTACCAGCTGTTCTTCGAGCATACCAACGACGTACCATGCTGAAATCGATGGATTTTCGCAAATTTTGACAATTGGACTAAAATTTGATTTGAAACACTCAGAATAATTAGAAGAATTTGATAAAAACCATAAGAAACCCAAACTTTCTCTATCTAAAAATCCGGAAATTGACCAAAAACGCAGCAGTAGAGCAACCAAATGCTCTGATACCACTTGTAAAACCACGAAGGGATCTTACTACTGCATGATTCGGTAATACGAGAATGCACACGATGTAAATAAAGCTTTGCTTTATTGATTTCACTTAAAGAATACACAAAGTCTAGAGAGAGAGAGAACACACTCAGTTACACACACTTAAGAGTAGAGAATGACAGGACTGGTGAACTCTTTCTAACATGAACTATTTATAGTTAGTAACTTACCAGCGTACCAACTAGCATACCATTTAGTACGGACGTACCAATTGGTATGGCGTACCATTTGGTACGACACCTTCGTATGTTGCAACTATATGACTCACAAAGACGCTCTAGACTGGATACAATACATGAGACACACGGCAGCATAGGAATATGCTCTAACATTCACTCATCAGTTGACAATGGTTCACTAGAAATGATAAAACCAAAACAGGAATGGAGACGAAAAGTTGTCTCTTCGGCCAACAGTGATTTTGTTGAAGACACTGGACGACGTACCATAGTTGTGGATAAGGGTCGGGGTTTTAAGAACTTATTGTTTTCCAGTGTTTGCAGGTATTTCAAGAAGACCTGTTAGTAATCGAGAGATTGCTTCCAGTGAAATACTTGTGATTTAAGTTAATATGCTTCGTTATTATCTTTGAAAAACTGATTTTCAGAAATATCATTTTCAAAAATGTGTCAAGTGTTGATTGATCATCTCTCATCTCTCTCCCTCCTCTCAAAACCGTAAGTCTCTCTCTCTCTACTCTCACTCTAGATTTCTCACTCAAACAACTAATTTCTTGACGATCCATGGTACTAGGAAAAAAGAAAACTCAAGTTCCATCCTCATCATCTCCATTTTCGGCCCACATCTCCATCTAGTGAGTTTACATCTTAACTTTTCTTGATGAAATCGTGATCTAGTTGTAGTTTCATGTTCCATTTCATGTCTAGAACACTCCATTAACAAGTGTTGACCTACATTGTTGTCTAAACATCATTTTGCCCCATAAAAGCTTACTTACTTGTAAATATCCTTATGTTTCTCCATGTATTTTCCTACTAGAAACTTATGATAGACATCCCCTTGAAATATTATGTACAAACTTTGATTTGTAGGACTTTTACACAAGTATTTGTTTAGGTTGCCTTTTTAGCCACTAACTTTGTATATATTATGTGTTGTATGTTGATCTTGTAATTTTGGACCCCTTGATTCCTATGACACGATTTTGGAATCCTAATATAGTCAAAATATGTTATCTTGGAGTTTAGAAAGATTACTTGTGCTTAAACTCACCATAGGGAACTTTTACCACAAAAAGTTCACTTAAAAACCCTAGAAAAATGCATCTAAGTACAAATCCGTTTTGACCAGAAAGTTTAGACATCCCCTTGAAATATTATGTACAATTCGTTGAAAAACCCGTCGAGATTGCCGACCGCGCCATCAAGAAATTGAAGCATAGATGTATACCTCTCGTTAAAGTTCGTTGGAACTCCCGCCGTGGTTCTGAATTTACATGGGAACGCGAAGACTAGTTCCGCGCCAAGTATACTCATATGTTTCCTATAGCAGCAGCTCAGCCATGATGACAAGCTGGATTTCGAGATGAAATTCTTACAAATAGGGGAGGATGTTACAACCTGTAAGTTTCCAAGGACTTAAACTGATAATATATACTTATATGTTAATTATGTTATGTAACTGATTTCCTACAACGTGCCAATTTTATCATATTTGCATTTATTTACAATAGGAATATAGCCTTGACGTAGCCTTAGTTCATGTTGAAAACAATACTTGAACATGATGATTTCTTTGCACGGAATGGTCGCTGGAACTTCTATAATAAAAAAAGCGACTAACCGAATTCGTTTATTAAAGTTACCAAACTACGTAGTAAACGTCATACATGATCCCATCATCTTGGGATTTCTTATTATTATCATTATCGTTTTACGTTCATTTTAATCATAAACCTTTGATCAACCTTTTATCATTTTATCATTCATATATTTCACAAACAACATTAACAAGCAATTTCGTATAAAAGCAACAATGTGTTTAGACAACGACAACAACCGAGACTTGTGATCCATTTTCTATGTAAACATCGATTTATTTTACGTCCAAAACATTTTATTTAACTTTACTAACGTTCACGATGAAAATATTTTACATGCATGCAATACATATATACATGCAACGTTAATTTTCAAGTTATTAATCCTTGAGAATTCTAGTTCCATACCAAGTCATTGTTTTAATTATTTTATGTCTTCGTAAATAAACATTTTATAAAACGTTCAAACCCGGTTCGATTTATTTATTTTCTTTCTTTCCTTCGCGATTATACCAACCCGTCACCTTTTCCCTTTTCCCTCTCCTCCCTCGTTTTGCTTGACCCGACCGGCCACGAGATCGAACCCGTGACCCTTCTTTCGATCGGCTCCCAACCGAGATCAAACCAAACCACCACCATAACCTTTTAATTAATTTGATTACTTTCTAGTTGACCTCCAAGATACTCATCACATCACCGTTAGACATCCTCCAACATCAATCTTACAACCTACAAGTGTAGGTGAGAGTTGTCTCAAGTGAAGCCAAAAATATGGACCAAGAGTCCTTAGTTTCCCTCCATTACGCACACATTTTTCCCTCACTTGTAGCAACCACAAAGCACACAAATACATCAAGATTCCAACCCTCATGAACTTCCCTTGTGTGCTCTAGTGAACCGGTAGAGCCAAGGTTCGAACCCGTCCCCTCTTTTTCTTCTTCTCGGACCGAACACAACACACACACCACACTTAAACAATCCCAACCCACAAAATTTCTAACACATTTAACACTCCCTAAACACACTCATACTCTCCATATCTCATCTCTCTCGGTTTCCTCTCTCTCTCTCTTTATCTATCTATCTCTCTCTCTCTCTCTCACTCTCTCTCTTGGTTCACATACAAACCAAAACCCACACAAGACCACATCCAAACACTCCTTGTGACATCCGGGAATTCCAAGGTTAACTTCCGTTAGACAAACTCCGTTAGTTACGTTATAAGTGTTAACTTAGTAACTAATGCTTAACTAGGCCGAATACGTCCACGTCCTTTGGTTGATCACCGAACCCGCCCATATATGTTATGTGTCCATTTATTGGTGTCATTATGTGCAATGTGATTTAAATACATGATTTAATATTATGAATAGCATGACGAATTGTAAATCCTTGATTACGTGAAAACTGACCATTTTGGGTAACCAGCGAAACTACCGGGCGAAACTATAATGTCGCCCGGCAGCTTGGTGGCTCACTTGCGATCAGAGCCAGTTTCGCTTGGCCAGCGAAACTGCCAGCGAAACTAGGCCCTGATATATAATAACATAAAACCCTAGTTGCTTCATTTTGTTGCACCATTCTCTCCAAAACACACACACACACCTCTGGAAATCTGGTCAGTCGAGATTCACACCGAGCCATCGAGATCTCAGCCCCGAACCACCATCCATCAAGCTTGGAGATCGAATCGTGAGTCCCGAAAACCACCATTTTTATGTTTTCTATATGTTTCTTTATAAAGCATGCCTAGATCTCTATGATATGGTTAGATCTTCTGATATGTTGCTTAGGATTGCTAGAACTACCATAAAGTTGATAACTTTACATGTGAAATCCATCCATGACAAAGATTTATGCTATTTTAGCCATTTTAGGGTTTTATATGTGTTTTGGGTGATTTGATGACAAAATGCATGTTTAAGGTGTTAAAGCTTACTGATTTATGTTGGTAAATGTCCATGTATGCTAAATAATGAATTGCATGTAAGATCGGAAGCTGTTAGGTTGATTTTTAGGCTGATCCGTATGTTTTTCGCGACCAGCGAAACTGTGGTGTTCTCTGGGCGAAACTGTCCAGCGAAACTATGTATATCTCCTTCCAGCGACACTATGCAGCGAAACTGTAATGTCGCTGGGTAAACCGACCAGACCAGCTCGAGCGAATCTACCGAGCGAAATTCCCTGAACGAAAGTTCAAACCAGTTTCGGGCGAAACTAGGCTAGCGAAACTGTGCCAACAGTTTCGAGCGAAACTAGCCTAGCGAAACTGTGTCATCGGGCATTGCCTAGCGAAAGTGCTGCCCGTGCACACAGCGAAACTGACTAGCGAAACTGCTAGCGAAACTGTGACCAAAAATCTAAACTTATACAATTTGCTTGAATGTTATGCCATGACGTACATGATTATGCCATGATGATACATGCTTTGATTTATATGAACCCTTGTTTATGATCAACCATCGGTGTCGTGTGTCTGTATGTCGAGTCATAAGTTCCAACGTGCTATGTTATGGGCCATAGCGACGTTAAGTAAAGATTAGACACAAAACTAATACTTAAGACCTAAACGTGTTCATAGGTCTTCATTAAGCATACTTGGAATATTAGCAAGTGTAGCAGTGCAACCAAAGGTGAGTGTCACTAACCCGATTATCGTGAACCCGTTTGGGTCACACCTAATACCTAAAAGTAAAACAATGCTGACAAACTCGAGAGTGCTAGGCACCTCCCTGATGAACGTGAAAACTCGGAGTGCTCGGCACCCATTGGATGAACTTGAAGTGTTTTATGGGAAACACTTGTAAAAACTTAACAAACTATTTCTGAAACGAAAACCGTTTTAATATGACTAGCGTAGGTTAAAGTCTAAACCACATGATATCACATGATTTCTAAGGATGCCTTGAAAACTTAAAAGTCCTCAACTAAATTGTACCATTAATTGTAAAGCGAGGGGATGTTGGGTAGATCTACTGGAGTTTGACAAACTCCGCCCCGTGGCACGGGGAGTGCACGGAGGTACAATATCAGCCTATCTGACCGTGATCCCGAGAGGACACGGGGGAGGCAAATCCGCGATGACGTAGGTCCGCAGTACTAGATGGCACGGCCACTACAATAAATTATAGTCAGCTTTGGTGCAAACTTCCTTAGTGCATGGAACAACGGATTAGCTACCCGCGATATCGGTTGAGCACTTTAACTATACAAAACTAGTACATACCCGATGACGTAGGTCACGGACAATTCCTTTATAAACTAAGACATAACATTTTGCATTGTTTTCCACAAACGAATACTATGTAAGTATACCTTGAGACAAATTATAATTATGAAACCGGGCCAATGCATGACAAGCCCACTGTGAACTCACCAGCCGTTAGGTTGACACTTGCGTGGTTTAAACTTTTGCAGATCGCTAAGGAGTATCCGGAGCGGGTTGGCATGGCACGTGAAGACTTTCATTTTAATTGAACTATTTGGGAATTTAATACAATGTTTATGTAAAGCACGTGGTTAGTGCTAAGACAATATTTTATTCCGCTGCGTTTGTATTTGAGACTTTACTTTACAACTGATTTTGAACTAACTCTGATTCATTTAGTATTTGTAACTAATGGTTGTGAATCCTGGTCTAGCCGCACCCCTTAACGGTATAAACACCGTTAGTGGTTATTTGGGGGTGTGACAGATTGGTATCAGAGCCATAAGTTGCAGAGAACTGGAATCAATTTTGAAAACGATTTGGAAACTGCAACTTGAAACCTTAGTTACAAACGAACAAACAAATTCCCAAAACCAAAATTTTTACGTGCCAACCTGGGATACTCGCTCTGCTGTGTAAGTAAAAGCTTAGTACGTATGTATATATATATATATATATATATAAATATATATATAGACCGTGTCTAGGAAGTCTAACGGAAAACCTTAAGGAAAATTTTCACACACGAATACGAAACGCGGACGCTGATGCGCGCACTACTTCGGGGGAAAGCGACAACGAAACGATGCTACACGCTACGTCCTGATTTCTACTGCGATGACTACGCCGACGGTGACTTTTATGGGAAAGCCGACTTTCGACGATAGCTACCTACGACTTACGACATTCTCCGACGACGCCTCCATTATGCACAAAAATTTTCTGGACTAATAGTGGGATAACGGGAACTGGCTAATATACATATTATGGGATATGTATAAAGTATAACTGTGACTGAACACTGGCTACTTTAACTGTTCAGCAAGATGTCTGGAAGAGGAAACGGAAGAGGCAACATAAACATGACGCCTGCACAGCTGCAAGCAATGATTACTGAACACGTGCAAGCCGCGGTGGCAGCCGTCCAAGCTGCATATGCCGCACAGGGTAACTATTATGCCGGTTAAGGCACAAAGCGATTATATTTTGACCTGTTTAATTTTAAAACCCGAACTATTTATGCATCAGGAAACCACCACCACTGCACGTTCAAGTCCTTCATGGACTGCAAGCCGATGACATTTTCCGGCGAAGAAGGAGCTGTAGGACTCCTCAGATGGATTGAGAAATCTGAAAAGGTTTTCTCCATGTGTAATTGCCCAGCTGAAAGCAAGGTGAAGTTTGCTACTGGTACCTTTGAAGGAGCTGCACTCTCCTGGTGGAACGCTGAAATTCAGATGATTGGGCTAGACGCGGCTAATAACATGCAGTGGGCAGCATTTAAGGATCTGATTATGGATGAGTACTGCCCTCGTGACCAAGTGAAGAAGCTAGAAGGCGAATTCTTGAATCTGAAGATGGTTGGGTCTGAAGTCGAACAGTACACTGCACGATATCATGAGTACGAGGTCTTGTGCCCCGCAATGGTCGATGCCGAATTCAAACGCATTGAGCGTTATCTGGAAGGCCTCGCGCCTCAAATCAAGAGTTTGGTGACCGCCAGCAACCCCGCAACCGTGCAGCAAGCCATCCGACTAGCTCACAAACTTACTGATCAAGAGGTCGAGAAAGGTACTCTACCTGCGAAAGCCGCTGAGAAGACTGCCTTAAGTGGCAAAAGAAAAGCTGATGATGAAGCTCCTGAGAACTCAATGAACAATCAGAGTGTTGGAAACAGCACTGGGAGATCTTATAACTCCCAAGGTCAAAGCAAGAGGTCCGGGAACAACAGTGGTAACTACCGCCAGGGTGGCAATGGTCAAGGCAACTACAAAGGTAACCTGCCTTTGTGTAACAAGTGTGGGAAGCATCATGCTGGTGCTTGTAGAAAGAATTTGAGCTGCGAAAGGTGTGGCAAGGGGGGCCACGAAGCAAAAGACTGTTGGGCAACTTTGCCTGAGCAACAAAACCGCCCCAGGAGGAACAATAACAATCAGGGCAACAACTATGGGAACAACCGCAACGGGCAAGGAAACAATCAGAACAACAATGGTGGAGCCCGTGGCTGTTTTGAGTGTGGTGCTCAAGGTCACATTAAAAGAGACTGCCCGCAGCTAAGAAGGCAAGGGAACGGTAACCAAGGAAACAACGGTGGGAATGGTAATGGTGGAGGTAATGGTAATGGGAATGGCAACGGAAATGGTAATAACGGGAATGGTGGAAATGGCAGGGGAAGAGCTTTTGTCATGGGTCAAGGTGAAGCTCGCAATGATGCCAACGTGATTAATGGTAAATTTATTTTGAACGGTTTCTTTGCTACTGTATTGTTTGATTCTGGCGCTGAAAGAAGCTTTATTTCTACAAAATTTGCTAAATTAATTAATGCTAAACCTATTGCCTTAGACGCTAAATATGTGGTAGAGCTAGCTAATGGTAAACTTCATGATACGACTCAGATAGTTAAGAACTGTAAGTTAGAACTAGCTGGCCATACCCTAGGAATTGACCTTATGCCTTTCCCGATTGGTAGTTTTGACGTTATAGTAGGAATGGATTGGTTATCTGAGAATCGAGCTGAAATCCTATGTAAAGAAAAAGTGGTTCGTATCCCACTCGAAGGAGGTAAAATGTTAACGGTTCAAGGTGAAAAAGGTGGAGCAGTGACTGGTATTATTTCGTTTCTCAAAGCTCAAAAGTGCCTTCGTAAAGGTCACTTCGCGATTCTTGCAAACGTCACCGATTCGACACTTCCCGAGCGCAGAATCAACGACTACCCGATAGTTCGCGACTTTCAAGATGTATTTCCTGAAGATCTGCCTGGTTTGCCTCCATTTCGACAAGTAGAGTTTGGAATCGACTTAGCTCCTGGAGCCGCTCCGATTGCACGCGCACCCTACCGTTTGGCAGTAAGCGAACTCAACGAACTTTCTTCGCAACTTCAAGAGCTACTCGACAAAGGATTCATTCGTCCAAGTTCGTCTCCGTGGGGAGCACCAGTTTTGTTTGTTAAGAAAAAGGATGGAACGTTCCGAATGTGTATCGACTATAGAGAGCTTAACAAGGTTACGATCAAGAATCGGTATCCACTTCCTCGAATCGACGATCTCTTCGACCAGCTACAAGGTTCGAGCTACTTTTCAAAGATTGATCTACGGTCTGGATATCACCAACTTCGTGTTCGTGATGAAGATATCCCCAAGACTGCTTTTAGAACTCGTTATGGTCACTACGAATTCCTGGTTATGCCTTTTGGGCTAACCAATGCACCTGCGGTGTTTATGGATCTGATGAATCGAGTGTGCAAGCCGTACCTCGATAAGTTTGTGATAGTCTTCATTGACGATATTTTGATTTACTCCAAGACAAAGGAAGAACACGAGAGACATCTACAACTGATTTTGGAATTACTCCGTAAGGAACAGCTTTATGCTAAGTTTTCGAAGTGTGATTTTTGGATTCGCGAAGTCCAGTTTCTTGGACACATTGTTAATCAGGAAGGAATTCATGTCGACCCGGCTAAAGTGGAAGCTATCAAGAATTGGTCTACTCCTAGAGCGCCGACCGAAATCCGACAATTTTTGGGACTTGCCGGATACTACCGAAGGTTTATCAAGGGTTTCTCGCAGTTGGCTCAACCCTTAACGGCCTTAACGCACAAAGGAGTGCAATATAGATGGGGTGAAAAAGAAGAACGCGCGTTTCAAACTCTTAAAGATATGCTATGCTCAGCTCCAATTCTCGCGTTGCCCGATGGGATTGACGACTTTGTGGTTTATTGCGATGCATCTATCCAAGGACTCGGTTGCGTGTTGATGCAACGAGACAAAGTGATTGCCTATGGGTCCAGGCAACTAAAAGATACTGAGAAGAATTATACAACGCATGATTTGGAGATGGGAGCCGTTATTCATGCACTCAAGATTTGGAGACATTACCTCTACGGAACAAAGTGCACAATATTTACTGACCACAAGAGCTTACAGCACATCTTTGATCAGAAAGATCTCAACATGCGACAACGACGGTGGGTCGAGTTACTGAACGATTATGATTTAGCAATCAAATATCATCCGGGAAAAGCCAATGTTGTGGCTGATGCATTAAGTCGGAAGGAGTATGAAAAGCCTCGACGGGTACGAGCGCTGCAACTTACCATCCACACGGGATTGCCGGATCGGATCCGCGATGCCCAACAAGAAGCTTTAAAGGAAGAAAACTTCGCAGCCGAAGCACTGCGAGGGGTGGATGGAAATTCTGAAGTTAAGTCCGACGGACTCAGGTATTATAATGATAGAATTTGGATTCCCTTACTTGGAAATCTTCGTGAGCTCGTGATGGACGAGGCTCACAAATCAAGATATTCGGTGCACCCTGGATCAGATAAAATGTACCAAGATTTAAAGGGTTTGTATTGGTGGCCGAACATGAAAGCCGACATTGCGCGATATGTGGCTAAGTGCTTAACATGCTCAAGGGTAAAGATTGAGTACCAAAAGCCCTCTGGATTGTTGCAACAACCAAAGATCCCAGAATGGAAATGGGAGGATATCTCGATGGATTTTGTAACGGGATTACCTCATCGATCAAATCGACCGGATGCGATTTGGGTTATCATTGATCGATTAACCAAATCTGCACATTTTATCCCGATGAAGGAAACTGACAACATGGATAAGTTAACTAAGCTGTACATTGACCGAATTGTGGCACGGCATGGAGTGCCTAAGACTATTATCTCTGATCGAGATCCTCGATTTACTTCCCGATTATGGCAATCTATGCAGGAAGCGTTGGGAACTAGACTGGATATGAGTACAGCTTACCACCCGCAGACCGATGGTCAAACGGAAAGAACTATTCAGACTCTAGAAGACATGCTCCGTGCTTGCGTTCTCGATTTTGGTAAAGACTGGGAAGCTCACCTTCCGTTGGTGGAGTTCTCCTACAACAACAGTTATCACTCAAGTATTGGTGCAGCACCATTTGAAGCTCTTTACGGCAGAAAATGTAGATCGCCCGTGTGCTGGGCTGAAATGGGTGAGAAGGGACTCACCGGACCAGAACTCATTCACGATACGACTGAACGGATTATACAAATCAGAAAACGGATAGCCGCAGCACGTGACAGACAAAAGAGCTATGCTGACAAACGCCGTAAACCTTTGAAGTTCGAGGTAGGCGATAAGGTACTATTGAAGGTATCTCCCTGGAAGGGCGTGATACGCTTCGGAAAGCGTGGGAAGTTAAATCCTCGCTATATCGGACCATTTGAAATCATTGGGGAAGTAGGCCCGGTGGCCTACCGACTACAACTCCCTGCTGAACTCGATGGAGTTCACAACGTATTTCACGTTTCGAACCTAAAGAAATGTCTGGCTGAAGACATCGAAATAATTCCTTTGGAGGAATTGGAAATTGACGAACATCTGAGATTTATCGAGCAACCAGTAGAAATCATGGGACGCGAAGAGAAAACCCTCAAACGTAGCAAGATTCCGATCGTCAAGGTGCGATGGAACTCAAAGCGTGGACCTGAATATACTTGGGAACGAGAGGATCAGATGAAGAAAAAGTATCCTCACTTGTTCGAGCAAGCGTCCACAGAAACTCAAGGTATGATTTAATTTTGGGGACCAAAATTCCTGTAACAGGAGGAGGATGTGACGACCCTAAAACTTTTGCTTTCTTTCCCCAGCAACGACGACAGCTGATGCTGCGAACGCTACAGCACTAGAATAATTTTCGGGACGAAAATTCCAATTACAAGGGAAGGATGTGACATCCGGGAATTCCAAGGTTAACTTCCGTTAGACAAACTCCGTTAGTTACGTTATAAGTGTTAACTTAGTAACTAATGCTTAACTAGGCCGAATACGTCCACGTCCTTTGGTTGATCACCGAACCCGCCCATATGTGTTATGTGTCCATTTATTGATGTCATTATGTGCAATGTGATTTAAATGCATGATTTAATATTATGAATAGCATGACGAATTGTAAATCCTTGATTACGTGAAAACTGACCATTTTGGGTAACCAGCGAAACTACCGGGCGAAACTATAATGTCGCCCGGCAGCTTGGTGGCTCACTTGCGATCAGAGCCAGTTTCGCTTGGCCAGCGAAACTGCCAGCGAAACTAGGCCCTGATATATAATAACATAAAACCCTAGTTGCTTCATTTTGTTGCACCATTCTCTCCAAAACACACACACACACCTCTGGAAATCTGGTCAGTCGAGATTCACACCGAGCCATCGAGATCTCAGCCCCGAACCACCATCCATCAAGCTTGGAGATCGAATCGTGAGTCCCGAAAACCACCATTTTTATGTTTTCTATATGTTTCTTTATAAAGCATGCCTAGATCTCTATGATATGGTTAGATCTTCTGATATGTTGCTTAGGATTGCTAGAACTACCATAAAGTTGATAACTTTACATGTGAAATCCATCCATGACAAAGATTTATGCTATTTTAGCCATTTTAGGGTTTTATATGTGTTTTGGGTGATTTGATGACAAAATGCATGTTTAAGGTGTTAAAGCTTACTGATTTATGTTGGTAAATGTCCATGTATGCTAAATAATGAATTGCATGTAAGATCGGAAGCTGTTAGGTTGATTTTTAGGTTGATCCGTATGTTTTTCGCGACCATCGAAACTGTGGTGTTCTCTGGGCGAAACTGTCCAGCGAAACTATGTATATCTCCTTCCAGCGACACTATGCAGCGAAACTGTAATGTCGCTGGGTAAACCGACCAGACCAGCTCGAGCGAATCTACCGAGCGAAATTCCCTGAACGAAAGTTCAAACCAGTTTCGGGCGAAACTAGGCTAGCGAAACTGTGCTAACAGTTTCGAGCGAAACTAGCCTAGCGAAACTGTGTCATCGGGCATTGCCTAGCGAAAGTGCTGCCCGTGCACACAGCGAAACTGACTAGCGAAACTGCTAGCGAAACTGCTAGCGAAACTGTGACCAAAAATCTAAACTTATACAATTTGCTTGAATGTTATGCCATGACGTACATGATTATGCCATGATGATACATGCTTTGATTTATATAAACCCTTGTTTATGATCAACCATCGGTGTCGTGTGTCTGTATGTCGAGTCATAAGTTCCAACGTGCTATGTTATGGGCCATAGCGACGTTAAGTAAAGATTAGACACAAAACTAATACTTAAGACCTAAACGTGTTCATAGGTCTTCATTAAGCATACTTGGAATATTAGCAAGTGTAGCAGTGCAACCAAAGGTGAGTGTCACTAACCCGATTATCGTGAACCCGTTTGGGTCACACCTAATACCTAAAAGTAAAACAATGCTGACAAACTCGAGAGTGCTAGGCACCTCCCTGATGAACGTGAAAACTCGGAGTGCTCGGCACCCATTGGATGAACTTGAAGTGTTTTATGGGAAACACTTGTAAAAACTTAACAAACTATTTCTGAAACGAAAACCGTTTTAATATGACTAGCGTAGGTTAAAGTCTAAACCACATGATATCACATGATTTCTAAGGATGCCTTGAAAACTTAAAAGTCCTCAACTAAATTGTACCATTAATTGTAAAGCGAGGGGATGTTGGGTAGATCTACTGGAGTTTGACAAACTCCGCCCCGTGGCACGGGGAGTGCACGGAGGTACAATATCAGCCTATCTGACCGTGATCCCGAGAGGACACGGGGGAGGCAAATCCGCGATGACGTAGGTCCGCAGTACTAGATGGCACGGCCACTACAATAAATTATAGTCAGCTTTGGTGCAAACTTCCTTAGTGCATGGAACAACGGATTAGCTACCCGCGATATCGGTTGAGCACTTTAACTATACAAAACTAGTACATACCCGATGACGTAGGTCACGGACAATTCCTTTATAAACTAAGACATAACATTTTGCATTGTTTTCCACAAACGAATACTATGTAAGTATACCTTGAGACAAATTATAATTATGAAACCGGGCCAATGCATGACAAGCCCACTGTGAACTCACCAGCCGTTAGGTTGACACTTGCGTGGTTTAAACTTTTGCAGATCGCTAAGGAGTATCCGGAGCGGGTTGGCATGGCACGTGAAGACTTTCATTTTAATTGAACTATTTGGGAATTTAATACAATGTTTATGTAAAGCACGTGGTTAGTGCTAAGACAATATTTTATTCCGCTGCGTTTGTATTTGAGACTTTACTTTACAACTAATTTTGAACTAACTCTGATTCATTTAGTATTTGTAACTAATGGTTGTGAATCCTGGTCTAGCCGCACCCCTTAACGGTATAAACACCGTTAGTGGTTATTTGGGGGTGTGACACTCCTACTTTTATTAAACACACATACTTAAACATCTTTTCTTGACCTAGACTCATTTACAACTTATATTACTCAAGAACACTTCTCTCATCTCTCTCCCTCCTCTCAAAACCGTAAGTCTCTCTCTCTACTCTCACTCTAGATTTCTCACTCAAGCAACTAATTTCTTGACGATCCATGGTACTAGGAAGCAAGAAAACTCAAGTTCCATCCTCTTCATCTCCATTTTCGGCCCACATCTCCATCTAGTGAGTTTACATCTTCACTTTTCTTGATGAAACCGTGATCTAGTTGTAGTTTCATGTTCCATTTCATGTCTAGAACACTCCATTAACAAGTGTTGACCTACATTGTTGTCTAAACATCATTTTGCCCCATAAAAGCTTACTTACTTGTAAATATCCTTATGTTTCTCCATGTATTTTCCTACTAGAAACTTATGATAGACATCCCCTTGAAATATTATGTACAAACTTTGATTTGTAGGACTTTTACACAAGTATTTGTTTAGGTTGCCTTTTTAGCCACTAACTTTGTATATATTATGTGTTGTATGTTGATCTTGTAATTTTGGACCCCTTGATTCCTATGACACGATTTTGGACTCCTAATATAGTCAAAATATGTTATCTTGGAGTTTAGAAAGATTACTTGTGCTTAAACTCACCATAGGGAACTTTTACCACAAAAAGTTCACTTAAAAACCCTAGAAAAATGCATCTAAGTACAAATCCGTTTTGACCAGAAAGTTTAGGTACTTAAACAGTAATTTTTGAAGTTTAAAATGATTTTAAAACATGCCCAAAAGATCCCTTAACAAATTGCTTGAATTTGGGCACAAACCGGGACTAAAACCGACACCTAACAGGCTCGAAAACATCATTTTTTTAACAAAACCCAAATCTGGTCAAAATGAACTTATAGACGTATTTTAATGGTAAAACATGTTTACAAATACATATGGTGAATTTAGGAACCTAACGGTGTCATTAAACGGACAATCGGGACCAAAACGACAAAACTGACACAAAATACACAAAACCGGCAAACTAATGAAAACCGACACTTGAAATAATTATCTACATATTTTGGATAGAAAATAATCATATTTTATTGTACTTGATTAATTTGTAACTTAACTGGATAAATATCGTGTAATCGGCGGTTATCGCAAAATCGCCCGGTTTTCAACTAATTAGTCAAAATAATCAATTCCTCATATGAAAACCCTCATTTTGACTTAGTATTTATTTCTATAAATATTTACCAACTTAAATATTATTTGGGAATTTTTGTATCATTTATTTAATTATAAATATATATTTTACATTATTTCCAAATGAACATAAAACCGGACACTTTCACTTTAATTTCCCAAATCATTTAACTCTAAGGCTACCATGACGTCAAGACTTGACCTACCTAATTGGAGTGACATTAATTGTCAACCCAATTACTTATTGTATGTCTTATAATTATGTAGGGCTACACTTTCCTTGATCGTGCTACCGATTTACTGTTTCTGAATCATGTGAGTTTTTCATGGCCCCTTTTTCCTTTAACTGTTTTCATCTTTGGGGGAGAATTCATACATACTTTTGCATGTTAGACAATTAGACCTTGTTATCATATCTGCTACATATGCTTTTCCATTGTCCAAACATGTTATCTCATGTTCATTCATGTTATAACCCAAACCCCACTATTAACTAAATCCGATTAATTATCATTTGCAAACGGTAACGTTTGAATAGATCTATTGGGTTAACACCCCTGTCCTAATTGGTAGCTCCAATCGTGACCCCGTCTTTATAGTCAAAGGGTACAAATTGTTATGTCAAATCTATGCGGTGTCAACCGGACAAAAGATACCAAGAGTGGGTAAACAGTCGGTTTCGGTATTCAAGGTACATGGTAACATTTTCAACTAGTCTTATCTGATATTATGAATTATTAACATGAACTGTTTCCAAATTACTATTTTCATTCAACTTTTAACTGTTAGCACTTTAAACATGTGAAACTCACCAACAATTAATTCTTGACCATTTTCTCGTATGAATTCTCAGGTACTTGATCTTATTTGCTGTGCATGCATTGGACCTGCTTGCTTGTTTTCTGATATTGCATTTAGGACTTTTCATTTGCTTTCTGGAGTATGGTTTATCCTTTGGATATTTTCCTGACATAACACCTAACGGTGTCATGTCCTAAAAATCTTTTGAAAACTTATGTGTTGTAAACTTAAACTATTTACTTTTCTCATTACAATTAATCTGCTGCGTAATGATATTGGAAAAACTCCTATTTACTCCAACCATTTAACAATTTCCAAAACGGCTCTAGTTGTTGAACCATCCAGAGTACGTTCGTAACCTCGACTGTGATAACCTTTTTCACATCCCGACACAAATCTTACAGGGTGTGACAAAACCATTGGGCAAAGATTCTAAAACAAATGTCCATCCACAGAAGTCTCATCCCGACTTCTGTCAGGTCCTGTTGACTCTAACAAATATACATCTAAGTCAACAGCCAGATAAGCTCATAAAGCTAAAACTTTGATCGTTTTGGTGAGCTTACCATATACAAACACTGCATGTGCTCTGAAATTATAAAATTGGTTGGAAAACACTATAAAAAGTTAGACCCAACCAAACAAAGCACATCACTCAATATTTCTTCCAAATCCATGAAAACTATGAAAAAGAAAGATATGAGTGAAAATGCTATTAAGTGTTTGCTGAAACCATTTAAGAAAGGACCCAAAAGGCAGTGGGTCCCCAAATATGTCTATCTTTGTATTTCATCATACACAACTAATGGTCATTAGAGAAAGAGGCTAAGTTTTAGCATATAAGCCACCCATATTAAAATTTATGTTTTTATTTTTTAATGTCATAATTTATCCATGAAACTTCTGAAATCTGTATATCATCTAAGAGTCCAAACCTCACCTCAAACGCCAGTTCTGTGGTTGAGGGGTAGTATCAATTTTTTTTAAAAAAATTCTCGTCCCTACTAAGCAAAATTAGAATGCCAAATATGGTAACAAAAAGGAAGAAGCTTAATTTTTTTTAAGAAGGAATAGAATCCCATGTTACATTTTTTTTAAAAGAAAAACAAAAGGGAAGAAAGAAAGTGCACTAAGGGAAAAAGTCAGGGAGGTGTCGGTCCTACTTACAACCAAATAGATTTGCGAAGGTTCCTTCCTAGAACACGTGTCAAAAGTAGAACCATGCTTAAGTTTCTTACTCAGCCTAACCTCTTTTAATCCGATTGACTTTCTCTCCACCTAAATCGCATTGATTCCCACAAAATCTAATTTAAAAAGGTTTAGTCAAATTAGTAAGCATATCTCTCTAATTTAAGCTTACCTAAAAGAGAGATAATGTCTTGTGTAGGGAAATGATGAGAAGAACAGTTATGCTCTCACACAGCATCCCTCAACCACCTTGTCATAGGGGTCAATTAGCCGGCTAAACTAAATCAAATATATTGTCAAAATCTTCATACCTCTGCATTTTTCCCGGCTACAAATAGATGTGTGTCACTATAATCTTCTTCATCTCTTCCCTTTCACTTCAATTATCAAGGGGGGGGGGGGGTAGTCTTTTCTGTCCAAAAATGGATCTTCATACTCTAATAAGGAGGCAAACATTCGAAATCCCTCTTCCTCCTAACCACAATCTCTCCCTCTATACACCTAACAACCATCAAATGATGAGATTCCTCCAAACTTGCACCATAGGGTTTACTCTCACATTCAACACCCCAATCTACTATGAACTCCTCAGGGAATTCTGGATAAATGCCAAATCAAACCCACACTCACCGGGCAACCCCATTTACTCCATAGTCGGAGGTCTATCCCTACTGATCAATGAGGACTCAATCTGTTCAGCACTTAAATTAAAAGATGCTGACGGCACCACTTACTACAACCGAAACCAAGTCATAGAGTCTCTCATTGACATTAGTTACATTGGACAGTTTATGGATAAACAAGCTGACATAACCCATGTTCCCCCCATCTAGCAGTACTTCTTTGCATAAATTTAACTGTGCTTTTCTCCTAAAATTTATGATCATCACCTTGCATCACATAACACCCAAATGGTCATGCATGCACTGATACATGGACTGAAAATGAACTTTTCTAACTATATAATGCAAAACATTAAAAGAAACTGCTATGTCCCTATAGAACAAAGGATAATTCTCTATCCTAGGTTCGTGATGAGAATGATCCGTCAAGCCAAAGGATGGGAAGGAATCCCCAGACACTATGTCATCAAACACCTTCCGTCCCAAAGAGGAATTGGCACAGATGGGTTCCCCCTTTTTGGCCTCCCTAGAGAAGAAATTAAAGCTAAAGAAAACTCCTTGAACATCTCTCATCTTCAAGTTCCTCTTCAGTTGGAAGAAAGAGCATTTCCACCAAGACCAACAAAGATCATTCCAGCAAGAGCATCTTCAAGTTTCTCCTTGCAAACATTTATATCTGAAGTATAAATAAAAAAATTATGTGCAAATATCACTATTATTACACTCACATACACACACACACATACAAAAAAAATGGGAGGGGGGGGGGATCTTCAAAGTCATAACTCCGGATGAAATGGTGTGCGTTTGGGTGTATATAAAAATATAACAATCATGGGTCTGTTTCAACACCACTATTGCATTTAAACTTTAAATTTATAAAACACGATAACAAACAATCACTATACACAACATACACGGGTAAGTGCACCCATCGTGGCGTAGAATAGCAAAGGTAAGATACCGAGGCCGTCCAAGGATACAATGTATGGAAATGAGGGCTCTTGATACTTTACCTCTGTTAACATCTAACCAAATCTTATAGATAGGAACAAGGGGTTACTTAAACTAAACTAAAAAGAAGAAAAGAAGAAAATAAAATAAAAGCGGGTTTTAAGTTAAATCAATCAAAGTTAATATTACTTGGGAGGACCTACCAGTTGCAAGTGAATATCATGTTTATTTATAGCCTTTCCTTAAGATTCCTCCCACTAATCACCCATTTGGTATGAATCCCAGGAGTACTTGTGTTGTTAGAAAAAAATAAAGTGTGTGTGAATGTCATTCAGCTGTAGGGCCTTATGGTATAAGTACCGTTACACTCGAATAAGTTGTCAAGAACCAGTAGAGGAACAACCCACGTATCGACTTACTTTTTTATGAAAAGATCTTTATATGGAACTAAGGTTTGTTTCCTCCATGCATCGCTCTCGCGCATACATGGGCGGGGGTAACCAAATCCAAGTCCACCACCGGATCTAGACGGTGACTATAACATTTGCCTTTTACCTGATTTTGAAACCCGACCTATTTTGAAATTTTGCGTTTTCTTGATTTATGAATTACTAAGCACCAAGAGAATTTCGGGTGCTTATATCCCAAAAAATGTTTTCATATGATTCATAATAGTTTTCAAAACAAAATATTCATGTAAAATCATTTGGATTAAAATTGGATCCCTGGAGTCAAATATAAAGGAATTTACTGTTCTTACGCGACTTCGGTACGCGAATTATCGTTTATCGGGAATCTCATATTTGAGTATCGTATGTTAATTTCTACATGTTTATGAGTCTAATAATCACAAATCATGTCTCAACTCATCACACACTAAACCGAGTCACGAAACGTTGGTGATTTACCCAAAAATGATAAGTATGACAAAACCGACCAAAATCGCGTTATGTGACCTTATGTGTTCATTGTTATGAGTTATGTGGCGTATTTATGTCCGTTTTGAGTGGATTATATGTGGTTAACATTATGAGAATGTGTATTGGATGATTTGGGTAGAAACGAGACTCAAAAACATTTTTAAAAAATGGCAAAACGAGCATGTGAATCGAGGAATTGGGTAAAATATCAATCCGGTAACGCTTAGGTTAGGCGATAAGCCAGTCTCTTAATTTTAGTAAAACCCTACATTTCAGCCATTTAAGCCACATTAGCCTCCAAGCTCCTCATTTCTCCAGCCCTAAACCTCCAAACGGCTGGAAAACCCCATATCTTTATCTTTCATCATCATATCTTGGATTTTATAACACCTAACCAACGACGGAAACGTCGGGGCATGATTAGATTGCCCATAAGATCATGAAAACTAAATTAGTGACAATAGTTGATAAATAATAAATTTCACTAAATACATGAAATATAAAACAATACACCACATATTGATAACAAACACAATTTATGTTTATTAAACTAAGTCCAATAGCCCTGTGTGATAGCATCTTGAAACATCAACACCTTAGCCCGCAACATGTATAATATAAAAGGGGTCAACTATAATTAGTTGGTGAGTAACCACAAGTTTGATACATAACATTTATCTGGAAAAAATGTGTTACGTGTAATATGATAGAATAAGTGAAATATAACATGTTATAAGAAGATATTGACAACATGAAAAACTAGGCATAACCAAGATTGCTAGTACAAAATTGTTTTGGCTAAAAATTACTTAAGCAAAATTAGCAATATTTGAACCAAATAAGATTGTGAGGTTTGATGCCTAGGATTAAGATAGGAAAACTGTTTTAAAAAATCCTAGGACAACAGTTGAATTCCAGGGACAAAAGACAAAATCCTGGGTAAAAACGTTAGTTTATTTATGGAATAGATTAAGAAACTTGATAACACAAATGAAACCTTGAATGCAAATGAGAACACCGAGAATTTTACTAGGGAAAATCCCTTAGCCCTTAGATGTCTCTAAGGCACCTCCGGCATAAAAACCCCGGGTAGCGATAACACATGCTACCAATTTTTTTATCACGAAATTGTTTGAGTATAGTGAGTAAACAGAGAATTGAATACGAGAATACAATGTGTAAAGCTCGAGTGAGCTGAATGAAATGACTAAGTGTCCTATATATACTCCTACTTCTTCGACAACTTGTCCGATATTCCACGGATCCTCTCTTCAACGTGTCTTTCAGTTGGTTGACCGAGTTTTTAGCTAAAGCCTTTTGACCACGTGTGAAATAAGTCACAAGCTCATCCCATTCGATCGTTAGTGGACTTCGTCAAGCTGTCCTCGATCAGATATAGACACACAATGCATTAGTAACAATGTCCTAGCATGCAGGGTCATTTCCACATGCTGGGTCATTAGTATAATAAGGGTGATCCTGGATTATGCTCATCCTGGACCATAATAACATATAACAAAAGTAAAATCAATATGAACTTCCTTGGATTATGATGACATCCTAGGACATCACCTTACTCCTGATACATGCAGGGTCATACGATTCCTGGGTCAATCCTGCCCTAAGTCTATACCTGTACCCTGGATTACAAGCCAAAAATTCAGGGTATAACAATTGCCCCCAAATTTTCGCAAGTTGTAGATAAGTATTACAGCTGTGAAAATTTTCGAATTAGGGTCTAATCCATGTCTGCTTTAACCGTGGCCATTAACTAAGCATCCATGACGCCACGTCGTGGGGTAACATCCCATCACCCCTGCAACTTCTACTCGCCCTTAAATACTGGCATTAACCTCTCCCCTCTTCTCCATTAACTTTTTTGAGAGCAGAGGTTCACGTTAGGATCCCCGGCTTCCAACCTTCTCCGATCAGGTAATCTTCTCTTTTTTTAGCTTCTTTTCTTTCTTTCCAACCATGACCCGCAAGAAAATCCGATCGGAAACCATAGTAAAAAAGACCGGAATCGAGGACTTCTTTGATCAAAAATACCTGCAAAGCCATGAACTTGAAACCTGCAATTTTACCGACGCCGACATTGCTTCCTTGTTGTTGTCCGGCCTTCTACCTCCGTCTGCTGAAATCAGGCCTTTCGATAGGAGGCTTAGGTCGGATTTCTGCTCCGTAACCTCGGTCTGCTTCCCGTTCATCCCATTTTCCATGGGGCTGTCCTATCCTTTTACCGGTCTCATGGCCGAGTTCTTTGAAGCCACTGGCATTTCCTATGCCTAAACTCTCCCCATTGCATGGAGAATCCTGGGCACCCTAAACCGCCTCAACAGGGAGTTCAATTCCTTGATTGGGTTACCTGAACTAGCCCTAGGATATGAAATCAAGTCCCACGGTAGCAATCGGTTCTTGTTCAAGGCTCTGAACAAGGACATTCAACTGATCCCTCGGGCTTCTTTTCATGAGGAATGGAAGGGAAAATTCTTTTTTGTTAAGAGATCAACCATCCCAGAAGGAATGGATCTTCCAATTAGGTGGAAATTAGAGGGTAGGTCTTCACCTGCATTAGGAATTAGGATTTCTATTTCATTATACGTTAATTAAATGCTGACCTTGGATTTTTCTGTTTTGCAGTGCCCAGCTTAAGTTCAATTGGTCCTACGAATCCAGTGACATTCGAGAGATTTCAGACCTTCTTTACCATCACTGAAGAAGACCGAGAATTCAAGACCGATCCCCATCAAGCTGCTTCCTCCACTTCCCACAACATGTCTAGTTGTAAGTATTCTGGGACCCTGCCTTTTAACCCTTGAATTTTGTTGATCCCTTACGCTTCTGCCCTTCAGCTGCTGCTACTCCTATTAATCTTGAAGATGTGGACCTGGACGCCTACCTGCTGGGTGGATCTGAGCACGACGTTCAGGTCCTGACCACGGTAAAGCCTGAGCCCTTGTCTGCCCCAGGGCTCCCTCTTCAAAGACCTCGGGCACGAAGCGCAAGACCAGGGCCGCTACCGCTGCTCTGACCCTGCAACCCTTGGAAAACATGGATGCTGCTGGGCTGCTCACACATGCTGAAGCCTCCTCTCGCCAAGTAAGTAAATCCTGGGTACCCTTGAATTCTGCATAGTTAAGCCATCCATGGTCTAAAATATTAATTAAATTACCTTTATTTGTAGATTGCTGGGAGATTCTTCGAGCTGGTCCAGGCTGCTGAGAAACGTGCCCAGGAGACTGAGTCCTCGTCCAGGAGGGAGATTGTTGTTTTGAACAAGGAGCTGAGCATGACCAAGACGATGGCTGAAAAGAACCTGGGGCTGGTCCAGGACCTGGAGAAGAAGGCTGTGGAAGAGCGGCCCAATCATGAGGCTGTCCTGGCTACAAAGGACATTGAGGGCAGGCGAATCGCCCTCATCTCTTTCCTCCAATGCAGGTTGAAGATGGCCAAGGAGGCCAGGGACCTGGGGTTCGTAAACCCCAAATGGGATGTGACTGAATGGGCAGGTAAGCTACGCAAACTAGGCGCAACCATCCCTGTCGGGTGCGACCCTAAGGCCGACCCTGGAACCAGCAAGGGTACCCCATCCAAGGGTTCTGCTGGTTATGCCATGGACATTGACCAACCCAAGGAAGGAGAGGCGCCAGCCCAGGATCCCAAGGAAGCAGAGGAGGTTCCGGTGGTGGAGGAAGCTAAGGAGGCGACCTAGGATGCAGTTTGAAGGTTAGGGGTCGTCTTCTTGTTTTTTTTGTGGTTCCTTTTAAAGACAACTTTAATTTTATGTTTATGATGTTATGTCGGTCGATGTTTCCCGGTTTTGTTAAGACAATATGCCCCACCCCTGGATTTGGTATCCAGGGTTTTGACATGCTCCCATCCTGGGGTGGCCGGAGCTTTTCCTGACCCAGGATGGGTTTTTAAATATAACTACTTTTTGTTACTTGATTGTGTTTATAATATTCGAAAGATATTTGCTAATGCGTGTAATTACTCTAGGGCTTACCTTAGTATTCATGGGTTGCTCCCAGGATTTAGGACTCCTCGTAGCTTCAATAGATTTACTAATGTTTCCTGTCATATGAACATAACAATTAGAATTAACTAGCTAAGTAGTTAATTAACTTAGGTTTTAACCGTTATGACCATGGATTAGGACAATAATCCTGGGCCACTAGGTAGTCCTTAGGTTATTTCTAGGGTCATGCCCGGTGTCGTACTGGTGAGATAGGGATTTCCTTTTGGTCGTACTGACCGACTAGGGCATGTCCTCGGAAGCTTAAGTTGGTACGTTAGCACCAATCCATCTTGAAAACGCGTTAAACGTTTTAAACCTTGAGGAATCCGCATTTGTCCCTGGATTGAGAGGTTGCCACTAATGCTATTAACATGGATGATCCCACAATCCCAGAGTTCCATACTTGGATCACGTGCGCCTCTGGGCGAAGCAAAAATTGCCACGTACGTCCCAGGCGAGGCGTGATAGCCCATATTCGGGTGGAGGAAGCTTAGTCCTCAAACCTTAGGATTGAGTTTAGGCCTTACCCAATACGGAAGTGAGATGGCCAGTCTCAAACTCAGGAGATATAGGCTGATTATCCTTCGCTTTGTGCATCATGAGTATGCTCTATTTCAAGTATCCTGGATTTTTGAACAACCGGCATCTTGGGTACCTTGAATCCTGGGTTATACTGGATTCTGAGTAACCCACCTGTCAAAACATAGACCTTGGAGTATTCGCTAGTTCAAGGTAATGAATAACAACCTCAAATATAATGTGTGATTGATGTTAAAAAATAAAGAAGATAAAACATATAAGGGAATAAAAGAAATAAATTAGGTGAGAGAAACTGACCTGGATTTCCAGCATGAAATTTAAAGTCAAACACATACCTGGGCAGCTGAATCCTGGGACAGGAAGACTTATATGAAATATGCCTTCAAGTGTATCGCATTCCAAGGTCGTGGTAGTAGGCCTCCTTCCATATTAGCTAGCCAATATGCCCCCTTCCCAGCCTCAGAGTCAATCAGGTAGGGACCTTCCCATTTAGGAACCAACTTTCCATCCCTTGGACTTGTCATGTTCTGAAATGCCTTTCTAAGGACTAGATCTCCCACCTTGAATCTTCTGATCCTCACATGTTTGTTGTAGGTCTTAGAAATTGTTTGTTGATAAGCTGCCATCCTCCAAGCCGCTTGATCTCTTAGTTCATCCAGGGTATCCAAGTCTTCAACCACGGACTGATCATTCGAATCCTGGGTCTGACCACTGACCCTAAATGTTGGGACCACCATTTATGTTGGGATAACTGCTTCAGTACCAAAGACCAAGGAAAATGGGGTTTGGCCTATGGCATTCTTGGATGTAGTCCTATCTGCCCATAATGCCAAAGGTAGCTCTTCGGTCCATCTTCCCTTCTTCTCTCTCAATCTCTTTATCAAGTTGTTTATTATAATCTTGTTGCTTGATTCAGCATGGCCATTAGCCCGAGGATGCACTGGTGTCGATGTTATCATCTTTATGCCCCAGGATTCACAAAATCTTATGGTTCTAGTTCCGATAAATTGGGACCCGTTATCACAAATAATCTCGGATGGTACTCCAAATCTTGTTAAAATGTTCCATTTAATAAAGGATATAACTTCTTTCTCCCTGACTTGAACGTATGCCTCGGCTTCAATCCATTTTGAGAAATAATCCGTCATAGCTAGCATGAATACCTTTCCTTCAGGGGCCTTGGGTAATTTCCCAACAATATCCATCCCCCACTTCATGAAGGGCCAGGATGCTGAAATATGGTACAATGGTTCTGCAGACTGGTGAGGGACATTGGCGTGTCTTTGACAAGCATCACATCTCTAGGAGAAATCCTGGGAATCCTTCCTCATGGTAGGCCAATAATACCCTGTTCTCAGGATTTTGGACATAAAGGACCTGCCCCCTGTATGGTTTCCACAATCACCCTCATGGATGTCTTTGAGTACTTCTTGGGCCTCATCCTTCTCCAAGCACCTCAAATATGCACGTGCAAAAGATTTTCTATACAATATATCCTTAATAATCACGTACCTGGCTACTCTTACCCTGAATGCGCGGGCATCCTTCTCGTTCCCTGGAATAGTACCATCCCGCAAATACTGAATAATTGGTCTAGTCCAGGACTCCTTCTAGGCCTGAAGAATCCTGGGTACTGGATACCAGGATTTTACCTGCTGCAATTAGAATCCTGGATATCCGTACCTTGGTCTATGGCTGGTGTTAGTATATGAATTATAGGAATATGAGTATCCTCAAGTGCCTTGAATGCTGAGCCTAAGTTTGTCAATGCATATGCCTCAGCATTCTCCTCCCTTGGTACTTGTTGAATATTAAAATTTTGTAAATCTTGGGACATTCTTTTTACCACCTCTAAGTATTTGATCAATTTCTCTCCTTTAGCTGCATAGGACCCATTAAAATGGTTAGCTAAAATAAGAGAGTCAACATATACTTGGATGTGCTGAATTCCCAAGTGTAATGCTAAGTGTAACACAGCAATTAGGGCCTCATACTCGGCTTCATTGTTAGTTGCCTGGAATCCATACCTAACAGCCTGGGGTATCATGTCCCCCTATGGCGATTTCAGTACGATTCCTAGGCCTGTCCCCCTAACATTTGATGCTTCATCAGTGAACAAGGTCCAGCACCCTGAAATTTCGTCCTGTTGAAGCTGCTGGAATTCATGGTCCGCCTCTTGTTGTATGTCAGTACTGAAATCAACCACAAAATCAGCTAGAGCCTGGGATTTTATAGTTGTTTTGGCCTCGTAGATCAGATCATATGCACTCAACTTCATCGACCACTCAGCTATTCGACCTGACATTTCTGATTTTCTCAAAACAGACTTTATAGGGTAGTTAGTTCTAACATGAATTGTATGAGTTTCAAAATAGTGTCTAAGTTTAGTAGATGCCATACTTAGGGCTAATATAAGTTTTTCAAGGTGTGAGTACCTGGATTCAGCATGAAGTAAACTTTTACTTACAGTAATATATCGGGTGTTGCTGACCTTCTACATCCTTGGTCAAGACCGCGCTTACCGTATTCCTGAAAACTGCTAAGTATAGGGACAAGGGCTCCCCTGGATAGGCTTCATCAACAAGGGTGTCGTGGACAAGTATGCATTCAAATCCTGGAACGCCTTCTCGTGCTCTTCTTTCCACTCGAATTTCTTGTTTTTCTTCAGAATGTCATAGAATTCCCTGCATCTTTCCGAGGATTTTGATATAAATCTGTTCAGGGCAGCAATTCTACCTGTAAGCCTTTGAACGTCTTTGGTGCTGGATGGTGATCATAGGCTGGCAATTGTCGTGATCTGCTCTGTACTTGCCTCTATACCTCTCTTGGTTACCATGTATCCCAGGAATTTGCCTGCTCCAACCCCGAAATGACATTTCTCTGGATTTAGCTTCATGTTGTATTTATCCAGGATGTCAAAGGAATCCTTAACATCCTGGACATGGTCATTGATGACATTGGATTTCACCACCATGTCATCAATATACATGTCCATTGTGTCCCCCAGTTTTTCTTTGAACATCATGTTAACCAATCTCTGGTATGTTTCCCCTGCATTTTTTAGTCCAAAAGGCATAACTATATAGCAATATATACCTGTTGGTGTTATGAATGCCGTATCTTCTTGATCCTGGGGCTCCATCTGAATCTACTAAAATCCTGAGGTGGCATCCATGAAAGTCAACATTTCATGGCATGCCATTGCGTCGGCCATGGAATCTATGTGTCGTAGTGGGAATGGATCTTTTGGGCATGCACGGTTCAGGTCCGTGTAATCCACACATACCCTCTATTTACCGTTTTTCTTACTTACTACTACCACGTTGGCTAACCACCTGGGAAACTTCACTTCTCTGATCATCATCGGTTTTAATAGTCTATCCACCTCGTCCGAGATTATGACGTTCTTTTCTGGTGCAAACTTTATTCTCTTTTGGTGTATGGGCCTGAAAGAGTTATCAATTCCAAGTTTATATGTAATAACGGATTTAGAGATACATGTCATGTCGTCATGGGACCAAGAAAAGGTTGACATCCTGGTCTTGAGTAGGTGTACTTATTGTTCCTCTATTGGCCCTGGAATATTTGTTCCAATATAGACTTTCTTCCCTGGATTTGAGGGATCCAACTCAACAGCTTTGACGTCTTGCTCCCTTGCTTCCAAGGCTTCCCGGGCCTTTTTCATAAATTGCTATCCCTTGTCTTGGTTTAGAGGATATTTTTATCGATGTAGTGTAACATTCTTTGGCCTCTTGCTGGTCGCTATTGACTGTGATTACACCCCAGGGTGTTGGCAGCTTCACACACTGATGGTACATTGAGGGTACAACCTTGTTGTCATGAATCGAGGGTCTTCCCAGGATTACGTTGTACCCTGATGGTGCGTCCATCACACAGAAACGTTGAACTGAGTTGAGCCCTTCTACATAGACCGGAAGCTTGATTTCACCCAGGGTATTCTTAGTTTCGCCACTAAAACCCACGAGTACCGTGGATTTTGAGATGATCTCTGAGTGTGAAATTCCCATCTTCTGCAAGGCCTCCAACTGGATTATATTTACTGAACTGCCTCCATCGATCAGAATCCTCTTCACAATGTTGTTGGCAATGTGATTTGTTATCACCAACCCATCGTGATGAGGGTCTATGATATCGCGCCTATTGTCTTCCCCGAACGTAATTTCCTTGACATCTGGCTGAACAGAACTCTTCCTGGGTCTTCCCTCTCTATCCGCCTTAGATTCCTTGGCATGTCTATTTGCTGCAGAATAAGAGGTACCACAGATATCAGAGCCACCCGAAATGAAATGGATTACCTTAGCATCTGGGGGCGGTGAGGATGCTCTCTCAAGACGGCCATCGGCGTGTCCATAATCCTGGGACCTTGCACCATTGTCCTTGGATTTTGGGTTCTGCTCCCTGGATTTATCCTTCTTCCTTCCCAGGAGCTCCTTCAAGTAACCTTTGCTGAGTAGATAGCTGATTTCTCTTCTCAGGGCCATGCAATCCTCGGTCTAGTGACCAAAGTCTTCATGGTAGGCACACCACTTAGACTTGTCCTTCCAGGTAGAGGGCCTGTCGTTCTTCTTGGGCCACCTTGCCTTGTCTCCAAGGTCCCGCATAGCAAACATAACACCAGAATATCAGTAGTAAAGCAGTAATCGTTAAGGGAAGGATATTCTTCTTCTTCTTCATCCTGGTCCACATTGTTTACTCGATGTTCATCGGGCCTCGAATATGGCTTAGATCATTGTGACCTAGGTTGTGACGACTCTGATTTCCTGCTGGAGCTGTTAAATCCTGAGGAGGATTCACCCTTTCCCAGGATTTTCCTGTCCTCCTCTACCTGATGAAGCGTAGAGCCCTGTGATGAACTTCGTCCATCTTGTGACATGGGTTCATGACCAGATCTTCATAGAATGGTGAGTCTTTGTTAAGTCCCATCTTGAAGGCCTGGACTACAGTCGCCATGTCCATGTTCGGGATTTCTAAGGCTTCTCTGCTAAACCTGCTAACAAAATTCCTTAGGGCTTCACCTGCATTCTAGGTTACCCTATACAAATCACTTGTTAGTTTTTCAAAACTACGGCTGCAAGAGAATTGGTTGTTAAATGAATTAATCAAGTGCGAAAATGAAGTAATAGAGTAAGGAGGGACATTCAGGAGCCATTTCAGGGCCGCCCCTGTTAGAGTGGACCCGAATGCTTTACATAGGCATGCCTCCTTAATTTCAGGGGGCATGTAGATAACCTACATTCTTTCACGGTACTGCGCCACATGTTCTTCGGGGTCTGTCGTGCCATCATAAGGTTTCATGCTGGGTGTTTGAAACCTCTTGGGTATCTCCACATCAAAGATCGGTGGAGCAAACCTGGACAATCTATGACTTGCTGGTCCAACTTCAGGGATAGGCTGCACAACTTTTTGGACACTTGAAATCATCTACTTGAGTTTCTGGATTTCTCGTTCCACTGATGGGCTGATCCCTGGATCGTGCATTGAATTGTTAGTATCAACATAATAGACAAGAGTTTGGGGAGTGTTACCGATATCCCAGGTCATATTTGTCCCAGGATTAAGGGCTGGTTCCCTGATGGTGGACATCCTGGGTAAATCAGCCTGGGTCATCTGAGCAGCGAAGGACGTTGATCTCCTTTCCAGTGGGGTGACACCTTCATGTACCCTGGAATCGCTTCCAGGGGTGCTGAAATTCAGTATCCTGGGATCAAGTGGAGAAGGCTGAATCGGTGCAGCCCTGGGTATCTCTGATCTCATGCTCGTCAATTGGGCCATGAATTCCTGGTTCACCTTTTGTTGGTGTTCCATGTGGCGCTCCATCTTACCGAGTGTGTTCAGGATATCATTATTGGATATCATGACAAGGTCTTCTGGGGTGTTTTCAGTATCGATCAGTTCATGGTTGACTGTCGGTCCGTCGTTGTGTGTAGTTGAAGTTGAAGTACTGAACCCTGGAGCCGGTGGGGCAACTCCGCTTATTGAAGTACTGAACCTTGGAGCCGGTGGGGTGGCTCCGCTTGTTGAAGTAGTCACAGCAGAAACCGAAACATTTGAGGTGTTCATTTGTGTCGACATTTTTTATAGATCTTGGTAAAAATCAAGTTTAGGACGAATCTTAAAAGAGTTTGACAAAAGATTGACACCAATTGCCCCACGGTGGGCGCCAAATTGTTTTGGCTAAAAATTACTTAAGCAAAATTAGCAAGATTTGAACCAGATAAGATTGTGAGGTTTGGTGCCTTTGATTAACATAGGAAAACTGTTTTCAAAAATCCTGGGACAACAGTTGAATTCCAGGGACAAAAGCCAGAATCCTGGGTAAAAACGTTAGTTTATTTATGAAATATATTAAGAAAATTGATAACATAAATGAAACCTTGAATGCAAATGAGAACACCAAGAATTTTACTAGGGAAAAGCCCTTAGCCCTTAGATGTCTCTAAGGCACCGCCGGCATAAAAACCCCGGGTAGCGATAACACATGCTACCAATTTATTGATCACGAAATTGTTTGAGTACAGTGAGTAAACAGAGAATTGAATACGAGAATACAATGTGTAAAGCTCGAGTGAGCTGAATGAAATGACTAAGTGTCCTATATATACTCCTAGTTCTTCAACAACTTGTCCGATATTCCAGGGATCCTCTCTTCAACGCGTCTTTCAGTTGGTTGACCGAGTTTTCAGCTAAAACATTTTGACCACGTGTGAAATAAGTCACAAGCTCATCCCATTCGACCGTTAGTGGACTTTGTCAACCTGTCCTTGATCAGATATAGACACACAATTCATTAGTAACAATGTCCTAGCATCCAGGGTCATTTCCACATGCTAGGTCATTAGTATAATAAGGGTGATCTTGGATTATGCTCATCCTGGACCATAATAACATATAACAAAAATAAAATCAATATGAACTTCCCTGGATTATGATGACATCCTGGGACATTACCTTACTCCTGATACATTCAGGGTCATACGATTCCTGGGTCAATCCTGCCCTAAGTCTATACCTGTACCCTAGATTACAAGCCGAAAATTCAGGGTATAACAAAAATGACAACAAAAAAGATTAGGCCTAAAAACACCTCATTGACATATGCTAGATTCCCTAACCCGCATGTTAGACTAAATAAAATAATGAAATAGGCTCCAAACAACTAACACCAAACCAGTCAAGTTGAGTGGATTGGGAACTGATAGATCTACCTTTGTTACCACAGGCCTTACGTTAATGTTTGTGCCAAATGAAAGACTTGACAGACATGACAACCATGACATACTTGACATCCAATGATAAACATGAAAACCTTTGACAAACATGAAAGCCTTTGAAACATCACATACTAACCAATCATACTAGAGGTCACATAATAAATAATTTACACATAGATCGCATATGCATGGTAATTAATAAACTTGAAAGATAACACTTTGAAATAGGATACATGTTGCAACCCCAAAAATGAGAAAATGATAAAAGAGGCTGATGTGTTCGGAACTACACTAAAAATACTATTAAAACCTAGACCTAAACCTAGACCTAGACACACCTAATTTTACCGAAAATACCTAAACGAAACCGAACCCTAAGGCAAGTGTACCTATCGGATTGTAGCTAAGCTAAGGCAAGACCGGGAATATCGAACCCTAGAGACACTCTATAGACGAAATTAACCTAGGACCTACGAAATGGAAATACTGAGTAATTTGGGTTTTTGATTTGATTGAGACTTAACTAACACTAGTAAGCGACAACAGAGTAAACTTTGAGAAAATTATCAAATGCGAGAAGACACCACCTAGACCTCGAATCCCAATCAACATCTATGACCGAACCTGACTTTGACAATTCTGATAGATCCTTGTTCACCTTTTAAGTCCTTCCTAGTAATAGCTTCTAACGCCTGAACAAGAGTTCACCTTTTAGGTACTTCCTACCTCAGCTAAACCTAACCACCCTCGAATCTAATCTAAGGCACCTTAAGCTAACAGGGACTACCAATGACCAACTATAATGACTCGGAATAGCAAGCTAGAAAATTAACCTAAGGAATTTCCTTTTGGGACAACTCGATCCTAAGCAATTAACCAACCCGACTACCCAATAGCTATCACCCTTTTAAGTCTATTTAGCTAGCAACACACAAGATTCAAAAAACCAATTATCAACTAACCCTATGACCACAATTAAGCAATCACTTTAAATTGCAAGAATAACCTACAAGTTAACTACTTTACCCAAACCGGAAGACATCCGCAAGCAAAGCAAGGTTCAATTAATAACTAGAAACCTAAATCAAGCAGATAAACGCATCATCACAGCAAATTAATGGAATTGTATAGAAACAAACATCAATCAAATTGTCAAACGTCAAATAAGATCATAAATACTAAAAAGTCATCATACGGTCTAGGTGGTGGTATAGAATTAGCCAACCACCATAGTTAAAGCACAAGAAACCATAAAAGCAGAATCTTTAACCCTAAACATGGTTTTAGAACTAATTGAATACAATACTCGAAAGAATAGACCAAACCGGATGCTTGAATTGATTGTAGATTAATGATTCCGGGTTGATTTCCACTTGGTTTCACCTTCTCTGCCTTCGAAAATCGCCTCTCAGCCTCTCTCCAGTCGAACACAGGTGCTGAATGCCGACTCAACCCTAAAAATCGAATTTATACTGATTAAGCAAAATCTGCGGAAAACCACCCTCCAAGCGTATCGCTTGGAGGTCTGAAAGTGGCAGGCGATACGTTAGGAGTCTGAATACGCCAAAATAGTCGGGTCAAACCGACTAAAGCTTCCGTTGACCTCCCTCTTTCAAGCGTATAGCTTGGTACTCAATCATCAGTAGGCGATACGCCTACTGCCTTCTTTTCAGCATTCCTTGTATTTTCTCCTTAAATCATATCATCTTCACACTTGGCCCTGGGACTTCACAAAGACTGCAACAAATACTTACAAAACACAAATAAAAGACTCAAAGACACATCTTAACTAAAAACAACCTAAAACAAATAAAAACCGACTCAAAACGACTCAAATAACTAACTAAAAGACACCGAAAATAGGATGTGTTTGCAACATTTAAGCACAAATTTAGAAAATTAATTCCCAGTTTTACCTATCATTTTTCATTTAAATTGCAGCCAGAATCTCGGACATTTTTGAACAATTTTTCAAATTTTTTTTTCAAGACTCAAATAAAACATAATAAACTGACTCAAGACGCAAGTCTCCCATCCCCACACTTGAATTACACATTGCCCTCAATGTGGAATGGAATAAATATAAATCAGAGCAAAAATAAACACATTAAAATAAAGATGCACACAAAATACAAAATAATAAACATAAGAATCGGAACGGACTCCCCTGATTATGGATTTAGATGAATGGCAGGTAAGCTCGTAACCGCCGGTCCTCCATTGACATATAAGCAACTCATGTTTACGAATATCATTGAACCTGCAAGACACAAAACAAAACACAACCGACTCGACGAAAACCAAATACTAATCACGAAAAAGAAAAGTAAATAAGAATAAAAATAAAAGAAAAATACAATGAAACGTGCTCACCTGGAACTCCAAAGACTCAGAACATGGGCACACCCGATCCGGAATAAATTCGGTAAACAAGGAATAAATAAAATTACAAGTTTGAAAAATTCCTGAATTACCTCCTCTAGGCGTATCGCCTACATCCGTGGTTGCCCCGGGCGATACGCCTAGGACTACAAACAACCGGCCCGTAACCAACCTCCACGCGTATCGCCTCCCACTACCATCCTTCCATGCGATACGCCTGGAGCGACATTTCCAGGGAATTTTGGGAGTTTGACCCCCAAAATTTTTCTATCTCTTTTTCATTCTCCTCAACTCCATTGGTCAAAATTTTTCCAGAAATCTGCACTTTTGACCTGCAAAACTCACCTTGAATTCACCTTACATCTTTTCCACCTTTTGAGTCTCCCGAATCACCTGCAAACACCAAAAAAAACACAAAACCGAAAAGACGCAAAAGGCACAAGAACTAAAAGTTGCAGAAAATTATAAACACAACCACATAATATACAGCCCGACACTTACTCAATTAGCACAAAACATCAAAACAACCTCCTAAACCATCTGGAGGCTTTGATTTCACATCTTTATGCCCGAAACTACCGGTTTCACCCGGTTCCTATTCTCCCAACTACCTACCAACTTCCTAAACCATAAAGCACCCAACTTTAGTAACTCCAACGAGTTCTTAACCTTTCAATGCTTAAACCGACCCGGTAGAAACTTAACTTTCTCTAGAAAACTCAAATCCGGGTCTTTTCCACTAACAACCACCTTCAACCTCCCCACACTTGGCCTAAACTCTATCTCATCATGCAAAACACCTAAATCACCAAGTGTAGCTTTCTAACTAACTCTTCAACTACCAACTTCTTGCCAACCACTAATTCATCCTCGGGTTCTCCTAACGGGTCAAAATCCTCATTTCTATCCAATAACTTATATAACCCCCCGGGATCTTCCCCACACTTATCCCTATCACGACCTCATCCTCAACTTCTTCAACTACCTTCTCAACTACCTCACCGGATTTCCCTAATGGGTCAAAGATTTCATGTTTGTCAACTAATTCAACTAACCCCCCCCCCCCGGTGTTCTCCTCACACTCATGCTCATCAACCTCTTCATCCTCTAACCAATTACCTACCACCACTAGGTCTATGAATGACATCAACGTACCTATCAAACACAAAGATTCGGTACCACTATCCTCATGTCTACCCACCTTAAACATAACACTCTCATTATCAACCCTCAAAGTGATAGTACCCTAAAAAACATCTACTAAAGCACGGGCAGTCCTAAGAAAAGGCCTACCTAGAATTAAAGGGAAAAAAGGGTCATAATCACTATCAACCACCACAAAGTCTATAGGGAACAAAAATTTATCAACTTGCACATATACATTTTCCACTATTCCTTTGGGTCTCACAACAGATTTGTCAGCTAAAGATATGTTCATCCAAGTAGGTGCTAACTCTCCTAATCCTATGTGCTAAAAAACAGAAAAAGGCATAACATTTATCGAAGCACCTAGATCAGCTAAAGCATATGTCACAGAAGAACTACCAAAAATGCAAGGAATTGTAAAAATCCACGGATCGTTTGATTTCTTCGGTAATTTATTCTGAAACACGGCCGAACAATTTGCATCAAGAGTTATATCAAATAAGGCTTCCAGTTTCTTTTTACTACTTAGCATGTCTTTCAAAAACTTAGCATACTTAGGCATTTTATTTATAACTTCAGTAAATGGTAATGTAATCCTAAGTTGCCTAAGAATATCGAGAAACTGACCATACTCTTGCGCATTCTTTTATTGAATTAGACGTTAAGGATATGGCACACGCTTCAAATCCTCTGCTGTAATCAGTTGACACGCGAACCGGACTCTCTTCTTCGCCTTTGCCTCCTCCCACATCATCGGCTTCTCTCCAGCCGGTGGCTTCTTCATACCCTCAGCCTCGACGTTTGGTGCGGTACTTGCTGGCGTCACGCTCGGGTGCACCCTCCCGTCGGGCGTCCCTAACTCCAACTCCTCATCGACCGGCTCCTCCTCAACTACCGCTCCTAGTGGTAATGGCATTGATATTTGCGTTGGGGTTCTTGTACGTACTACCAGAAAATTGACCCCCGCGGGAATTCAGCTCCTTGAGCTGTTTCGCAATGTCTCCCACCGAACGCTACAGATCCAATAAAGAAGCTTGCTGATTCCTCAATAACGTGTCATGCTCCAACAGCTTCTTCTGAGTAGCCTCATCTCGCGTCACTATCTGCTGCAGGATCTGGGTCTGGTTAGCAATAAGCTTCCTTATTTCATTAAAACCAGGTCCGTCATCTCCTCCACCATAGTTATTCCTTGGTGGAAAACCAGGTGGGTTTCCTCCCTCTTGCCATCCTGAATTCTGGCCACTCCTCCACCCGGACTGGAAAGAATTACCAAACTGGTTTCAGTTTCCAATATAGTCGACTTGCTTAGCGGGAGCAAGCGGGCAGTCTCGGGTGTCGTGAGTACCTCTACATAGCTCACATTTGGCTTTGATATGGAGTTTGATTTCTTCTAAAGCCCTATAGATGTTCTCTAACTCCTTAGGCGTCATGGTCTCTGAGCCAATGTAACTGACACTCCGGGTAGATGTAGACGGTGCAAGTGATCTAGTCGGGGCCAAGGTGGCTCTCCGACCTCCGGGTGCCTGCTGTTCAGCAAGTGCGAAGCTCTCGAAAAGTGATTTGCATTCGTTAATGGTGAGCTTCTCCATCATATGTCCTCCAGCCGAAATGTTGAACTCCTTCTGAACAGAATAAGGAAGTCCATTGTAGAACTTTTCTATGATCGCCCAGTCCGTCAACCCATGTTGCGGACATTTTCTCAGGAGAGTGTTGAATCGTTCGTAAGCAACCGAATAAGGCTCATCGGGGTCCATCCGAAAGGAGTGGATTTCCTCCCGAGTGCGTGTAGCCTTGGGTGGAGGATGATACTTTTTCAGGAATTTTGCTGTCAGATCGTCCCAAGTGGCGATCGAATTTGGCGGAAGCGTCTCAAGCTACTCGGCGGCTCGAGACGTAAGGGAAAATGGAAACAAGCACAGATAAATGGTATCGTTCGCGACTCCCGTGAGTCCGAACGTATTACAAATCCATATAAAGCGCGAGATATGCATCGAAGCATCGTCGTCCTCACGTCCATGGAACTGAATCGAATGTGCAAGAGCATTGATGACGTGAGACGGAATTTGCCAATTCGCGGTGTTGGCAATGTTTGGTTGCGCAATGGCTGAAAGTGTATAAGCGTATGGATCTTCTACTTAGTCGTAACGAAATCAAAGTAATACGAGATGAAACACAAAGAGTAAATACAAATGAGCTTTGCATTAACCACTGAGACCACAGAGTACACAGAGAATATATAACGCGGAAGCATAAACTGTTACTGGATACAATACAAGACGCAACTATTTATAAGGCTGAAATACGACTGGCCGAACCTGAGGTTCGGCCACAAGCTCGGAGCTGTCCGAACTCCAGGTTCGCTGGGAGTTCGGACCTCAGCAATCTTGTGTGATCCGTCTT
>JBCNJP010000007.1:75489373-75505789 GCA_039602395.1 Deinandra increscens subsp. villosa
TGCTGTCAGTAGAGGTCGGTATGCCATGGCGAAAGTTCGTGAGCGTACGGATATTCTACTTAGTCGTAACGAAATCAAAGTAATACGAGATGAAACACAAAGAGTAAATACAAATCTGAGCTTTGTATTAACCACTGAGACCACAGAGTACACAGAGAATATATAACGCGGAAGCATAAACTGTTACTGGATACAATACAAGACGCAACATATTTATAAGGCTGAAATACGACTGGCCGAACCTGAGGTTCGGCCACAAGCTCGGAGCATGTCCGAACTCCAGGTTCGACTGGGAGTTCGGACCTCAGCAATCTTGTGTGAATCCGTCTTGTATTCGATACTTCACATGACGATCAGGAACCATGTATCAACAAACTCCCCCTCGGCATGCGCAATATCATCTTCTCTATTCAAACTTGTATCTTGTATCTTCAATCAAACTCTTCCTCGATCTTGACGATGAGTTCAATCTTGAATACTTGATATTGCATCGTGTGTAATCTCTTTACCAACAACCTTCAGAAGACTTGAAGTTGTGATGTTCTCTTCCCACTTAGAAACCTGCCAATATAAATAATCTTGGTGCAAAATGTCTCTTTGAGACTCCAAGATATTTTGATTTTGAAAACGTGATTTTGTATATTCGTGTTGATCAATCGAAAACAGATAAGAAACAAAATCTTTTTGGCTTTTAGAAAGTTTATATCAAAACACACCCAAAATCTTTTTGATATTTTCTGATTAGAAATGTAAGAGCATTACTGAATTAGACACTATTTTTGTCTTTTGTGAGAAAGATCACAACTTGGGATCATATTGGTCATAACATGCTGAACTACATTTCAATTTCGATTATTGCAGCACATAAGCCATGCCGATTGCAGATATAGTTTGTCCAACTTTAAACTCTGGCACAATCATACTCATAACATCTGGATATGTTAAGGTATTGATTAAATTTGCAATGACCAGTGTATCCCACACTATCAGACATACTCAGATATGCTTTGCTTATCACATTTTTGTGATTTCATTTGTGATTTGTAATCACACAATGATTGTAACCATGATATAGTCAACTGTGTTCCATGCAAAAAGAAATAAGAACGTTAAATCGTCTACCTTAAGGTCGATCTTTCGATACGCAGATAAGGCCTCGGATTTAACAAAATAAGAAAATAAAACAAGTTGAAGTTGTATAACCCAACAACAATCAGGTCGGTACTTCCGTACACGCAGAGAAAGTCCGATGAGTTATACGAAACACCAAAGAAAATAAAGCAGAACGTCAAACGAACAACAATCAGGTCGGTCTTTCGACACGCAGAGAAAGTCCGATCGTTTGACAAAATAAAGAAAATCAAACAAGTTTAAATCTTTGCAAAATGAACACATGTATACACAGTGACTTCTCATTTTATTTTTCACATATCTTTTTCTTGATATATCATGAGATATGCATCAAGATGTTGTCCACTAGGTCAAGCATCAGATTTAGTGTATATCACATTTGTATACTTTCTGATTTGCCGAGCCTACCTTGCACATCGATCAAATGGTCTTATGGCTTTTTTCATTTACTTTATCCATGAGTCAGACACTGTCAGCCAATGTACCATCATTTCCCAATCATGTCGGATACAATTTCTCATTTTTCAATGTTTTTGGCTTTTTGCATTTTTCAATCTTTTTGTCTTTTGTAAATTTCTCCCCCTAAAAATGACAACTCTATTTATAGATTTTCATTTTTACGATTTGAAAAACAAAACACTATTTTTGTAATTTTGCAAAAACAAACTCCCCCTCAGAATGAGACGAAGTGTAAAACAAGAAAAATTGATCAACCAACACAAACACGAGCAGTTTAGCCTTTTTGAAAAACAAAATTGATTTTGAATTCAATTTAATTAAAACAGATATTTCACAATCAGCAATTTTCCAATCACTGAAAGGTCTTCCTGAAACACCTGCTGAACACCAAATAAAACATTAGTCGCGTTGGGATCGACCCGAATCAGCAGTGTCGGGTCGCCCGGTGTCTTCCACAAAGTCCTTGTTGGCCTTGGAAACAACTTTTGGTTTCCAAATTTGTAAAAGTTTTAATTTTTTATCGGAACCTGAATCAGATTCAACCGACGTACTTGATTTAGACCAAGACGATTTACGAGTTGACTTGAAGCTTTGGGGACCATGGTTCATCGAAAATTTGACCGTTGTTATCCACATATTTGGCAGTTTTGTGGATATATGCAGTCGTCGGACACTCAGCAGCGAGATGTCCCGGTTGACGACATACATAACAAAGTCTTTCTCTAAAATTGTTTGAAAATGGTTTTGATTTTTGAGAATCAGATGAATGTTCAGAATGAAAGTTATCAAAGAAACCATCAGAAGAATCATACCTAGGAGATGGACTCCTTGAAGATGAAGAGCTTCCAGAATAATAAGAAAATTCCTTCTGAGATGGTGATTTCTTTGTAACTTTTGCTTTAGGAACCTTCTCAGCCTTCACTGACTTCTTTGCTTGAACCGGTTCTTCCAACACTTTGTAACCTAAACCTTTATGTTTAGATCCTTGAGTCTTTGAAGAATTTGACGAAGAACCTGAATCAACTCTTGATTTAGCAACACTAGTGAATTTGTCTTTGATATCCTTTAACTTGTTCTTTTCAATCAAAACCTTCTCTTCTTCGGGTGCAGATGAAGAACTGGAAGCAACCTTATCAAATACTTTCTCATTTTCCAGCAATACAGACTTGGAAACAAATTTTGGAGCTTCACCCAAAGGTTTCTCCTTCTTTTTAGACTTGGACTTGTTCTTCTTGGATGGAGTGGCAAACTTGGAATAGTCATGCAAGTCATCTGTTTGGATCAATCTGAGCAGCAGTAACTTCAATCAAATCCACTGGTTGAGGTACCAAGTGAATATTTTCTTCCTCTAGACTTCTCTGAACTCTGATCCTGCTTGTATAAGAAGTTAAGCAATGTCGGTGACAAATTGCAGTTCTTCACTTGCCTTTTCAACTCCAAAATCTCCAATTTTAAATTATTAATCTTCTGTTGACCTTCAAACACCTCTTGTTGTGACTTGATGAATTTTGCATTGAGATCATCATATTCGTAAGTTTGTAACTTCCGGATCTCACATTCAGCATATAATTCTTCAAGCACATTTTCTCTCTTTTGCTTGTAGATCTCAACATCTTTTGTTAACACTTCATTCTTGTCTCTGTATAGAACATTTTCATCTTGAAGCATAGAAATCTTGTTTTGAAGCTTCTCAACGGTAACAGCAGTTGTTGCTATAAGAGCAGTAGCCTCTTCATATTTTTGCTGAACCGGATAACTCTTCTCAAACAGATTCTCAAAATCTTGTGCTACGTCTAACACTTCAGCTTTGGCTTTTTCACACTCTTCAGCCAATTGAGCCTTTTCCTTCAAAACATCTTCATGAATATGAACTAATGCATAATATTTCTCTTGAAAATCTTCCAACTCTTTCTTTAACACCACAATTTCTTCAGTTGAAATCTGACAATCTTGTTCAAAACTTGTAATTTTCTTGAGCAACTTCTCACAGTTATAACATTTAAAGTCATCATCTTTTGAATTTTCAGAAGACTTAGGTAATTCTTCTTGAACCAAAGATATACTTGAAGAAGTATCAGATTCTGTTAAAAAACTTTCATCATCAGCATGTTGAACGGTTAAAGCAATTGAGATTGGAGTATGATTCTTCTTAACTATCTGAATCGGCATTCCAGGCAAATCCATCTGGATGCATAAATGTATTAGTCCAATCATGAGCAAGAGCAGCAGATTTCTGATCGACCTTTTCAGCTTTATCTGAAGGATGAAAAACTAAATGTGCATGTTGACCAGACTTCAATTTACTTTCTGCAGAACTTGGACATTCTCGAGCAAAGTGACCATAAACGGAGCACTTATAACATTTCACCTTAGATTTGTCCAATCCAATCTTTCCTTCCTGATTTAGTCTCTTCTTACCAGTTCTATTGAAAAACTTCTTCGTTCTACGAACCAACATAGCATATTGCCAATTCAGATCCATTTCCTCCAAATGATCATAATCAATCTGATCGTAATCTTCATTTGCTAACTCAGCATTACTCACAGAACCAGTGATAACACCAAAGTATGAAGATACCAATGCAGACATCAACGCATTATAATCATCAACAGTTTGAACAGACAATGCACGTTGAGTCGAAGAACTAGGAATTGACACATTACAACCAGCAGATGAATAACTTGGAGTGTCAGGTTTACCTGCCAGAAATGCTGTAGGGGGTGAAGAACTAAGAATATTAGACTTTCCAGCATTCAAAGTTGAATCATTGTTGCCATAATATACTGCAGGATTCTGAATTTGCTCAGGAAGTGACTTGTTCACTTTTAACTCCATATCCCTAGCTTGGATTCGTTGAATCAGATCATTAAACGACAACCTTGGATAATCCTTATCATTAGTAATCATCATCACATAATTTTCCCACTTCTCTGGTAGAGCTTCCATAATCTTTTCTTTCCTATCTGCTTCATCTTTTGTAAGATTCACCAATTTCATTTCACTCATTAAATGTGCAATTCTTGCAATCAGATTTGGAATTGATTCATTTTGATAATGCTTGAAGCTATCAAATTCTTTCTTCAACACTTTTTGTCGACTTTTCTTATACTGATCATTGCCTTCACATCTCTTTTCTAGAGCATCCCACAAGCTCTTTGCAGTATAGTTACTTGAAAATTGATGTAGTAAATCAGTAGGCAAAGCCATTGTTAAAGTGCCATAAGCCTTTTTCTCAGCTTGATATGCTTTCTTTTGTTCACCAGAAAGCTTCCTTTGAAGAATTGGTTCCCCATCCTCACCCTTAGGATATGTATATTGTTCAGAATACGATAACCACATATCGATATCATTTGCGGAAACAAACGCTTCAAATCGTGTCACCCAACTATGATAATCTTCCAATTTAAGTAATTTGGGAACTTTCTGACTTGTTCCAATTTCATTATCATAGTTAATCATTGTTTGCATCGTTGCCTGAACTGAATTTTGAATAGCCGCGAACGCTTGAAAATCGGACATTTTCGAAAAACTGGTTACTGTTCACTCCGAACCTCGTCCGAACCTCCTCCGAACTATCTCCGAATGTCGTCCGAACTTTAGTTACACCGAACGTCCTCCGAACCTGACCTTCAGAAAAAGAAATCAACAGCAACTCCGAACTTGCTCCGAAATACCACCGAACTCTCTCCGAAACAAGACCGATCTCTCACCGAACTCAAATAAAGACCGAACTCCGTCCGAACCTCGAGTTCGGGGCGGTTACTCCGAAGTTGTCCGAACCTCAAACGAGACAGATTTCACTCGACCTCATTTTCTCGATTTTCAACGTTTTTTTTACTGGAATTTTCAACAGGAATTCAAGCAAACTCGATAGAAACGATCTAGAAACAGATTTTTGATGAAAAACACACTCGAGACAATCAAACGAACTCAAAAATGATTGACATTTTCGCAAAAACGTGAACTTGAACTCAAAACTCTGAAGAACACTGATTTCCGACTAGTAGAGCAAACCTAATGCTCTGATACCACTTGAAAGTGTATAAGTGTACGGATCTTCTACTTAGTCGTAATGAAATCAAAGTAATACGAGATGAAACACAAAGAGTAAATACAAATGAGCTTTGTATTAACCACTGAGACCACAGAGTACACAGAGAATATATGATGCGGAAGCATAAACTGTTACTGGATACAATACAAGACGCAACATATTTATACTAGGCTGAAATCCGACTGGTCCGAACCTCAGGTTCGGCCACAATGCTCGGCGCTGTCCGAACTCCAGGTTCGGCCTGCGAGTTCGGACCTCAGCAATCTTGTGTGAATCCGTCTTGTATTCGATACTTCACATGACGATCAAGGAACCATGTATCAACACATGGGAGTTGAGATTCGCTTGGAATCTTGCATTTTGAATTTTTTTAGAATCTCATTTCACATATTTTTCTTGGTGAATAAGAATCCCAGATTCATCCTGTTTCACTTGTAAGGCTAGGAAGAAACTCATCTCTCCTTGATCACTCATTTCAAATTTCTTTCTCATTATTTCTTCAAACTCGGTGCATAACTCTTCGTTTGTTGACCCGTAGATGATGTCATCTACATAAACCTGCACCATGATGATATCATCCTTCACCCTCTTTCTAAACAGCGTCTGATCTACCACTCCTCTTGTGTATCCATTCTCCACCAGATGAGTTGATAGTGTCTCATACCACGTGCGCGGAGCTTGATGTAGTCCATATAAAGCTTTATCCAGAAGATACACATGATCTGGATGCTCCTCATCTACAAACCCTGGTGGTTGAGTCACATAAACTTCCTCATTCATTTCTGCATATAAAAATGCCGTCTTGACGTCCATCTGGTGCACAGTGAAGTTTAGGTATGATGCAACTGCAAGGAATATCCGAATAGCCTCCAATCTAGCCACGGGTGCATACACCTCATCATAGTCAATTCCATGTATTTGTCTGTGACCCTGAACAATCAACCTTGCCTTGTTTCTGACAATTATACCTGTGTCATCCTTCTTGTTCTTATATAACCAACGTGTGGGTATAACCTTCTTGTTCTCTGGCCTTTCCACTAGACGCCACACTCCCAGCTTTGAAAACTGATTTAATTCATTGTGCATGGCCTCTATCCAACTTGGATCTCTGAGAGCAACCATCACATTAGGAGGCTCAATCTGGGATATGAAGCACGAATACATGCAGAAATTAATGTCTCCCGTGCGGCTTCTAGTGGTAACACCTGCTGAAACTGGCCCAAGTATATTGCTAATCGGATGGTCTTTGTTGATCCTTGATACTTGAACATCTGGCACAGGAACAGAAACAGGCAGGTTAGAATTAACAAAATTATCATTCATACCTTGGTTTTGAGAAATTTCTGAATCATCATGAGTTCCCGAAGATCCCGGAGTATCTGCATTGATATTTGTGGGAACTGAATCTGGTGCTTTCTCACTAACTTGTTCAACATGAGGTCTTGATTCAGATGATTGAGCAATGATATCTTCTTCCTCACCCAAATGATGGAAAACATTTGAAAAATTGAACCCTTCAAACAGTGACCCATAATCAAAAATCCAATCTGGTCCACACCCTGCATCTGTAGGATTGTCTTCAAGCCAGTCTACGTTATATGCCTCAATGATTACACTGGTGGTTTTGTTGTAGACACGATAAGCACTATTTTCCGAATAACCCACAAAATAACACTCATCAGCCTTAGCTTCGAATTTCCCCACATCGGACTGAATCAGAACCGTGCATGGACACCCGAATGTCTTGAAATATCCCACCGTTGGCTTCTCTCTATAAACAATCTCATACGGAGTCTTCTCATGACGCTTGTTTAAAAGTACACGATTCTGTACGTAACAAGCCGTGTTGACCGCTTCAGCCCAGAAGAAGATTGGCAATTTAGCTTCACACATCATTGTTCTTGCTGCTTCAATGAGTGTCTTGTTTCTTCTCTCAGCGACTCCATTCTGTTGGGGTGTGTAGGGTGCACTGAACTGTCCCTCTATACCTGATGTGTAGCATCAAACGCATAAAATAAATAAATAAAAATCCCGTATTTAAATAATTTTTTATATTAAAATTATTAAAATTGGTGCTTAATTGTTTAATAATTGAATTTTTGATTTTTGATGGGGTTTTTAATTAATAGTTGAGAAATATATAATTATCACATTTGAATTGGATTTTTAATTGAGATTATTAGAATGTGATATTTATTGGTGTGTTTATTTGTTGAAGTTTAGGTGGTTGGATGGTTCGCGGTGGATTTAGAAGAAAATCGTAATTTACGGAAACGAATTTGGAGTCCGGATGCAAAAGATATGAAAAAAAAATATATTATTTGTTTTGCTGCAGCCCAAGCAGCATTCACATCCAGGTCAGCCCAAAGCAATTCGCAGCCCAGTCCCTAGGCCCAACAGGGAGCAGCAGCCCAGCTGCATGAGGTCCAGCAGCCCAGAAGCTGTCCTTCAGAAAAAAGAAAAGAATCGGAGGAGCAGAGGAATCGAACCCCTGACCTCTTGATTAGAGAGCAGAATACTAGCCACCAGACCAGCAGCTGCTATTAGTTTTATTCCAGCTTAACAGGCTTTTATGTTCTTCTCGGCCAGGCCCAGTACTTCGGCCCAGCTCACTGTTCGCGACCAGACTCGTTTTTTTTGCTATAAATTCGATTAGCAGCCGCATTTCTTGAGGAAAACACCTCCATAAAACCCTAAAAACACCCCATAAACACATCTCGAATCATCTTGGAAGGAATAAAGGGTCAAGATCAAGGCTTTTTGAGAAGAAATTTGAAGATTTTAGCTCTCGCGGGTCGGATCTTTAATTCGGTTCTTCATCGTTTAGCTTTTTGATCTAGTTCTTCATCATGGTCAGTCCCAAGATTCGATTTTTATTGTTTTTAAACATGTATCTTGGCTGATTCATTCTTGTATCACTTAGATTAGACAAATTTGGACCCGTTTGACCCGTTTGGGTGACTTTTTACCATGACTTTGTGTTAAATTGCTTTTGATGATGGTTTTGAATGTTTATGATGATAAAGTTTGCTGATTTGGTTTTGGTTAATGATGGATCATGTGGATTAATTGCCATATTTAGTAGAACTACTAGTATGTGTTGATTTATTTATTGTTAAATGGTTGACTTTTATTGGTCAAACGTTTGATGCTTGATAGGAGAACTCCTACTTGATGGTTTATCATTGATTTGGGGCTGATTTAGCTAATATCCTTATGAAATAGGTTTGACCGAATCGTTTCATAGGCTAGAAGCTTGTTTTACATCGTTTAATAGGATAGATTGCTTGTGAACATAAGATTCAATGCTACTTATTCATGTTTAGCGGTTTCTAGGTCGTAAGCGTTTGGAATCATCATCGTTGCATGCTATAGGCGCTATATAGAGAGACCTCTCGCGTAGTTTCCTGTTTCATGTAGGATTAGTTTACTTTGACCAAAGTAGCTTTTCCGTTCGGCAGTTTTCGCAGTTTTACTATATGTGCTTCATTTAGGATTTCCGAATTATTTGGGGTGTGTCTATAGCCCTAGATAGTCTGGTTTTTCGCATTAGATGATGGTGTTCATGGTATTAGTCATCCGAGGGTCTGAGCGAGTCTAGAGGAGTCTAGTCTAGGTGATGCATTCCTTCTTTCTGATTTTCCAGCGTGTTATCCGGTTTTTAGTTGTTTTTGTCGGTTTTAGTTATTCATGCTTAGTTTTCACTTATGAGTTCACAAAATCACTTTCATCGGTTAAATATTAGCAACGATTCGGTATCGGGAGATTGTCATCGCGTCCACGGATTGATATCCGGTTCTTACCAATACTGTACTGCATACGACGGGTACACTGCCCTGGTGTGTAGTTTGGTCACTTGGTGATTACCATTTTAAAACTTGACCACATTTTTATATATCCAAATTATACACATCAAGTTTTTGGCGCCGTTGCCGGGGACGCGTCAGATTCCGAGAAATATCCGAGCTAGTAGTTTAACCACTTGTTTGCTTTATCTGTTTACTTGTTTTCTTTGCGTATTTTAGCTGTTAGTTAGTTTTTATTATTCTGTGTTTCCTTTTCGTGTTAGTTAGACTTTTAGGTTAGTTTTTTTCGTTTTCTGTTTCTGTTTCGTTGTTTTTATCGCATTTCTGTCTGTTTATGCGCATACGTCGCCACCAGAGCCGATTCTCACCGTTATCTGAGCCAGAAATAGTTTTCCATCATCTTCGACACGTGGAGGGCGCATTACCAGTGCCGATGGCCGCACCTGCAGATCAGAGGCGCACGCTTGCAGATTACGCCCGTCCCAACATCGACGGGACGTTGCCGAGTGTTATCCGCCCGTCAGTGGACGTGAATAACTTCCAGATTCAGCCTCAGGTCATCACTCTGATTATGGACTATGTTCAGTTTGACGGGTTACCTAATGATGACCCGATGACCCACATCGCGAACTTCCTTGAAATTTGCGACACTTTCAAACTTAAGGGGGTCCCCGCAGAGGCAATCCAGTTGCGATTATTCTCATTTTCCCTTCGCGGTGCAGCGAAGGCGTGGCTTCAGTCTCTCCCGCCTGGTTCCATCACGTCATGGGCTATTTTGACACAGAAATTCATTTCAAAGTATTTCCCTCCATCGAAGGTTGCGATTTTCAGAAACAAAATATATACCTTCCTTCAGGACGACACAGAGAGTTTATACGAGACGTGGGAGCGATTTAGAGAGTTATTGAGAAAATGTCCATCACATGGCATTGAGCTACACCAGCAGATACAAATTTTCTACAGCGGTTTACATCCACTCACACGACATACGGTCGACACGTCAGCTGGTGGGACATTAAGTAGTAAAACGCCCGAAGAGGCGCAAGACTTACTTGAGGAGCTTGCTTTAAACGATTATCAGTGGCCGAGCACGCAGAGTAAGCCGAACCAACAGAGAGGAGTACTCCAGGTTGACCCTATTACAGCTCTATCCATGCAGGTCGAGGCGTTATCGAAGAAAATAGCCAAAATGCAGGTGATGGAGCAGCAGGTGAAGTATTGCGAGCTATGCTCAGGACCCCATGACATTACACGTTGTCCTATTGGGGGTAGCACCGATTTCCACGAGCAGTCTGATTTCATGTTCGACCAGGCCCACCCACCACCCAGCAATGCATATAATTACAATACGGGGTGGAGGCCTAACAGTTCTAATCCTGCAGGATTTCAGCAGATGCCGCCACCGAGGCAGCAGGGTTACTATAACCCCGAGGTTAGTAGACAGATCCCGATCGAGGATACGGGCATGAAGAATTTGACTGACATGATGGCGCAGCTGATACAACAAAATCAAAAATTAACTCTTGACGTGCAGAAAGTGGCTCAACAGAATGATATGCGCTTTGTGAAAAATGAGCAGGATATTTCTGTAGTTGCTAAAGAGATAGGAAACCTGAGAGCTCATATGCAAAATATGGAGAGGAACATGGGTCAACTTTCCAAATCGATTTCTGAGAGAAAACCGGGAGGATTGCCAGCAAACACAGAGACATATCCTAAGCAATACGTGAATGCAATCTTTTACCTGAATGGCAGTACCACTTCCGATCCAGAACTGGCAGTTACTGCTAAGCCGGTTGATGATGAGAGTGATGATGATACTGATGAGGAGATTGAGATTGAGTTAGAGGTTCCTGGGCAGGTGCAACCGAGGCTAAGCCCAGCAAGTACAGCACGACTCGAGGAACCAGTAGTGGAGAAATATGTTCCCCGACCCTACATCCCTCATATTCCATATCCAGAGAGACTTAGGGATCAGCTTAGGGAAGAGCAGCAGGAGAAACATCTCCAGGCCGTCGTTCATTATATTGGAATTAAAGATCACCCACCCGACCCACCTTCAGTTATTATCAAGTCGACTAAATCATTGCAGGGCCAGCAAAAGAAGAAGTGTGGGGATGAAGCGAGTGCTAAAAAGAAGAAAAAGCCACCCGATTTAAAGAAAAAGGCTTCAAAGAGTGATAGGACGTGGTTAGTCGACGTGTACGCCACGTATTTGCGTGTTAGAGACTAGGGATTTCAACTCTTGTTTGAGGAGTGGTGCATGCATTGGTCGGATGCGAGCATATTCGGTAGCGAAGGAGGTCACATCCATGACCCCGGTTGACTTAACCGCAGGTTCGATTCCGGCTGACGACTCGTTAATAAATTCAGCGCTTCCGGGAGGCAACCCGAGTACTTGGTTACTTTTGTTTTGCTTGTTTCATGTTATATTTCTTTTTAATAGCTTACTTTAGCTGTTAGGTAGTTTGTTTACTTTAGTTGATGTTTATTTTTCCTTGTTCCGTTTGATGCGTTTCTTCGAGTTTTGCAGGTTTTACTGGAAGCATGCCACAGTTAGAATTGCATTGGCTTATCATTTTGGTATTGCTTCGCGAGGTTGTAGGTAACGCACAATTTGTGGGCCGTTGGGTAATCAATCTCCATTCTCACGGTCCGCAAGTGTGCTTTCATAATTTAATTGTGATTTTGAGGATACGGACCGTCACTTCATAAATGACAATCAACGGTCCATATCAGGGTTTATCGGGTATGTGACTTTTGGTCAAAGTAAACCGTTTTCTTCATAAATGACAAACAAACGGTTGTTTTGAGTCAATTGTTCACTTTTCAAAATTTCAGATTTTTCAAAACTTGCCCGATGTCGAGACCCGATCCGCTTATAACTTTCACTTGAGTTGTGTTTTCTTTCTAGATTCATCATCGGACCACCATATGCCTTGATTCGTCTAGAGCTGTTTCATGATCTATGAGGATTTTGGACATATTAGAGGCAGTTTTGGCACATGTCAGCGATCAGGGGAGTATTTCAGTTCCCTTTCCCCTTTATTTTGTTTTGTTTAGCGTACATTAGGGACAATGTACGAATTAAGTGTGGGGATGGGGGTAAATTGAACTGAAATTGCTTAAAATTGTGAAAAATTTTCAAATTTTATCATCATATCCCCCTGTTTTTTTATGAAATTGAGATTTTTGCCCGTCTTATTGCACATGGAAGTGGGCCCGTTGATGTAATTCATGACGTTTTGCTTGCCTATGTATACGATACTTGTCTCTAGTCAAAACCTTTTCTTCGAGTATCTTGAAAAAGTATTTCTAAGCAAGTGTTTTTCAAATAAAATCAATAAATGGAATGCTTTACTTTGTGAAACTATCGGATAGGGGATAGATTGCTTGCATCATATCGGTAGCCCTTTTCCATCCGTTTTCGTGAGTTATTTGAGCCTTAAATTGCATTATTTATTACATGATTGTTCTCACTTTCGTTTGGTTGAGTGTTATGCCATCATGCACTTTCATTTTAGAACTTGTGTTGCTTAAACGCGTCGAGATCATGAGCTAAAATTGGGCATAGAAATGATAGAGGCATTAGGATTACCCTTTTGATTTAGCCTTTTTCTTTGTTCTTATCATTTTCCACCCTAAAACATTATCCCTTAGAAAACCCGTTTGAGCCTTTTTCCTTCTCGTTTGATTTTCCCACTTTTGACCCGTTTAGCCTTTGTTTAGCCTTTATTTTTGTTCTTTAACCCTTGTGTGAAGAATCCGGATTAGTTTAGGATTTTGTGTATTTATTTTGGTTTGTTTCATCAACTCATACTTAAAAAAAATAGTGATTAAGTGTGATTCTCCTAGTACTCAATCTCCATTCTAGGAATTCATATGAGATTGCAAAAAAAAAAAAAGAAGAAAAAAAGAAAAAAAAAGAAAAGAAATGAAAAAAAAGAGAAAATTTTAGTTCAGTATTGGAGGTCATAGACCTAAGATAAAGCTAAAAAAATAGACTTTTGATTAGGTTATGTGTTCGGGTCAAAATTACCCGATTTTAGTTTATTTTTGTAAAAAGTTTCATAGTTTAGTTCTTTTGTTCCTAGTCCGGTTTTCTAAACACTTCGCCACTTTCACATTCCCATTCCATACCCTAAACCCTAGCCTAACATTACAACCCTTTTGAAAGTCCTCTTGATTTATTTTTGGTTTTATGTTATTTGGTGGAGATGCGATTTCAATACAAGCCTATGATAATGGGGTGCAGGTTTGGCCTTGAGTGATCCACTTAAATCGATGATCTTTTTAATCATCTATCCACTTAAATCGATGTAAAGCTAGTAAGCATTTCCATATTTTTAAATAAATGTCATAATTGCTTGTTGGATTGTCAATCTTTTGGAAAGTGTAAATCTTGAGAATTGGTGATGCATGTGGGCTTGAGTAGTTGCATTGGGTTGAGTGGACGTTGCGTTATCGATTGGCTTGTGGAAGTGTTGCATGAGATTTTAGCTTGAGGGCAATCAAAGTTTAAGTGTGGGGATATTTGATGTGTAGCATCAAACGCATAAAATAAATAAATAAAAATCCCGTATTTAAATAATTTTTTATATTAAAATTATTAAAATTGGCGCTTAATTGTTTAATAATTGAATTTTTGATTTTTGATGGGGTTTTTAATCAATAGTTGAGAAATATATAATTATCACACTTGAATTGGATTTTTAATTGAGATTATTAGAATGTGATATTTATTGGTGTGTTTATTTGTTAAAGTTTAGGTGGTTGGATGGTTCGCGGTGGATTCTAGAAGAAAATCGTAATTTATGGAAACGAATTTGGAGTCCGGATGCAAAAGATATGAAAAAAAATATATTATTTGTTTTGCTGCAGCCAAAGCAGCATTCACATCCAGGTCAGCCCAAAGCAATTCGCAGCCCAGTCCCTAGGCCCAACAGGAAGCAGCAGCCCAGCTGCATGAGGTCCAGCAGCCCAGAAGCTGTCCTTCAGAAAAAAGAAAAGAATCGGAGGAGCAGAGGAATCGAACCCCTGACCTCTTGATTAGAGAGCAGAATACTAGCCACCAGACCAGCAGCTGCTATTAGTTTTATTCCAGCTTAACAGGCTTTTATGTTCTTCTCGGCCAGGCCCAGTACTTCGGCCCAGCTCACTGTTCGCGACCAGACTCGTTTTTTTTGCTATAAATTCGATTAGCAGCCGCATTTCTTGAGGAAAACACCTCCATAAAACCCTAAAAACACCCCTAAACACATTCGAATCATCTTGGAAGGAAAAAAGGGTCAAGATCAAGGCTTTTAAAGAAGAAATTTGAAAATTTTAGCTCTCGCGGGTCGGATCTTTAATTTGGTTCTTCATCGTTTAGCTTTTTCATCTAGTTCTTCATCATGGTCAGTCCCAAGATTCGATTTTTATTGTTTTTAAACATGTATCTTGGCTGATTCATTCTTGTATCACTTAGATTAGACAAATTTGGACCCGTTTGACCCGTTTCGGGTGGCTTTTTACCATGACTTTGTGTTAAATCGCTTTTGATGATGGTTTTGAATGTTTATGATGATAAAGTTTGCTGATTTGGTTTTGGTTAATGATGGATCATGTGGATTAATTGCCATATTTAGTAGAACTACTAGTATGTGTTGATTTATTTATTGTTAAATGGTTGACTTTTATTGGTCAAACGTTTGATGCTTGATAGGAGAACTCCTACTTGATGGTTTATCATTGATTTGGGGCTGATTTAGCTAATATCCTTATGAAATAGGTTTGACCGAATCGTTTCATAGGCTAGAAGCTTGTTTTACATCGTTTAATAGGATAGATTGCTTGTGAACATAAGATTCAATGCTACTTATTCATGTTTAGCGGTTTCTAGGTCGTAAGCGTTTGGAATCATCATCATTGCATGCTATAGGCGCTATATAGAGAGACTTCTCGCGTAGTTTCCTGTTTCATGTAGGATTAGTTTACTTTGACCAAAGTAGCTTTTCCGTTCGGCAGTTTTCGCAGTTTTACTATATGTGCTTCATTTAGGATTTCCGAATTATTTGGCGTGTGTCTATAGCCCTAGATAGTCTGGTTTTTCGCATTAGATGATAGTGTTCATGGTATTAGTCATCCGAGGGTTCGAGCGAGTCTAGAGGAGTCTAGTCTAAGTGATACAAGAATGAATCAGCTAAGATACATATGTTTAAAAACAATAAAAATCGAATCTTGGGACTGACCATGATGAAGAACTACATGAAAAAGCTAAACGATGAAGAACCGAATTAAAGATCCGACCCGCGAGAGCTAAAATCTTCAAATTTCTTCTTAAAAAGCCTTGATCTTGACCCTTTTTTTCTTCCAAGATGATTCGAATGTGTTTAGGGGTGTTTTTAAGGTTTTATGGAGGTGTTTTCCTCAAGAAATGCGGCTGCTAATCGAATTTATAGCAAAAAAGCGAGTCTGGTCGCGAACAGTGAGCTGGGCCGAAGTACTGGGCCTGGCCGAGAAGAACATAAAAGCTGTTAAGCTGGAATAAAACTAACAGCAGCTGCTGGTCTGGTGGCTAGTATTCTGCTCTCTAACCAAGAGGTCAGGGGTTCGATTCCCCTGCTCCTCCGATTCTTTTCTTTTTTCTGAAGGACAGCTTCTGGGCTGCTGGACCTCACGCAGCTAGGCTGCTGCTCCCTGTTAGGCCTAGGGACTGGGCTGCGAATTGCTTTGGGCTGACCTGGATGTGAATGCTGCTTGGGCTGCAGCAAAACAAATAATATATTTTTTTTTCATATCTTTTGCATCCGGACTCCAAATTCGTTTCCGTAAATTACGATTTTCTTCTAAATCCACCGCGAACCATCCAACCACCTAAACTTCAACAAATAAACACACCAATAAATATCACATTCTAATAATCTCAATTAAAAATCCAATTCAAATGTGATAATTATATATTTCTCAACTGTTAATTAAAAACA
>JBCNJP010000007.1:75506289-75562488 GCA_039602395.1 Deinandra increscens subsp. villosa
CGTGGATAAAGTAAGTGAAAAAGCCATAAGATCATTGTTCGATATGCTAGGTAGGCTCGGAAAATCGTAAAGTATACAAATGTGATATTCATTAAATCTGATTCTTGACCTGGTGGACAACATCTTGATGCATATCTCAAGATATATCAAGAAAAAGATATGTGAAAAGAAAATGAGAAGTCACTGTGTATACATGTGTTCATTTTGCAAAGATTTAAACTTTTTTTTTTATTTTCTTAAATGATCGGACTATCTCTGCGTGTCCATAAGACCGACCTGATAGTTGTTCATTTAAGGTTGTGCTTTATTTTCTTTAGTGTTTCGTATAACTCATCGAATTTTCTCTGTCTGTCCATAACACCGACCTGATTGTTGCTGAGTAATACAATTTCAACTTGTTTTATTTTCTTATTTTGTTAAATCTGAGGTCTTATCTGCGTATCGAAAGATAGACCTTAAGGTAGACAATTTAACGTTCTTATTTCTTTTTGCATGGAACACAGTTGATTATATCATGAATTCAATCACTATGTGTTCAATCACAAGTGAAATCACAAAGTGTGATAAGCAAAAGCATATCTGAGTATGTCTGATAGTGTGGGGCACACTGGTCAAAGAAAATTAATCAATACCTTAACATACCCAGATGTTATGAGTATGATTATGCTAGAGTTTAAAGTTGGATAAATTAAATCTGCAATCGACATGGCTTATGTGCTACAATAATTGAAATTGAAGTGTAGTTCAGCATGTTATCTCCAATATGATCCTAGGTTGTGATCTTTCTCACAAAAGACAAAAATATTGTCTAATTCTGTATTCCATTTACTTTTCATGTCATAAAATTCCAAAAAGATTTTGAGTGTGTTTTGATATAAACTTTAGAAAAATAAAAAAGATTTTGTTTCTTATTTGTTTTCAATTGATCAACACGAATACGAAAAATATTTCAAAAACAAAATGTCTTGGAGTCTCAAAGAGATGTTTTGCGCCAGGGTTATTTATGTTGGAGGGTTCTAAGTGGAAAGAGAACATCACAACTTCAAGTCTTTTGAAGCTGTTGATAAAAATATTACACACGCTGCAATGTCAAGTATTCAAGATCAGACTCATCGTCAAGTTCAAGGAGAGTTTGATTGAAGATATAGATTTATGTGGAAGTTGATATTTCACGCGTCGAGGGGGAGTTTGTTGGTAGAAGGTTTGCGGTCGTCATGTGAAGTATCAAGAACAAGACAAGGAGTTACAAGCTTGTGCTGATCCGAACTGAAGACGAACTGCCAGTTCGGATGCACACTCTACTGACCGTGTGTTTGAGCTTTAATGTTCAACTATAAATAGGTTGTCTTGAATAGAGTTTAGAACTTCTGGTGAGATTTACTGTGTGATATCAGTGTGTGTTCTCTTTGTGGTCTTCATACAAAAGCCTTTGTGTTTACTCCTCATGTTCACGTTTAATATAGATTTTGATCCAACCGAGTAGACGATCCATCGCTCACGCAATTTCAATCTGCCATGGATAGATTAAGTCTAAAGGTTGTAGGTACTTGCATAATCTGTTAATGTGCATGACTAATCTGATATCTGCAAGTAAGATATAAACATAAAGCTTGCCTAATGATCTTTGGTATCTGCATCTTGATGAATGTTTTGTGATGATTCTGACAAAAATATAATAAGAGATATCATGATGAATGCAAGTTTTCATTTTGAAAGATTTAAACTTGTTTGATTTTCTTTATTTTCTCAAACGATCGGACATTCTTTGCGTATCGAAAGATCGACCTAATTGTTGTTCGTTTGAGGTTCTGCTTTATTTTTCTTGGTGGTTTGTATAATACATCGGACTTTCTTTGCGTATACAGAAGTATTGACCTGATTGTTGTTGAATTATACATCTTCAACTTGTTTTTCTTTCTTATTTTCTCAAATACTTGGGTTTTCTCTGCGTGTACACAAGACCGCCCTGATTGCTAGGTATTTGAGGTTCTGCTTTATTTTTGCATGACTCATCAAGGATGATTAAATCTCTAAGAAAATTGCTTCTATATGATAAACATGATGATTTGCCGGTATTTCTGATAGAGTGGAGACCGAGTTATCAGTGCATGATAATATTACCTTAAGCATATCTGAAAACAATAAATATGATTGGTTCAAGCTGAAATAAACATAAATGTTGTATTTGCGATTATCTTGGCTTGCATGCTGACTAAGGCCGAAATTAAAATGTGCTAGATACGTTATGTCTGATATGATCTCGCGTTGTGATCTTTCTCGCAAAATCAGAAATAGAGTCTGATTATGTATTTCATTTTATATTTCATTTTAGAAAAATAAAAAAGATTTTTGGTGTGTTTTAACATAAACTTTGTAAAAGCCAAAAAGATTTTATTTCTTGTTTGTTTTCGATTGATCAACACAAGATACGAAAAACATTTTCAAAACATATATCTTAGAGTCTCAAAGAGACGTTTTGCACCAAGATTATTTTTGTTGGCCAGGTTAAAGCGAGAGAGATCATCACAACTTCAAGTCTTCTGAAGGTGTTGATAAGGATGAAACAAACTATGTGTCTTCAAGTATTCAAGATCAGACAAACCATCAAGTTAAGGGAGAGTTTGATTAAAGATACAAGTCTATGGGATGAACTAGATACTGCACACGTCGAGAGGGAGTTTGTTAGAGCATAATCGGTTCATCCTATGAAGTATCTGAACAAGACGAAGATGCAAAATATGCTACCCACAAAGTGAACCACGAAGTGTGACTTTGTGACCCACGAAGTTGGACACGAAATGTGATTTCATGACCCACGAACTGTGACTTCGTGTCAGTTCGTGGCCAACAAACTTTAAGTATAAATACATGTTTGCTTTGTATTTTCGAGAGACTTTTAAGTGAGCTTTGAGAGGAACCAAATCTTAAGTGTGTGTTCCACAGTGTGTCTCTGTTTGAGCTTCTTAGAGTGTTTGTAATTGAGTTTTGGTGATTTCAATAAAACAAATTGTTATATTTACATCTCGTTCTCATTCAAATGATTAAGCAAACCTGTAGTAAGATCCGTTCCAGGTCTTTTCATGACCTTACTTTGCAAGTTTTGAAATTCAGCTTTAACATCCTTCAAAGGTTTTTGCACATAAAATAATAATTCAGCAATATTTCTACGAGTAATCTTTTCCTTCTGTAAAGCTGCATTTTCATTTTCAGTAGATGATGATCCTGAAACAAACATTGGAATCCTTGAACTTCCAGCTTTTTGATTAACTAGCTTTCTTTGACTTCTTCTTCTTCTTCCCTTTCTGACTAACGCTTTCTTCTGATTTCTTAACAACAAACTCAGAATAATCACCAACTTCTTCTTTGTTTCCAATTAAATCCTGGGGTGTTGGTATAGCAGGAGGAGTAGCAGTTTTCTCAAAAACTTTTTGAAAGTTTTCGTCCTTGCACAGAAAGCTTGTAAAAGATTGAGAATTAGTGATGTTGTTCAACTTTTGATTGACATGAATCATTTCAATCTTCAATTCAGAGATCTTTTGAAGCACATCAGCAAGTTCCTTTTCAGTAATTATTAACTTCCTTGCTGCTCTGTTTGTTTTGGCTCTTTGCATCCTCATGTTCTCCAACTCATCAAACAATTATTTTCTAATCTTTTCTTCGTTATTCTTGTGAATTTCTATATTAGCTTTCAGAAGCTTGTTTTCCTGAAGCAATTCGGTTTGGCATCTAGCAGCTTCGTGTTATCCTCTTGATGACTTAATTCTTTAGCATTAAGCTCAGCCACTATCCTTTCAAGACCTTCAAGCTTAAATTTTGATTTTTTAATATAAATCCTCAAACACATGTGCCATATCTTCTGCTTTCTTCTTCCATTTATCGACATCTTTGAATAACAAACTATTTTCTTCAGTCAATTTTAAAATCTTTTGCTGAAACCGAAGATCTCCTTCAGAAGCATTATTACAAATATCCTTGAGATGATTAAATTTTGCTTCAAAATCCTCAAATCTTTGAGTATCTTTTACCAGAATATCGTTTTCTTCTTTTAACTTTGAAATTTCCAAGAGCAAAACATCATTTTCTTTTAACAAAAAATCATTCTTCTTTATCAATTCATCAAAACGCTTATCCTTCTTTGAACATAAGTCACACATTGACTCATATCCACCAGTAGACTCTGATTCACAATCAGATGATAGATCAACATTTGATGTAATTGTAGCCATAAAAGCTGATTGAGCACCAAACGTCTTACCCCAATCATACCCTTCATCAACCTGACTAACTAGTGCAGTTTTAGAATTGATACTTGAATCTTTAGAATCCTTAACATTTTCACCTTTGGAATGTTTGCATTCACGGGAAAAATGTCCAAACTTGGAACAGTTGTAACATTTAACCTTGGATTTATCTAAACCAATCTTGCCTCTAGAATTGAGATCTTTTCTTCTCGTCTTGCTGAGAATTTTCTTTACCCTTTGCACCAACATTGCGAATTGCCAATTCAGATCCACTTATGCTAGATTATCAGGATCAATCTGGTCATAATCTTCATCGATCAGATCTGCTGTTGGCACACTCTCAGTTACAAAACCAAAGTAAGATGAAATCAATGATGCAACTAACCCCAAATATTCTTCAGATATTTTAGCTGTAAAAGCACTCTGATTTCCTTGAACATGAATATTCACACTGCACCCCTCAGATGAAACAAAAGTTTTATTTCCAAACCAACTTTCATCCATAAAAGTTGTTGCTGGCGAAGAACTCTGATTTGCTTTAGCTTTAGCATTTGCACTAGCAACATTCTGACCATAATAAATTTCAGGATTATGCATAGTAGCTGATGATTTGTTTGTAGTTAACATTTCTAGCTTTCGGGCTTGTAATTTTCCTGTTAATTCATGAAATGTTAAGGCAAAAAATTCCTTATCATGTGTCAGCACCATAATATAATTCTCCCACTTACTAGGCAAAGCTTCCAAAATCTTTTCTTTTAGTTCTTCTACCTTTTTCTTGATATCAACAATTTTCGTTTCAGTAATCAAGTGAGCAAATCTTGAGACAATGGCTCTAACATCTTCATTAGGATAATGTTTAAAATTGTCAAATTCTTTCTTCAACACCTTCTTCTTGCTCTTCTAGTACTGAGCATTTCCTTCACACCTCAGTTTTAATGCATCCCTCAATTGCTTTGACTTTGTGCATGTCTTGAATTGATGCAAAACCTCCTTCGGTAGTGTCATAGTGAGAACACCATAAGCTTTGTGCATGTCTTGAATTGATGCAAAACCTCCTTTGGTAATGCCATAGTGAGAATACCATAAGCTTTCTTCTCACATAGATATGCTTTCATTTCATCCGAAGTAAGATCTACTCGCATCTTTAGTTAACCATTCTCTTAAGGATGGGTGTAACCATCTTCTATTGGACACCACAAATCAACATCATTAATTCCAACATAGGCTTCAAGACGTTTCTTCTATTTATGATAATCTTCCAACTTCATGAGCTTGGGTACTTTTTGACTTGTAACAATTTTATTATAATAATTCAACATTGCTTGCATTGTCGATTGAACCGCTGCAAAAGCTTGAAAATTGTTCATTTTAAATTTTTGAGAAATTGTTTCACTGAATGAGAATATCTCTGCCGAATGAAACAACTTGCCAAGTGAACAGATTTCAACTGGCGAATGAAACAAGATGACCGAACGAAATGTAAGACTGCCGAATGAAATAGACTTAGCGAATAAGATTGATTCGCCGAATAAAGACTCAGAGAATGAAAAATAACACCTGAATAAACTGAACAGAAGAATGAAACTGATTCACCGTATAAGCTGATTCGGCGGATGAAAATTTCGGAATATGAGGTTGACTCCCGAATATGACCGAATGGCCAGGAAATGAGAATAAGAAACTGTCGAATGATTAACTAATGACCGCCGAATGATGAACGAATGAAAACAACTTTTCATTTGGTGACATGCTTTTGATCATAACTTCCTAGTTTTTGCGAATTTAGAACTAAAACTGATTTAGAACAAACTGACCAGAACATATTTTGAAAAATGTAACTTTTGCAAAACCGTTTTGTGAAAAGCTTCAAAACTTGAGATTTTTCACTAAACATGGCAACTTATGCTTTGATACCACTTGTAGGTGCCCTTGACGGATCTTGTTCGATGTTTCAAGCTTAGAATATGAACGAAAACAGTAAATATAAGACCGAATGAAAAGCTTACAAACACAGAACACCGAATGATGAACTTAACTCACAAAAGTCCTTTTGAGCCGAATGAGATTGCCTATTTATAGGCAAACCTGTCACCGAATGAATGCGCATCGAATGACTCATTCTGTTGTCATTCACCACTCATTCGTCGAAACTCATTCTCCCATATATACACGACTCACACAGAACACTCTAGAAACTGTTATAGACATGACATGATATATCATTTGACACATAAGCCCTAGGTACTAACATCTCCGGGTCTTTCCTCTTTAACAACATGTGACGGTAGGGGTGATGGTGTTGGGTCGTGACGGCCACTAGGAGGGACGATGGCGGCTAGGGTGATCCACTACGGGGCTGGGGTGGCCGGATAGGGTGGTGGTGCCGGTGGTTGGTTGTCGACCGAAGGGAAAGAGAGAGATAGAGAGGGACGAACGAGAGAGGAGAGGAGTGAAAGTTCGTGAGCATCGGATCATCTACTCCATCTAGCTATTTCGGATAAGAAACATAATAAAAACGATTGTTTTATTGATCACAGAAGACTCAATTACAATCTGGAATCACTCAGAGAAAACACACACTTAAGATCTGATCTATCTCACTCTGTTAGTTACGAATTACAAAGACAAAACATCTATATCTACTCTATCAACTGAACCTCAGGCGAACTGCCAATTCACCTGATCCGAACTGCCAGTTCAGATCCAGTTCGTATGGCAGCTTGACTTTGTCTTGATCTTCATATCGTCTTGTTCAGATACTTCACACAACGCACAGATTACATATCAACAACTCCCCCTCGACGTGTGCAGTATCTATTTACCAATCAGAACATATTCTATGAACAAACTCTCCCTCAACTTGATGGTAGCTTGATCTTGAATACTTTGACGATGCACAGTGTGTTTCCATCTTTATCAGCAGCTTCAGAAGACTTGAAGTTGTGACATCTACTTCACTTAGCAACCTTTTCAATTATAAATAATCTCAGCGTAAAACGTCTCTTCGAGACTCCAAGATATGATTTTGAAATTTGGTTTGTATCACGTGTCGATCAGATAGAAAATAAAGCAGAAACAAAATCTTTTTGGCTTTTAGAAAGTTTATATCAAAACAAACCTAAAATCTTTTTGATTTTTCAAATTTATGCTAAAATACATCGAAAATCATTTTGGATTTCCTGAAATGAAATGAAATTGCAATACAGAATTAAACTCTATTTTTGGTATGAGAAAGATCACTATACAATATCATATTGATCATAACGCACTGAACTACACTTCAATTTTAACTAATTGAAACACATAAGTCATGTTGATTGCTGGTATAATTTGTCTATCTTTTACTCAGGCAGAATCATACTCATAACATCTTGATATGTTAAGGTATTGATTACATTTGCTTTGACCAGTTTACCCCACAATATCAGACATATTCAGACATTTTTCTTTTTCTCATGTGATTACACTTGTGATTATCACATAGTGATTGTATTCATGATATCGTCAACTGTGTTCCATGCAAAAAGAAATAAGAACGTAAAATCGTCTACCTTAAGGTAGATCTTTCGATACGCTGATAAGGCCTCGGATTTAACAAAATAAGAAAGATAAAACAAATTGAAATTTTATAATTCAACAACGATCAGGTCGGTCTTGTGGACACGTAGAGAAAGTCCGATGAATTATACGAAACCAAAGAAAATAAAGCAGAACCTCAAACGAACAACAATCAGGTCGGCCTTGTGAGCACGCAAAGAAAGTCCGATCATTTGAGAAAATAAAGAAAATCAAACAAGTTTAAATCTTTGCAAAATGAACACATGTATATAGAGTGACTTCTCATTTTGTTTCACACTTATTTCTCATTTTTGTCATAAAATATGCTTCAAGATGTTATCCACATGGTCAAGCATTAGTATTTAATGTATATCACATCTGAATACTTTCTGAATTGCCGAGCCTCCCAAGCACATCAAACAATAATCTTATGGCTTTTTCATCTACTTTATCCATGAGTCAGATACGCAAGCCAATGTACCATCATTTCCCAATGATCAGTTTCTCAAAATTTTATATATTTTGCATGTATTCACCTTCTCAATATTTTGCATTTATCCCATAACATTCCATCACTCCCCCTTACTTGCATTTCTCCCCCTTAAAATGAAAAACTCTATTTTTTGGATTTTTCATTTTATAAAAACAAGACACTATTTTTGGCTTTTCAATTTTTGCCCCCTAAGATACAAACGAAATGTAAAGAAAGATAATTGATCAATCGACACGGATACCTTTCTATTTAAAGTTTCAGAAAACTTTCAGGTTAGAAAGATGAATCATGAAATTTAAGTTAAGCAGAATACTCCTCAATCAGTAACTTTTTAATCACCGAAAGGTCTTCTAGAAGAACCTGCACACTGGTCAAACTCACTAGTTTATAAATGACCCAAAGCGAAATGCTTTTAGTCGACCAGTGTCCTTATTTTTCTTAGAAACCACCTTAGGTTTCCATTGTTGTTGTTGTTTTGGTAATTTAGTTTTTGATTACACAATCATAGGTGACTGTGATGAACAACCTACATTTTGAACTTTTTGAAAAGTTGGAACAAAACATTTTTGTTTTTGAATGAATGTAGGTTGAAATTCATCAAAAACTCTGCCATGTTCATCAATGAACCTTTGTTTGGCGGATTTACCAAAAACTGGAACCTTTTGTGTCCTTTGAGTAAAAACTATAGGAAAAGGACAATCATTTGACATATGTCCTTGTTGACGACAATTGTAGCACAAACGAATGGCTTTATTCCATCATCTTGGTATCTGCATAGCTTCACAAACCTAAATATCTCCAAAATGATCATAAGAAGAATCATATACCTAATGCTTGTGATGATGAACCCATTTGGATGTTGGGCTTGGTGGAGTAAAACCAGAATCTCCCGAAGCAACTGTAGCGGCTTGTTTCTTCTTGTTCTTGAAATCATCATTCTTTACAAACACCTTAGCAATATTTTGAGCATCAACACAATGAAGTGGAAATTCTTTGTCAGAAAAAAATTGTTCCGAACACTTGAGTTTGTAAAACCTCTCGGGATGAACTTTCTCAGCCTTGAACATGTCCTTCTTGACTTGCTTCAGTTTCATTTTCTTTCTTTTTTTTATAGTTTTGGATCTTGTACCTCACAATCTTCAACCATCTTTGACTTAAACCCCAAACCAACATGTTTACTAGAAATTTTCTTCTCAGGTGATTTATGCCATTCTTCGCCAAATAAGAAAATTCAGCTTTGACTTCTTGCACATTTTTCTTTTCAACGAAAATCGTTTCATCAAAATCAGGTTGAGAACGAATCTTCTCGGAAGATGTAGCTTATTGCTCATTTTCTGTTGACTTCGAACCAGGCGCAACTTTTGAAACTTTAGAATTATCAACATTCTTTGCCACCTTCTTGTTTTTCTTCTCCTTCATAACTTTCTCTTCTTCTGAATTTGATGTTGAAAACTTTGAATAATCACATTCATCAGCCTTTTCTTTCACTTCATTAATAGCTTCTTTAATACTAGCTGGATGTGACGATGTCTTGTCAAACATTCTTTCAAAATTTTCATCATTTGCTAAGAAGCTTGTGAAAGATTGTGAATTAGTGACCTTGTTCAAAAGATGATTTGCATCAATCACTTGGATCTTCAAATCGGAGATCTTTTGTTGTGCTTCAGCCAATTCCTTCTCAGTAGCTATCAATCTCTTAACAACTTTGTGAGTTTCAAACTTTTGCAATCTCAGTTTTCAAGCTCAGCAAACAACTCTTTCTTCCACTTATCTTCATTTCTTTTTTGAATGTCAAGATTTGCATTTTGTAATTTATTCACTCTTACTAACTCCTTCTCATCAAGTAACTTCTCCATATCAATCTGATAAGCTTCAATTTTAGCAACTTGTTCATCAGAAGTCTTGTTAAGCAAATCAAGCTTAATTTTTTTTATTCAAACAAATCATTGAAATCTTCTTCAACATCTTTCGTTTCAGCTTTCCATTTTTCAATTTCTTTAAGTAACTCATCCTTTTCTTCAATCAACTTCACATTCTTTTCTTCACAATCCTTTCCATCTTTTTTAGATATTTCCAAGTCTTCCTTTACCAATTGAAGAACCTCAGTGAGCATCTTAACTTCCTTCACCAATGCATCATTTTCTTTCAATAAACCTGCATTTTCCTTTAACAAACTTTCTATCTTAGACTCAGAGTTCTCATTCTCAGCAGATTCATAAGAACTTGTATCAAAATAATACTCATCTTGTTCATGTGTAACAATCAAAGCTGACTTATCAAGAAATACTTTTCCCCAATTATAAGTACTACCATCCTCATTTTGAGCAGTCAACGCTGTTGTACTTGATAAAGCTTGAGAACCACCGGTAGTTTTGGAATCAGATGTATTTGATGACGATTGCTGACACTCTCTTTGAAAATGACCAAGCTTTGAACATTTGTAACATTTGACTTTTGATTTGTCGAAACCTAAATGCCCATCTTGATTAATAGTCCTCCGACCAGTTCTCTTCATAAACCTTCTTGCTCTTTGTGATAACATAGCAAGTTGCCATGCCATGGCCATTTCATCAAGATTGTTTTCATCAATTTCATTGAAATCTTCTCTGGTAATCTTAGCATCACCAACATTATTGATTATAAAACCAATAGAAGATTAAAGCAGTTATAAGAGCAGCACATTCATCAGTTGTTTCAGCAGAAAATGCATTCTGATTTGATGATCTGGAAATCGTAAAACTACAACCCTTTGACGAATTATTATCCGAAACTCCAGACACATTTCCAACAAAAGCAGTTGATGTTGCAAAACTAAGACTTGGTTTAGCCCTAGCAGTAATGCTTGTTGCATTCTCACCATGATATAACTCTGGATATTGTAATTTTGTAGTTGACTTGTTGGAATACATCATTTCCATCTCTCTAGCATGAAGTTTACCATTTAATGCATGAAACGATAATGTAGAAAAAAAATTTGTCATGGGTAAGTAGCAAAACATAATTTTCTCATTTTTCAGGTAAAGCCTCCATTATCTTCTCTTTCAATTCTTCATCTGTTTTCTCAATTCCTACAATCTTCAATTCACTAATTAGATGTGAAAGTCTTGATACAAGAGCAGTGATGTTTTCATTTTCATAATGCTGAAAGTTATCAAATTCCTTGTTCAACACCTTTCTTCGACTCTTTTTGTATTGATCATTACCTTCACATCTTGACGATAATGCATCCCATAATTATTTCGATTTCTTGCAAATGCTGAATTGATGTAACAATTCGGTAGGTAAAGCCATTGTAAAACCAAACGCTTTTTGTCCAAGCTCATAAAGTTTCCTCTAAGCAGCATCAAAGGTATGGATTTCTTTAAAATCTCCTTGATCAGTTGGGTGCATGTAAATCTTTCGAATTAGAATCCATAAATCGATATCATTCGTGCTTGTGTAAGTAGAAAACCATTGTTTCCAATTTTGATAATCCTCCAACTTTAACAACTTGGGAACTTTCTGTCTTGTTTCAGTTTCGTTGTCAAAATTAATCAAGGTTTGCATTGCGTTTTGCATAACGGAAAAAGCTTTAAAATCCGACATTTTTTAAAATTTCAAATTTTGTTAGCCGAACCACACCCGAACTCAAAAACCTCTATCCGAACTGAAACTTTTGCCGAACTGAACCCGAACATAAAACTTTTAGCCGAACTATAGCCGAACTGAAATTTAACCGAACAGAACCAAACTAAAATCTTCCAAACCGTGACTTCGTATAAGCCGAACTGAAGACGAACACTTCCGAACTAAGAGATACCCGAAATAAAACGAACCAGTAACAGAACTCAGCCGAACTAGTACTTCGGACAACCGAACTGAAAACGAACCAGTAGTTCGGATGACGGTTATTTCGAATAGAAAGTTCGTCAGCCGAACTGAAACATTTTTACTCAAAACTCACAATTTTTTACAGAGTTGAAAGAGATTTTCAACAGAGGATCAGGAAAAAATGATGAGGAATGATTTATGAGCAAATTTTTTGTAAAATTCTTAACTGAAATGATCAAAACTTACAAAAACACTTCAATTTTTTTTAAAAAAAAGACACCTTTTGACTTCAAAATTCCGAAAACAGCAACCACAGATCAGTAATGAAAAACCGAGGTGGTGGGCAAATACCTTGGTTGCGGAAACGGATCGAGTCTTTGTGTAACTCGTTTTTTGTAGAAACAAATGAACACCCGGATATGAACACGATGGTGTTTGAGATGTGATGATGATGATGAGCAAAGCTAGTGTAAACATGGATATATGAAGAACAAGATAGATAGATAAACAAGGTGGAATGATAGATAACTAAAGATAATCGAATGATTACATTTTACCTACCCCACACATTCCCGGGTATCATGAACTTACTAGGTGAGTTCATGAACCCTCGACAAGCTTCAAAGAACCATGACTAACTCTGTCTCAAACATACACTCATCAAGTCTTTCACATGAGAAAGACTTACTATATATACTACAAAACTCACTAAGGGCATAATAGTAAAACTACCAACTAGTGACAATATTTAAACAATAAATAATATTCACTAGAGCCATCTTCTTTAGTTGAGTCTTGTGTCTTGAGTTGTCATGTTCTTCACCGTGTTGTCGGGACGGTAGACGTTAAGTGGCCGTTGAGTATTAAACACATCTATCCAAATCTTGTTGGCTCGGTATCTCGATTCCCAACAATCTCCCCATATTTGGTAGATGGTATACTCAACACTTGTGACATCGGTTCTTTGTATTCTTGCAACTTGGCTTCAAGAAAATCTTCATGTAGTTTCAAGTCTTTTGTTCTTTAATTCTCCTTTGTGAAGCTCCCCCTACAATAAACATTCTTCTAGCCCAAAGCCATAGGCTGTAATGCATAGGGTGTTTACAAACTTCAACACAATGGCAAGCTACTTGAGGACTAAGTCATAACTCAAGGTACCAATATTGTTGAAGGTAAACAATATAAAGGATCTATGAAAAACGTGAGAATTAAATCCACAATTCAACCGTCTTGAAATACTTGGCCGAATACCAAACCAATACTTTGCACGAAGATAAACCACTTCTTTTTGTGCTAATAATCTTGCCTTCGATTTTTACCATAATGGCAATGTCGCAACTGTTACGGCTTGAGGACGCTACGAAGATTAAAATTCACGTTGCTTTCTTTTGCTAACACCCGTTGCCAAAAGTCTCATCAAATCATCACATTTTCTCCCCCTAGACTTTTGCAACCCGTAGCAAAAATAGAAACATGTTGTTGTAATCAAACACATCCAAGTAGCATATCACAAATAAAAATCAGCCTTGCAATATCAACCGGTTAATCTTTATAATCCAACCAATAATAAATCCCTTTCATCTTCAACATATCGACCCAAACTTGCACATAACTTTCATAACCGTTTTACCCCATAGCACGTCTGCCATAACGAAGTAATCTAGATATAAAAGTATAGTTGTAGGTGTACCTGAAATGTTTGATGAACATTGGGTTCTCGAAATTACGAATAATGTTGGAGAAGAATATGAAGTGGTTGACGTGGATCCTCTTGGCTGCGATTTGGTTGCTACTGTGTTGACAACAAAAGTAATAAAAACAGCAGCCCAACCGTTTTAATTTTCTGGTCTGGCCCAGTCTGTTGATTTTCTGAGGCCCGGTCTTCTTTAAATTATGACAGCCCAAGTATAACCCTAAGGCCTGTAAATGAAAGACGCGTACCAGAACAGTTTACATTCGCCTCTCATCACTGTCGACAAGAGACAAGAGAACCGGCGGCACAGTGGCATTTTCCGGAGACTGACCTTGAATGGAGACAAACACCTGCGACCAGAACCTCGGTGTATGCATAACCCCGGCGGCCTGATGTTGTTTTTCGGACAGAAGACGAGTTCTCTGGTGACGTGATGGCGAATTCCGGTGAGCCTGTGGTGACAAACACCTGATACCACTTGTAGGATCGTTATTAGTTATGAATAAACTAAAACTAAGCCCTTTACTTGCAAATATAACCCTACGGAATTAAAGTTATATTTCACTTTACTTAAGCGATATTAAGCTCTTGTATAATGTAAGTGCTTGATTTGCAGAATAGTAAAGACAACGAAATATCGAATATTCGGCACTATTTGCATTAACTCAAAGCTACACTATTACAAGTGATGACCGTGATGTGTAAACTAAGAGATAACATGCTATATATAGTGCTGATGAGATCAATGACAGCCATTGATCTCATGCGATCTAATCTAGACCGTAAACATAAAAGTCAAATACAAACTACCAAAAGAATAAACATCGACAATCGGAATGACTTGCGTGTTGGCAGCAACAATCTACTTTAGGAGAGCGGCTTGAATCAGATTTAGAAGCATACGAGAAGCTTTTGCACGATTGGACTTCTGAAAAGACTTCTCAGGAAAAGTCAGGTTGAACTCTTTATCTGGTGGATAAACGAGTTCACCAGGAATATTCACTAAGTAACAAAACTGCTTCTTTCCGCTTGAACTGCCTGTTCCGCTTGAAGTGTGAAATCCGCTTCAACTTCAACTTCAGCCGGAACTAGTAAAATTGGCATTTCAGCCGGAAATCTTCCAAGCTCTATTTTTCCTTACAATCTCCCCCTAAGCTGATGCTGTCAAATTATTCATTGTCTTCAATGTTTATCTTCAAAACTGACTTGTACCCAAAAATTCTCTTCTTCACAACCTACTTGTCAGAAGATCTGATGCTGGCATCAAGATTTTGAGAAAGCTCCTTGGTGTTTGTTTTGGTCACCTTTACATGTTTAATTGAATCCCAGTCCATTTCGTTCCATTCTTCTTGAACAGAAATAGACTCATGGATTGTAAAGGTGCCATCAGCTCTATGAACATAGAATAGCTTCTCCTCTTCTTCCCAAATGATAAATTTAATCTCACTGGTAGGCTCTTCTTCTTCTCCTGCTGATTCATCATCTAAGTTGCTTCGATAGAGCATTCCACATTCCAGCACAGATGGCTCAATTAAGAGCCTTAACATGTGCTCCGCTCTTGAAGGGTTCAAAACTTCTCTGAGCTTTAGAATGATATCTGTCATTTGCTGCAGGGTGAGTTGGGAAGTTGCCTTGCGAGCATTTACCACCTGAGTTATGCCACTGGCCATAGTAAATGTGAAATCAAGTGTGGCTTCATCCACTGTCCAACTAGCAATTCGTCTCTTGCTTGGAGGACCTCTTCTCATTTGTTTTTGATTTCTTTTATTTCTGGCATGCATCATTTTTCTCTTCTTGGTTTCCCTCTCTTCATCAGAATTACCAGCAGATTCTTGCACAATAGGCCTTTTGCCTTTGGCAGATGATGAAGAGGGACCTGGTTGGGTTTCAGTAGGTTTGGTGGTGGTGGAAGAAGGTTCTCTTATGGTGAGTGGAGGTAGGATGGTTTTTGGAGGTGGTTCATTGGTTTCAGGAGTTGGGCTTGATGGTGGAGTAGGTGGAAAGATGTCAGAGAAGTCCATTGTTGGTGGAGGCTTCTTCTTGAAGGGAGTGATAGGTGTGAAGTTGTCTGATCTAAACTTAGGATTGGTAAGTTTAGCAGCAAGCTTCTTGGGGATATGTGGAGGTTTGTAAGGTATGATGGGAAGAGACTGTAGAATGGATGAAGTTGTTGTAGGCATTGGGTTTGGATTGTAGATAAATGAAGGTGGAGGTGGTATATCTGCAATATCATCAATTTCAGGTTTAACATTAGCAGTTATTGTACCTGAGACCAGCTCTGATGGTGAAGGCATCACCAGGTTAGAATTGAAAGCAGCAATTTCTCCTTTTAGCTCATAAAATACTTTGTCAATCAAGCTGCAAAGTCCTTTAACCTGCATCTGAGCTAGCTCTTCCTCTTTCTTCAAATTTCTAATCACAAGAGCCCTCTTAATCTTTTTCAACAGATGGTAATTTTCATCATTCTTTACCAGCTTGGTAGGCAATTGAGAGGCAATAGCAATTAACCCCTGCCTATTAGCTTCAGACATTGCATCCAAATCATAATCCTTTAACCTCCAGTTGAAAGACCTGGTCTTTGCTTCTTCAAGAAGGTTTTCAAACACATTGTTTTGCATGTATAGATCAAATTCTTCTTGGAGCTCTCTGGCTATTCTCTCATCCTCAGCAACCCTTCTGGAATCTTTAACCATTTTCACTATAGCCTCAGCTTCAGGAGTTTGAGTTACCTGTTGAAGGGTTCTAGCTATATCAGCTTGAACAGGTTCCTCAGTTAGAACTGTCTCTGAACTCCTTAAGGCTATCAGTGATCTAGCCACATCCTCAGCTTCTTCATTTCTTTGCTCTTCCGGTTGAACCACAGGTGTTTCAACAGTCCCAAATATTGAGGAGCTAGGACCTTGAACATCCACCTGGGTTGGAATTTGTTGTTCCGGTTGAACATTCAGATCTCCTTCACCTGGAGCTACCGGTTGAACTTCCGGTTGAAGTTCCGCTTGAACCAGTAATTGACGATCAGTCACCACCTGAGGTTGGGTGACTTCAGGTTCTTTATCAGTTATCTCCAGTACTTCAGTTCCTTCATCTTCACCAATCAAACTCTCTCCTTCTCCTTCAGTCATAGTACCAACTGCTGCAGTTGCAGTACTTTCTTCCATATCAGCTGCTGCCTTGCTGGTGGAGGCAATGTTACCTACAACATGATCACGGGCTCTTTCAGCCGGAAAAATAACATCTGTCAGAAGTGTTGTGATCAAGTTGATATGCTCAGGGAGAGCACCAGCAATCAGCATGGACGACTGAACAAGCTCGGTGAGGTTGGGGTCCTCAAAAGGAGAAATAGCAATCAGTTGACTGCACTTCATATTCACCCAACTCTCTTCAACAGAAAAAGGCTTAATGCCAATCTTTTGGCAAGCTGTGGCTCTTACTTTAGCCGGTATCCTTTCTACCTCTTCGATTTCAGTGATAACAGGTTTTGACAGTAACTTCTCCCCCAATTTGACAGTATCAGCTTCATCAGTTGCAATAACTTCTTCAGCATCTCTGGTAGGGTTTGAAGGACCTGCTTCAGTTGGAGTAGGATCAGCCTGAACCAATTTGGCAACAGTTGAGTTAAGAGCTTCAACCTGTGCTTGTAGAGAAAGGTACAGTTTCGTCAATTCAGGTAGTGTAAGACTATCCTCAACTGGCTTTTTGCCAGTATCCTTGGAAATAACCAAACTATCAATCCTAGATTGATCAGCATTGGTACCCATGGCTTCTTGGCACCTGGGATTCTCTTCTGCTGTTTCAGCAACCCTTGGTTCCAATGAAGGACTTCTGGGTGCTGATTCAGAGAAGATTACCGCAGATTGGGTCTTATTGATGTTACTGCTGACACCAAGCTCCAGTTGGGATACTTGGGCAGCAGCAGCCCTTTCTGCATGAATCTCTTCAGAACCACTGAGATTCACCTCCGGTGAGGAGTGGGGTTGCAGTGCTACAGTGTCCTGGCTTATCAGGATGTTCTCATGTAATGTGGCAGGTGAGTTAATAACACCTTCATTTAAGCCAAGATTGAGAGCATTGTCACTCCTAGGTGACAGGGGTTGTAGGGGTGAAAGATTTTCAGATGGGGAAGCTACATTTGCTTCTAATGACTCCCCCTCAACAGAAGGTTCATCCCTAAGAGATAATCCCAAATTTACCAGTTTCCGTTTAGGCTTTTTGCCTTGAACGGGGTTTGAAGCTTCAGGTTGGTTGGTGGTGCTAGGTGGAGGAGACCTAGTAACCACTTTTCTTTGTCTCTTGAAAATGACAGGAGGTGAGTTTGATGAGGAGGTGGCAGTGGAAGTGTTTGTGGAAGCTTTCCTCTTTTTGGTTTGAAAAACTATTAGTGAAGAGGAAGCTGGGACAGATGTGGGATCAGAAACTGTTAGGTCTACAGCTCTGTCATCTTGAGCAGGGAGCTCAGTCACTCCTACAATTTCCGGTTGAACCTCTACTGTAGCAGGTTCATCAGGAAATTGCCTTGGAATTGGTAAGGGGTGGTCAGTATCCCTTCCAAGAAATGGAGATTTGTTTAAAGCAAGGTTTGAAAATGTTTTCTCATTCAGAAGTTTTTGGTGCAAAATTGTACCAAGCCATACTATATGGGGGTACTCTTCTTTGAGAATATAGGTCAAAAATCTGGGATACAGGTAAACATATTCAGAATGAACATTGGATTTTAGGGCTTGAAAAATTTGTTTGGAAAAATTAAAGTTCTCACCCTTGACCACAGCGTAGAAGGCAGAGGCTTGCTCACCGGAGAGCTCATCAAAACCTCCCTTCTTTGGAGATAAACACACCAGAAGTGTGTGTGCGAGAAATCTCCACATGTATGGTAACTGCCCCTTCTTGATAGTTTTGCTTTGCAGGGAGCCACCATAGCCAATATTTCGGAATAGGCGGAGATATCTTTTCTGATCTATCTCTCCGTAACCATCTTCATCCCTCAGTTTCAACAGCCTTCGAACCTTTGCTTCATCAATTTCAACTTCCTTCCCTTGGACAGTTGACACAATTTTACCACTTCCGCTAGCCTCGTCGGTAACCCTAGCGTGAACCCAAAAGTCTTCCATCACCTCTTCAAAGATTTCGGCTTCGACAGTAAGCGCATGATGGAGGTGAGAACTTTTGATGAACTCGATCATTCCATTGTAGATATCAGTCTTGGATGGAGGTTCAAGATATGCCATCAGGTTGTGTTCTACCGGAAATTTTGAGTCACCAACCGACTTCTTGCCACTGGCCTTTCCCTTCGGAGCCATTGTTGACGGAATTTGAGAATGTCGACGGTTTTGTGGGAGTTAATCGGAGATGGTTTGAGAGGGTTTTGGGAGTAATTTCTGAGTTGTGTTGCGAGAAATGGGGAAAAGGACGGTAATTTAGGGCTTTTTACCTTTTCGGAGATGACGTGGAGGAGAGAGGTTGTAAATTGACGGTTCATTGACGGATGGGACATGTGCTTTAGGGGTTATACAGTACAACTGGTTAAAGCATGCCCTTATCCAACAATTAATTTACTGAAACCTCGGAATTTAACAGTTAAAAATTCAATGGGTAAAATAAATGAATATCCGCTTAGAAAGTTGTGCATTCCGGGTAATTAAATGACTCCTTGACTGTGTTGACCCGGAAGTTCAAGCGGAACTCATTTTCTCCTTTATTTTAAAAACCAAATTTCTTCCGTTTGAACTTCAAGCGGACAAGTTTTCCGCTTGGAAGAATTGTTTTCAAAAACAAGTTTCCACGTCAAATTTAAAGCATTTTTCCGGTTAAAGTTCACCCGGTGAATTTCAAAAGTTGTTCTTTCAGGTTGAACCTGAACTTGAACCGGAAAATCCAAAACACATAAATTTTGAAAATTTGTGTCGATTTTTCATAGTTTTATCAACAGTTATTGACTATGAACTGAAATATTCTTCAATTAAGACAAGAGATTTTCCTTTTCTTTTTCTTTTTGTATCAAGGGACGGACTTTTTGCGCACATCTCTTTCTTTTATTAAAGTTGTGAAAAATTTTATTCAAAGTTCATCATCCCAATGGCTGTGATGAGGTAGAAAAATCTTGCCTCATCGAAAGCTTTTGTAAACAAATCTGCCAGTTGATGATCAGTGTGAACTTTAAATAATTTGATTAAATTCTTTTCAGCACAATCTCTAATAAAGTGATACCTTATATCAATGTGTTTGGTCTTGGAGTGCTTTACTGGATTGTTAACGATGGAAATGGCACTATTATTATCTGCAAGTATAGGAGTTTCCATGAATGTGATCCCATAATCAAGCATCTGATTTTGGATCCAAAGTACTTGGCTGCAACAACTTGAGGCAGCAATGTACTCAGCCTCTGCAGTTGAAGTAGAAACACATGTTTGCTTCTTGCATTGCCAAGAGACAAGCCTTTCTCCTAGAAATTGACATCCTCCTGATGTTGATTTCTTATCTATATCACATCCTCCATAATCACTGTCTGTGTATGCTTTGAAAGAGAAGTCAGAGGTCTTGGGATACCACAAACCCAGTTTGGGTTGCCCCTTTAGGTACTTGAAAATTCTCTTAACAGCGAGCATGTGTGACTCTTTTGGAGAAGATTGATATCTAGCACATAAGCAAACGCTGAACATGATGTCAGGTCTACTAGCTGTGAGATACATCAGGGAGCCTATCATCGCTCTATACATGTGCACATCCACTGGCTTTCCACTTAAGTCATTAGTTAACTTGTGGGAAGTGGAGATTGGAGTCTTAGCACTTGAGCATGATAACATGTCGAATCTCTTCAGCATGTCTTGGATGTACTTCGATTGATTCAGAAAGATTCCATCTGCAGTTTGCTTTACTTATAGCCCTAGGAAGAAGGTTAGTTCTCCCATGGAGCTCATTTCAAATTTTGACTGCATCGAAGTTTCAAACTCCTTGCACAACAAAGTGTTAGATGAACCAAAAATAATATCATCAACATAAATTTGTACCATTAGCATGTCATTACCAACAGTTTTAACAAAAAGAGTTTTGTCAATTGCTCCTCTCTGGTAGCCATTCACTAGAAGGTAATTAGAAAGAGTTTAATACCAGGTTCGAGGGGCTTGTTTGAGACCATACAAAGCTTTGATTAGCTTGCATACCTTGTTCGGATGGTGGGGGTTTTCAAAACCAGGAGGTTGATTGACATAAACTTCTTGTTCCAGTAGGCCATACAGAAAAGTACTTTTCACATCCATTTGATATACTTGGAAGTCTTTAAATGCAGCATAGGCTAGGAAGATTCTGATTGCTTCCAACCTGGCTACTGGTGCAAAAACTTCATCATAATCAATGCCTTCTTCCTGTACATAGCCTTGCACAACCAGTCTTGCTTTATTCTTGATAACAATTCCCCTGTCATCTTTCTTGTTTCTAAACACCCATTTTGTTCCAATTGGTTCTGCTCCATCAGGCAGATCCACCAATTCCCAAACCTTTTGCTTGTTTATCTGAAATAGTTCTTCTTGCATTGCCTCTACCCAGCTGTTGTCTTCTAAGGCATCTGCTACCTTCTTGGGTACTTCTTGAGACAAAAATGCAGCATGCAAACAGATATTTGCATTTGCAGATCTACTTCTTGTCAGCACTGGGGCTGAAGCTTCTCCAATAATATTTCCCGCTGGATGATCTCTGTTGACTCTTCTATCAATGAACATAGGAAATTCATGGCTTCTTCCATTTGAGGGTATGTTGAGCTGAGGAAGTCTGTGATCAAGCTCAACATTTTCAAATTGTGACATAGGATCTGAAACTCCAACTGATTCAAGAGAATTAGTATCTGAATTGTAGATCAGATGATCTAAATTGAGCTCATTTGATGTGTTATCATGTGAGTTTCCAGCTTCATTTGACTCTGATTCAGTATTCTCTTCAGTTTCTGAAATTTGATTTTCCGGTTGAACTTGAACCGGAGAAATATGTTCAGCTTGAACTTCAAGCGGAACAATTTCTTCTTCAATTTGAATTATTTCTGTTAGTTTCTTGTCATTCCTTGGGAAAACAGGTTGAGAACTCATTGAAGAGAAGAAGATTGACTTCTCAATATCAGTTTGATTTTTCTTCCAATGCTCATCAGCAGACCTGTTAAAGTTTTGTTCCTACACTAGAGAACTCACAGGCTTATCAACAGTTATGTTGAAAGCAGTAGTTAGTGCATCAATATCAAATAACCAGCTTGGCTGAGACTTAAAATTGTTGGCAGATTTTTCATTGAAAGATATGTTTATGGTTTCCTCAACAATTTTAGTTCTCTTGTTGTATACTCTAAATGCCTTTGACACACCAGAGTAGCCAACAAAATAACCTTCATCTGCCTTTTCAGCAAACTTAGGCAAAGATTCACTGGTTATTAAAATAGTGACAGGACAACCAAATGGCTTAAAGAAATAAATGTTTGGCTTCCTTTTTCTCCAAAGCTCATAAGGTGTTTTATTCTTTCCCTTGACAATTAAGATCCTGTTTTGGACATAGCAAGCAGTGTTCACTGCTTCAGCCCAAAATATCACAGGGAGCTTAAAGTCTGCCAACATTGACCTGGCAGCTTCAATCAATGTCCAATTTCTCCTTTCAGCAACACCGTTTTGCTGTGGAGTTCTAGGAGCACTAAATTGCCTCAAAATTCCCTTTTCCTCACAGAATGAATTCAGAACATGATTTTTGAATTTTGTGCCATTGTCACATCTGATTGTTTTGACTTTAAGATTGGATTGATTTTCTAAATTAATGACAAGAGTTTTCAACAATTCAGCAGTTTCATCTTTTGTTTTGAGAAAGAAAACCCAAGTATATCTAGAAAAATCATCAATTATGACAAAGCAGTATGACCTTTTTCCTAGATTCATTACTCTAGTTGGACCAAATAAGTCCATGTGCAAAAGCTCTAGAGGTTTAGAGATTGAAGATTCAACTTTTGGCTTAAAAGAGGTTCTGTGTTGCTTGCCCTTGAGACATGGCACACAGTTTTCAGAACAAATAAAGTGCTTGTTAGGAAGACCCTTAACCAAGCCTAAATTTACAATTCCTGTTCATGTTCTTGTAGTTCACATGACCTAACCTCCTATGCCAAAGATCAGATTCGTCAACTGAGGCTTTGGATACAAAGCAAGCAGTGCCACATGAAGGTGTAGCAACTGACATATCCAAAATGTATAGTCCATCTCTCCTAGGTGCCTTAAGCATTATCAATTCATCAGGAATTTTAACACCAGGTTTGAGAACTATTGCCTCTCTCTCATTAAACATTAAATTCAAGTTCTTGTCACACATTTGTGAAACACTAAGCAAATTAAAATTCAATGTATCAACGAAATTGACTCTGTCAAATTTTACCAGTCCATTTGTCACATCACCTTGTGCTGTGATATGGCCTTTTGTGCTTCCAAAGGCAACTGGTCCTCCATTGATTCTTTTTGTATTTTCCAGAATGTGCTTATTCCCTGTCATGTGGCAAGTGCAACCACTGTCAACTACCCATAGGCTATTCTGGCCTTTATTTTGCACCTGCACATATCAGAAATGATTAATTTCTATGGGGGACCCAAGCCTGAGTGGTCTTGGGTCTGCCATAAGCATCATTATACTTGTACTCTTTGAGTACTAGAGTATTTACTACTGGAGCTTCATTTAGCAGATCATCATTGTCCAAACTGAAGTTCTCATACTGAGCACTTGTTTGACTAGACCTTTCATCTTTGGTGTTCCTTTTTGCAGCAATTTTTCTATCCCTATATTCTTTAAACTTTCTTTGCTTGTTGGTTAGTTTCTTGAGTTTTTCACTTTCTTGATTAACCAACTTAGTTCTTTCAGGTGATTTTGAAAATCTTTGAGGAAAATGTTTGCTTTGATTTAAACTCCCCCCCTGAAGTGGAACATAATGATTTCCACTTGAACCGTTAGCAAATACAGTTTCAAATTGATTGGGTTTGTTGTTTCTTGAAAAGTTTTCTCTAGAGGTGACTTTTCCTCTGGAGGGGTTTCTTCTTCCTTGAGCTTCAAAATGCTCAAACCCATCAGCAAAATGAACTTGAGGTCTCTGCTTTGGAGCAGTAGTTGATCTGGGTTGAAATTTATTTTCCGGTTAAACATGAGTTCGAGCGGAAAAATGTTCCGCTTGAACTTCAACCGGAAAACGATTTTGCTTTAAAACAGTGAAACTACCATTTCTATCATTACCAACTAAAACTCTGTTGGATTCAGATCTAAAATGCTTCAAAGTGTGGTTTTTCACAGGTGAGATTCTTCCTGTGAGCTTCTTTTGAAAATCAGCCTTTGGTTTCAAAATAGGTTGTGGTTTTTGAAATGGTATAACTTTACTCATTGGGTTAAACTGACAGACAGCAGCTAGGTGACCTTGTTCACCGCAGCACATGCACTCAACAATTTTGGTTTCAAATTTTTTGGGAGACTCAATTTTGGTTACTTGATTAAAATTTACTTGACCAAGCCTTTGAGTTTGACTTCCCTTTGGTTGCTCAGGTTGCTTTCCTCCAACTTTTGAATCCTTAGGTTCATAAACAGTTGGTGGAGGAACAGCAATTGATGGTTTCAAAATGTTTAATTGGTCAGCTGAAGCAGATGTGCTAGCAGCAGTGACATCAATTTTATTAGACTCAACAGTGTTTTCAGAACTGGATTGTGATGAAATGTCATCAACTGTGAGACTAACTTTGCATTCTGATTTTAAAGCTTCAATTGGTTTGATAGCAGGTGAGTATTCAATTGGTGGCTCAACAGAGTTATAGCCAACACTTGCTTTACCATACATCCCTCCCATCCACAGTTTTTCAGCCTTTTTGTTTGCTGTTTGAAATTTATCACAAGTAAACAAAGCATCTTTCAGCTTGATCTCAAGAACATCAACCTCAGCCTTAGCATCTTTGGTTTCATTTCTTGATTTTTCAAGTTTTGACAGCAGGTCATCAAGCTGTGTTTCAAGCACTGAGTTGGTTTGTTTTAACTGTTCATACTCTTTGGTTAAGTTTTCAATTTTTTAAATGTATGATGATTCAGTTTTCTTAAAATATTCCTTTAACTCATTTAAGTTTGAAACTTCATCAATCAAATCAGTGTTGTGATTTCGATATTTTGCCACTTGTTCTATGCAGGCAGGACTGCATAGATTCTCTAAGACTTTCTCAGGGATAGAATTTACCTGATCTGAGATGGAGTCCTGTTTGGCCATTAAAGCATAGTTGATGGGTTCAAACTCAGCAACGAAATCTTCCCATTCAACACATGATGTTTGATTTGCAACAGCAGCTACCACGTTCTGATGGTTTTGACTTCCGGTTGGCTTTGGTGGGGTGGGGTGTGCACCTGAGTTGTTTCCAGAATTGTTGTTGTTTGAGTTGCTTCCTCCATGATTTTTTCCTTGAGCATGGTTCTGATTCTGTCCTTCTCTTCTTGGTTGAGAGCATTCTCTTGCAAAGTGACCAAGTTGGTGACAGTTGTAGCATTTTACTTTGCTTTTGTCAAGGCCTATGTGAGCACCTTCTGCTCCCTTGTAGGTTCTACCTGTCCTTTTTGTAAAACCTTTGAGCTCTTACAGAAACCATGGCAAGTTGGGTCATTATATCCATTTCTTCTAAATCATCAGCACCTATGCATTCAAGATCTTCAGGTATGAAACCTTGATAAGAGTCAGCTGCTACATGAGCATTGTGAGAACTTTCAAAAGAGTTTGAAAAGTTCTCTTGACACCTTGGTGTCTCAGGGAAACTGACTATAGGTGAGGAATATGATGATGAGTTATATGACCTTTGACTGTTAAAATCAGTGGTTACTAGTGCAGATGAGAACAGCTGAGTTGATTCAGAAGATGAGCTTTGTTTAAGATCTAGTTCCATTTCATAAGCACTTAGTATGCCATGAAGTTCACTGAGTCTCATCTTTTTCAAATTCTTGCATTCCCTGATGCTTACTGTGTAAACTGTCCACACAGAAGGCAGGGAATGTAGGAATTTTCTGTTCACATCTACTTGTTCTAGTTTAACATCCACCTTTTGGAGTTCATCAAGCAATGAGACAAATCTCAAGTACTGGTTTGTCATTGTTTCACCAGATTTAAAAGTAAAGTTTTCATACTTTTGTTTTAAAACATCTTTCTTGTTTTCTTTTACTTCACTGGTTCCTTCATACATTTCACTTAAGGCATTCCACAGGTCAAATGCAGTTTTATATCCTTTAAACCCACTTAAAATGGAATTAGGAAGTGCAGCCTGTAGAGTCCAGTATGCCTTATGATCAAATTCAAGAGCAGTGTAGTCAGATTCAACATATTTATCTAATGGCTTAGGTATTTTGACTTCTGCATCATTAGCAGATGAAACCATTGGTGAGTAGGGTCCTTCAGTGAAAGATTTCCAAATACGACGGTCCAAAATCCTAACAAAACCTTCCATCCTGAGTTTCAGGTACCAAAGTCATCAGGAGTGAACATTGGTGGTTTGTTGGAGGAGCCATTTGGGCAACTTAAACTGAAATCACTCATTTTGAAAAACTTTTTAGAAAGATAAAACAACGAAGCTTGTAAAGTAAGCAAGTAAAGTATCGACTTTGAAGCACAGAAAGTCTTCAAAGTGAGAGCCAAAGCTCTGATACCAATTGAAAAACCGAGGTGGTGGGCAAATACCTTGGTTACGGAAGTGGATCGAGTCTTTGTGTAACTCGTTTTTGTAGAAAAATGAACACCCGGATATGAACACGATGGTGTTTGAGATGTGATGATGATGATGAGCAAAGCTAGTGTAAACATGGATATATGAAGAACAAGATAGATAGATAAACAAGGTGGAATGATAGATAACTAAAGATAATCGAATGATTTTATTTTACCTACCCCACACATTCCCGGGTATCATGAACTTACTAGGTGAGTTCATGAACCCTCGACAAGCTTCAAAGAACCATGACTAACTCTCTCTCAAACATACACTCATCAAGTCTTTCACATGAGAAAGACTTACTATATATACTACAAAACTCACTAAGGGCATAATAGTAAAACTACCAACTAGTGACAATATTTAAACAATAAATAATATTCACTAGAGCCATCTTCTTTAGTTGAGTCTTGTGTCTTGAGTTGTCATGTTCTTCACCGTGTTGTCGGGACGGTAGACGTTAAGTGGCCGTTGAGTATTAAACACATCTATCCAAATCTTGTTGGCTCGGTATCTCGATTCCCAACAAGTAAAATGAACCAGATAGCTCTGATACCACTTGAATGTTCGTGAGCATCAGATCGTCTACTCGATCTAGCTATTTCGGATGAGAAACGTAATAAAAACGATTGTTTTATTGATCACAGAAGACTCAATTACAATCTGGAATCACTCAGAGAAAACACCACAGAAAACACACACTTAAGGTCTGATCTATCTCACTCTGTTAGTTACGAATTACAAAGACAAAACATCTATATATACTCGATCAGCCGAACCTCAGGCGAACTGGCAGTTAGGTGGCGAACTGCCAGTTCGGATCCAGTTCGTATGGCAGCTTGACTCTGTCTTGATCTTCACGTCGTCTTGTTCAGATACTTCACACGATGCACATATTACGTATCAACAAGGATAGGAGAGGAGAAAAAATGAGGTTTGGTTCTTCCTTCACATTCATACATACATATATATACACTTCATTTCCCGACATCATAATTTTCCATCCATAAATGCTCTAGACTAGGCTTCATGATGGCTATAAGTAGAATAGATCGGGTGGCACAACCAAAGATCGACAACACGTTCTTGTAGGCAAGGGTAGGGTGTAAGTGACGGTGATGGGATGTGATGATGCTATAAATTATCCATTGGTTAATAACTATTGGTTAATACGCACTGGCTTCGTCCACTGGACAAAAGAAATCTGTCGAGGGTTCAAGTGGATACTTTAATCCACCATCATCGGCTAAAAATAAGGATTCCAATGACATAAGTTTCGTTTCGTGGTTCAAGTCTGAGTAAAAGATGTTCTATGGTTATCCACTGGTTAATAACCACTGGATAGTGTCATAAAGGACGAATGTCATTATGAAGCTTGCCTTTTAGTCTCTACGGGCTTTTCGCGGGTAAAAACAAGTTCAAACGAAAGAATATTCGGGTATGGAGACCAGGGTTCAACATTATCCAAGATAATTGAGTATTTTACTAATTATTGCACAAATATTTTTAGTAAAAACCAGTTCATGTACTGCCTTTTGTCTAATGTAGCTTTTCAACATGTACGGGTGAAATATTTTGACGTTTCTAAAAATAGAAACTACTAACGTCACATTTCATGTCAATATGCACATGGAAATTAATCACATTAGGCAATTAATCATATAGTCACATCTAAATAAAAATATTACTACATAAAATAATAATATGGAGACACTCGGTGTCACATTTGAAGAACACCAAGACCTCACAAAAAGTATACAAAACCTATCAAACCTCTAGTGGGAGTGTGGGAGACTCACATAGAAGAACACATAAATGAGAAAGACGTGTTACAAGGGTATACAAGTCAATTAACCGAATAAAAACACACAAGCGCATACTTCTCCGGACAATGATTAATAAAAAGACATGTCATTTTTGTTTTTTGTAATATTAAAATAAATAAAAGTAAAGAACATATCGAGACCCTACCTTAGAAGTTTTGTTATTGATGGGACTTAATGAGTATGATAATGATGAAAAATAAAGGAATATTTTGCCTAGTTATTCATTTACAATATTTTAAACTAAATTAATCAAATAAAAAACTGGTCTGAAACCAGTTATTTCTCAAACCAATTCGAATTTGGTAAACACCGGTTCCGAATCCCATTTTCATCAACCCGTTTGAAACCGAACGGGTTTCTATAACAATTGCTTTTACTGGAACCGGTCTTATTTGGAAACATAACGATAGTTAAAAACAAATTTAAAAAAAAAAAAAAGGCTCTAGGTCCATGTAACCTCATCTCACCATCAAAATTACACATCTTCATTTCCTCGAGATAATGTATTCAGATTAAACAAAAAGACACTGCCACCCCCACCCTATCTCTTTCATGAATGCCACCAAATGAAACAAGATCTTTCATCTATGAACAGAACAACCATAAAATGAAAAGTGTCCATTCTTTACCACCCCAACTAAATAGAAAAACAAAATTTAAGAGGATCTTTCTCCAGCATCAACAAATGCTTGAGCATCCCATGGAATATCGACCCGTCATGTCTCATGAAACCGAGCTTTGCAGACCTATTTGATGAGCGTTGCAGCCTTCTAATCTGCTTTGCAGGGCTTCAACTCGGCCTCGAGAGTGAGGGATAAAGAATATTTGGTTTCACATGTACTTTCCTGACGATTTCCATATTCTTCCTTCTAGAGAAATGACCATCACCGTAACATCATCATGGTACTTCCTACGGTCGCCTTGTGGGATGTCTAGCAACTCATGCAAATCCATCCCTGTTGCCATCATACAAGAGAACATTCACTTTATCATAATCATGGCATGTGTGCCTAACAACATGATGAAATCCAAATGTGACTCCATCATCATAAACCAATCCAACTACTAATTTGTAATTGCCTAGTCTAAATTCTAAAAGATGTAAGAAAATGAGGTGTTACTGTCCATCACAGCAGGGAATTTTCTACAGTTTGACGGTTTGTAAACTTCTGTTTCTATTTAATGATTGTTTTTTATTTTAGTTGAATTTTATTCCAACAGTGAACTCCATTCTTTGTAAGCATACCCCAATCCACTAAAAGACTCCTAAATCAAGTCCTCTGTAAAACCAAAGATCACAAACGTTGCCTGATCTTGCAGCCTTCAGGCATTTCAAATTCAAATGTTCCAAACAGAACCCTCACACTATTTCTGTAGTCACGTATCTCAGTAACTCTAGTCCTTCGCCGAGAAACACTCAAGTTCCTACACTCCAATCCTCATGTAAATCCCCTCGAGCCGTTTTCGTTCAAAATTTCACAGGGCACCCGAAAAAATAGAGTGCGGGAAGACAGGTCAGCCACAGCCTAACAATCTTTTGTGGCAGCCACATAGACATAACTACATAAGTGTTGTTAACTTGCTATTTTGTGCATTGTACTCTAAATTATCGAGCAAAGTAAAGCACCTTATGATAATCATTTGGTAACCACAGAGCTTTTTATGATTATTTAAAAACATGCAAAAGATGTATATCAAAGGTAAGGCCATGAGAAATTACCTGCTTTTCTGGCTGCACGTCGAAGAAGCTCCTCTATAAGGTGTTGAGCGGGGTCACCATCCGGAAACTTGTCCATGAAATTCTCAACATGAGAAACCACTTCTTGATTGCTAAAATACTGGTACAACCCATCTGATGAAAGAACTAGAAATTGATCTCTAGGGCAAAGATGATGGTGCCGAAGTGATGGTTCACAAGATACATAAGGTGCATTACCAATATATTCATTGCGAAACATCTCCAACAATGAATCGTTCCATTTGGGCTGAAATCAACCAAAACACATTAGACAGTTTATTCTTTAAGAAAGAAAATATTACATAGTCCTTCATACAGCACCTTTTCTATATTAGTTATTAATATGATATTATAATTCAAGTATCTGTGCATTTCGTCAATAAGCATTAAAAAGATGTAAGCAACCTCAATTATCTATAAGAAAGCAATGGCAATTAAGTATGAGATTCACATGTAATACTAAGCACAGGATCCATGGAAGATTGCAAGATTTGAATTAGAAACCCATAAAAAAACATGGCTTTTCTAGGTAGCAGCAACAATGCTAGCTGATCGTTTTTATGCAGCAAATCAACTTTCACCAGATTCTATGCACCAAATCAAAGATATTAGCAGATCAGATTCTCTCATTCTCCACCAGATTATATGCACCAAATCATATCAGCAAAATATATGTTTTTAATTATCATTATTTGTAAATATTCATGTTATCCTAAAATAAGACACGTAGTGCAACCTCTAGAATGAAGAACTTTGTTTTTATACGCCTACGTTTTGCTATTCAAAAAGGGTTGGCGGCGCAGCTTGTTGCCCGCCTTCCCGGCATGACGACTTGATGTCGTGTGTATTTCCTTTTTGTGTTGTTCGCTTTTGATTTATATTAAATGTCACAACCAAATAGAATTAAATCAGCAAAATATTAGATTCTCTTTATCATTACTTGTATATTCCAAGAATAAGACATGTAAGTTGTCTTGTACACTAAATCTGTAATGCTGATGTATATTGGGCAGCTATTTAGTTTGTATATTGAATACATGATGAGGATTCTGCTTAAAAGAGAAGGCACGTTTTGACCCCAAGTCCCAACTCAAATGGCATAGAAGCAACAAGACATTTCATCACAACATAATGGATACCTTATAACTGATTGTGCATAAAGAGAAAAAGGAAAAAACCAGATATATAAAGTCATAAAGATCCAACCAAACAACTAACCTGTTTGAGAAATCCAGCCCCAAACGCACGAGTGACTTTTAGACGGCCTTTTACCCTACCATTGACAATACATTGGTTGTCATCTGGATGTTCATTCTTGATTCTTATGACTTCCTGCAATAGTAACATTATTCTGTGATTTAAGTACTAAAAGATTTAGGGATATCTTATTGATACTGAGGTTATATAGACCAAGGTGCTTTAAACCATCAATTGCAGAATAGAAGACATTGTTTCTGTGGATATTATTAAAGTCAACAACAAACAACAAAGTCATGTTAAGAAGTAAGCATCTAACAAATAATACAGCCAATAACACTTTACGTGATATCTACTCACTAAAAAATGCTGTCACGTGGAAACTTTCTCAAGTTATCTACTCTTCTTGCATTGGGTTCACAAAAAGTGGCTTCAAACTAATATATAGCAATATTCTTTCCTTGGTCATGAAAAACGGAATAAAGGCTAGAGAAAGAGTTTGTTAGATCACTTTGTTTTACTTTTACAGTATGACCATCAGAAGGAATTTCAAACTCTATCACCAAAATTTTAAGCTATAGAGTCAATCCCTACGTTATACGCCTAGAATGATCAACTACATTTCTGTAAATTTAAAGAGATCAGAAAAAGATTTGGGAAAGACATAACATCAGTTCCAAACCAAGCCAGATACCATAAATTCTATATTGAAAATTATTGAAGGCTATACGAATTCTTAGTTAAATTAATTTATAACTATCAAATACATCTTGAGGAATAGTATGCTTCATCAAAAGTTTAAATTAGTAAGAACATAGTGTAGCTTACTTCTTCTATACTCGTGCTGTGATCAGTGGATAGTTGCAACGCCATCAACCTCATTTCATGCACATGAACGTTATCAAGAGGATCTTTTGATTCGACAATACAGTCAACAGCCGCCCCACTATTCCCCTCTCCCCCTGTCCCAGATGAACCAATTTCCTGTTGCTCTTCATGTTGTGCAACAATTGCCCGACTATCTCCTAAATTCATCACGTACACATCCTCGTCTCTCATCAAAGCAACCAGCAAACATGAACCCATAAGTGCAAGTTCTGGATACTGATCCATAACCTTATCAGTCATGTCGAGATATGCAAGTTCAGTTACTTCCAAAGCCCTTGACATTGCTCTCAAAACCATCTCATGATCTACAGGACCAACTTTCTTCATCCTACCAGTTCTTCCGGCATTACTTCTTTCCTCCATTCTGCTTTCCACTTCCTTCTGCTCTTTAGCATCAAGCCCAAATCTCCAAGCAAACAATTTACCACCCTCCTTTTGCTTAGTGAACCCATTTCTCAACTTTGATAGCAATAGTGACCGTTTACTAACCCCTGATGTAGTTTTGCTTATACTAAGTGCATCATCTACAGAAAATGCAAATCTTTCTGAACCAGAAAGATCAAGACCATCTTCAGGTTCTTCCTGCGCAAGGTATTCCCATAATCTCTTTCTCCGTGTCTCAGTTTCACCTCCTGATTCGAACGTAACTTTCTTCATGGATCCACTGATGTTTGAATCCAATGTGACAGCTTTTGGTGCTTCTTCCTCTTGTAGCACTTGTTGACATGATTGAGATAGAGACAGTTCCTCCGAATCCCAAAACAAACCTTCAAGCTCTTTATATGTAGCTTTATACAAATTACCCATCAAGAATTCAGGAGCATCAGGACCATTAAACCCATCATAAATCCCCACAAACAGCCACCCATGCTCTTCCGAGACCACCACGTGTACTCGATCCTCCCCTGCCTTCCCGAGAGCCCACTGAACATCACTCTCGGTCTTGACATCCAAATCATCCTGCCCACGCGCGGTAGAAGGGTGGTTTTCCTTCCGCGTGCCGACGAAATTCCGAACGGGAACCACCCAAGGCGGGTGGAAGTTCCGATTAAAGGCCTTCCGGATCCCAGGAATGCCCTTCCTTCTCTTCTTTTTAACATACATGCCACCATTCAGTGGAGCGGAGAAAGGAACCCTATTACTGTTGTTAGTCGAATCGGAACCAATGTTGGAGTCCAAAGGACCAGATAGGGCCCCACGTTCAATCGGACCCGACATGAAAAATGCCCTCTCCATAGGACCGGACGACGCCGTTCCACCATCGCCTCGCGGCAACGGCTGAAGCGGCAGTGCACTAAACGACGACGTACTTTCAAAGCCATTGACTATACTAGACTTAACCCCACCACCACCAACAAAAGAGTCAGTGGCATCGTCGTAAATACTCTCTAACTGAAGGACAGTTCGGGGAGTGGAAGTGTTAGCACTTACCGAGGCACCAGAAATAGCTTTGAATCCGGTCTCCGGCGCACCGACCGGCTGCCGTGACCTCGCCGCAGACGAATCGTGCGAGGGCGAAAATCGGAGAGATTGCGAGGGAGAAACGAATCGATCGGATTGAGTAGGAGAGAGGAAACGAGCTGAGGAGCGGACGTAACAGAAGGAGTGACCTAGGGTTTCGTCTAGTGGCTCCGTGGGCGTAAAAATGAGCTCCGTCTGTTTCCGCTGCCGGTTTGCCGGGTTGAAGCAGGGAAGAAGCTGCGAGAATCCACTTCCCATCACATTTGAGACTTGATTCTTCAACACCAGAGGAGGAGGAGGAGGAGATTTGTTCAGACACAGAGCAGCAGTTTTAGAGAGAGAATATGATGGTGGGTTTTAGAGAGAGAAAGTGGTGGTGTGTTTTATTTATTGTGTTTTTGTAATGTTTTTGCGGGGTGGTGAATTGGAGTTTAAAAATAGTTAATAATTAAAATCATACATATTATTATATTATATTATTATATTAAATTATATATTATATATATATATATAATATATATATAATGTATATGTATATATATATATATGTGAGAGAGAAGGAGAAGGAGAGAGGGGAAGACTTTTGTATGGAGAGACAGACAAAAGAAGGTGGATTAATTTGATGGTCAATTTCGAAATATAAAAAAAGTTGTTATTTAGGTAGGTGGGTGGGTTTGTTGATTTGGATTAGGTTTGTAATTTAATTTTCAAATTCAAATTTCCAATTTTGTTTATGATTTATATTAGGGTGTTCTCAATCCTTAACCCTTAACCCGCATCACGAGGTGGGGCTAAGGTGATCTGCGTGTTTGTGGCTACATCGTTGGGTTTGATGCGGCGTCACAGCTAAAACGAGTCATGAGGTCATCGAGCACCGCGGAGAGAAAGTGAGGTGAAAGGTGTTCGTTGGTGTGGCCCCCAACCGCCAACGACTAGTTATTTTTTCTTTTTTAAACTTTTTGTTTAATTTTAACATATTTAAATACCACCTTTTGTATCTTATTTTTACATCATTCCATATATATTTCATCTTCTACAAACTTTTACTCTCTACCAACTTTTTTTTTAAATGAATCCCAACTTCTACTACAACCCAAACGAACAACCTCCTTCCATCCCGCCTTCTCAACGGAACCCTTTTCAATCAAGCGAATATGTCCCTTTTGTGGCGTCTCCAACGTTTACGGCTCCATAATTAGGCAGTTGGAGCCAAGAAAATCCACAATCCTCCTATCTCTGCACCGACTACCTACCCAATTCTCAACCCGACTCTCAACCCGGACAAACCGAATTTGTCATGTAAACCAAACCCGATCCACAACCAAAGAAACCTTCTAAAAGTCCAAAGAAAAAAAGATGACAAACTTCCCAACCGAACCCGCAAGAACGAGGTGGTCCTGACAAGCTATACCTTGAATACAAATGGGGAGGTCGCGTTAACAAGATGTTGGATTGACGTTTCCAAGGACTCCGGGAAATATATATTTTTTAACATTTAACTTCTTTTTTTAAGTTTCTAATGTTATATTTTTTTTAAGTTTCTAACATTATATTTTTTTAAGTTTCTAACGTGATATTTTTTACAACATTTAACTTCTTATTTGTTTTTTAAGAAACTCACAAACCCACCTTCATTTCGACAAGATCTACAAGGTGGCACCATGAAATGAAACTCGACAATCAACCTGACTACCGAACGAAGCATCAACTAAACTCAAAGTGGAGCCAAGATTTGAGCCTGAAAATAATAAAGTTCAACAACATTTTCATCAACCTCTCTAAGCAACGTAGAAGCGGTAAAAATAAAGCTGACATTTTGAAGATGGCACAACAACGTTATAAATTGAAAAATAAGGGTGCCGGTTTCGATAAATTTGGGAGATTGCTAGATTATTTCCTCAATGACGAGCAGGGTCCGATGTTCAACACCAAAGCTCAAAAAGAACAAAAATGTCCAAGTCCAACGATTATAGCACGGGTGCTTCAGATGTGCGAGCAACCCAATTCAATCTCAACAACGACGAGGATGAGGACGATGAATCACCCAAAAGCCCGCCGAAATGCAAAGACTCGTCGAGAAACAAAAGGAGAAAAGATTAGCCCGACAAGGCCAATCTTCTCAAAGCGGTGGCTTAGTGAGAATGTTCGATAAGTTCAATGAGATCCATTTCGAAAAACTTCAATTACAGAAACGTTTTGAGGAGCGCAAGGCAAGAAAAGAGGATCGAAAGGAGCGAGAACAAATGTGTCCGAATCTAGAGGCGGTTAGTAAATCGATCCACGGCTTAGATGAAGAGGGCCAAATGATTGCTTAGAAAAATACGAGCAAAACTTTTAGCAACATATAATGATTAATGTAATTTCTTTTATTCTATTTTTAGGAAGAGTAACTTTTTTTTTTTAATTTTAGGAAATGTAATGTTTTTTTTTTATTTTATGAAAGGTACTTTTTTGTGAAATGTATTTTTGTATTTTAGATTAATATAAATTTACTTTTCCTTTATTTTTTAAATTCACTTTAGATTGAATAAAATAATATTAAAAGATAAAGTGAGGGGTTAAAAACGTGTGATGTGTGTATAAATTTTAAAAAGTGTAGGGAGTATGAGGTGGTGATGTGACGCTGAGTTGGTAGAAAAAATGTTTAGGGTTGAAGTAGTGTAAGTGAAGGGTTGAAAAAGTATGATGTGGGTATAAATTCTAAAAGGTGTGGAGAGAATGGGGTGGTGATATGACACGGAGTTAGTAGGAAAAATGTTTGGGGTTGAAGTAGTGTGGGAAGGGGATTAGAAATATCCTACTCTATCTTTTCCAACCAAATTAATTCGGAACTAATTTATGTCACCATAATTAAAAAGAGGTGTTATTTGTGTTGTATTATTAGGTTTCATGATGTGCTCGGAACGTACCTAAAAATAACTATTCAAACCTAGACCTAACCTAGACCTAGACACACCTAAATTTTACCGAAACTACCTAAAACCGAACCGAACCATAAGACAGTGAACCTGTCGGATTATAGTAAAGCTAAGGTAAGACCGGATATCGAACCTAGGACACTACGAACAAGACTCTAACCTATGACTCTATGAATGGGAAATACTAAGTAATTTTGGTTTTTGAAATGTTTAAACAAATTAACTAACTTAACTAAATTAATAACTAATAACCGACGACTAAGAAACTTAGGATGAACTCAAGAATGAGAAAGGTACCACCTAGACCTAGAATCCTAATTAATATCAACGACCTCACTCGGCTATGACAATTCTGATGGAACCGGGATCTTAACACACAACCTATAGAAACTCTACGAGCCCCCGAATCACTCTTCGGATGTTACTGATAGAATCCCTAAAGACTGGAATACGCTTACCGGTTTGATTAGTTCACCTTTTGAGTTCTTCCTAATTTATTACTCTAACGCTCGGACAAGTGGTTCACCTTTTGAGTCTTTCCCACTTCAACTACCCTAGACCACCCTCGAAACGATCTAAGGCACCCTAGACTAGCCGGAGCTACCTCTAATTCCTACAACTGACACGACTAGCAAACTAGCTAAATTCCTAGGGCATTTCCTTTTGAGACAATGTTATCCTAGTTCATTAACTAACCCGACTAACCGACAACTATCATCCTTTTGAGCTTATTTAGATAGGCAGAATATTGAGTTCAGAGCAACAAGTAACAATCAATCCTATGATCAACTAGGTATAGCTAATCACACTAATTTGCAAACACACAGTCACACGAATTAGTTACCCAACCCAAACCGGAAGACATCCGCAGATTAAGCAAGTCTTGATTGTTAATTGGAACTCTAAATTCAATACGCATATGCACCAATTGTAGTAAATTAGAGGAGTTTAATAGAGTAATCATCCATCATAAAATTGTCATAAACCAAACAAGGTAATTAACACTAAAAATTTATCATAAGTCTAGGTGGTATAATCAATTTAACTTACCACCATGTCTAAACCAGAATCATAGATAAAAATTATAACTTTAGTCAAGAACATAGTATAGTCTAAACAATTAATCAAGAAAACAATTAAAGAAAAGAACCCGGGTTATTTAATGATGTCGAATGATTGATCCCCAGTGCTTTCTCTATTTTCCTTCACCTTTTCTCGCCTGAAAATCGTCCCAGAGCTTCTGCCGTTCGAGAGTCGAGATGTTGCGTAGGGTTCTCCTCTCCTCTCTGTCGTCTGCCCTTTTCTCACGCTCGTAGTCTTCTATTTATTGTGTGAGAAGGATTTTTATATCTCTCCAAATTGTGTCAGACTTGTTCCCCACGTGTTCATATGAGCCCAAACCAATTAGCCTCTTATTTTCCTTTTCGATTTTTGCTAGCCCACATGTAAATAAACCCATACTTGATTATTCTTGAACCATGTGTAGTCCACGTGAACATGTAATCCAGCAAATGTATTTTGATTCTTGTTTCGAGCGAATACACAAGACCTTAGTCTTCTCATTTGGTTTTTTTTCTCCACGTCACTTCTCAAGTCATCACAAATCCCTTTTTATTATTTTTTTTCATTTGTGAGCTCCATCTTTCTCTATTTCTTCATTAGAAATTAATCAACATGAATTTTTATACATTTCCATTTAGCCCCCTGATCTTTCATAATTAATTCTTTAAACCCTTCATCTTTGTTATAATGTCATACCATCTCCCTTGGACTCGTACGTCAACCTACAACCAAATATATTTGACCAATTTAAGCACAATTAAATCACAGCCGACACAACTAAAAATAAAAGACTCAAACTGACCCCAAAATATACAAAAATGACCCAACAAACCAATTAAAACTCAAATACTATAATTGAACTAAAAACCCAATAAAACGACTCAAAACCGACTCAAATATTACACAAAATACAAAGGAAAATTAGATGTGTTTGGCACACATCAAACATCCCCACACTTACTCTTTTTTCGTCCTCGAAAAATACTGCAATGGAATCATAACCAGGTAATTGATCTCTAAGCATTCAACATTTTAATTTCTCAATCCACCATAACATTCCTCAATCCATAACGTAATAACACACTAACTACAATTGCCGATATTTCGATCCGATTAAACCCAACCACCAACCTTTTCTTTCGCCCCCATGTGTTTATGAAATTACCGGATATAAGCTCAGTCTACCTATGGGTCCCACTAAAGAAAGCTCAAGTTCAACCTATTACCGAATCATATTCAGTCAAAGTAAAGGTTAATAATGATTTAAGTTTTATATTTTTCTCCACCCTCCTTAAACCAGATACTAAGATGTCCAAAGAATAACGAATTGATGGAATGCGAATTTTTGAGCATTTATTCTCTAATCTACCATATTTTTTCCTCTTTTTTTTCTTTTTCCCTTTCTTTTTTTTTTTTTTTAACTCTAATTGGTCACTTTTACCTAAAATTACCAACGGACATCATCAGAGGCATTCTTTTCGAGATGTTATCCCTAAAATCATACGTGAGTATTTTGCCCGCGAGATCCAGAACATCATCAGAGGCACTTACCACGGGGTACCATCCTTAGTTCGTACATGAGTATTATGTCCCTTCATTCTAATTCATTAACCAGATTATTACCTAACATGTTCATTGGACTATTCTAAGGACATAGGAGTATCTAGCCTAAAGCGGTCTTTTTCCTCCTACTCATCAGTTTCAGCATTCCTATCACTCATAAAATGGGAACCCACTAATAGACTGATTAACATATTTATACAACAATAAACACACAGGCTATTTAAGCTACTCTTAGGTCAGCTGGGCCTACCGACACATCATAGACTAGTAATGTTTTCCATTCATACCATACTTTACCACATTACCATATTATTGACTTTTATTCATTATTTTAATATTTAAGCACAAAATTAGAAAACCAATTTCCAGTTTTACCTATCATCTTCCATTATGTTGCAGCCAAAATCTTGGACATTTTCGAATAATTTTTTTCAAAAAAAAAATTTGGATTTTTTTTTTGTTTTTCTTTTTAACCAAACTAAACTAAAACACACTAAAACAAATATAAGACGCAAGACTTCCCATCCCCGCACTTGAACGACACATTGTCCCCAATGTGAGATGAGAATAAAAATAAAATAGAAATAAAAATAAACACACTAAAAAGAAAGATAAAGAAAAATAAAAAATGCAACGAAAAATAAAAAGGTAAATCGGAATAAACTCCCCTTATTATTGATTTGGATGAATGACAGGCGAGTTCGATCCCAGGTTATTTATTAAATCTTCATGAGCATCTCAACGCGAACATCATCGAACCTGTAAAGAAAGACACAGAACAAAAACACTCGACGAAAAAAAAAATAATAATAAGCACGAAAAAGAAAAATAAATAAGAACACAAATAAAATAAAAACTAAGAATTGCAAAAAATAAAGATAAATTTACAAACTATACAACCTGGGCACTATGTCAATTCAGCTCCCAATCACTATCCGACCTCCAGATGGACTATCAGGAGGTTTGGATTTCACATCCTTCAGCACCAATTTACCGGTAATTACCCGGTTTCTACATTTAAGCTCCAATCCTTTAACTTTCCAATGCTTAAATCGACCCGATCGAAACCTAACTAGTCTTAAGAAGCTTAATGTAGGGTCATTTGCACAGGCAACTACCACCAACCTCCCCACACTTGGACTAAACTCAATATCCTCACTAACCTTAACTAGATCCCCAAGTGTGGCTCTCCTACTCTCAGTCTTAACCACTAAAACTTCTCTATCACACTCAACCACTTCACCGGGTTCTCCTAATGGGTCAAAAATGGTAACTGTATCAACTAAAGCATCTAACCCCCCAGGATTCTCCCCACACTTATTTTTTCCTACATCTTCACCCTCTGGACCTGTGTTAACCACCAAATCAGCTCCACACATATAATTAACACATTGATCCACACAAGATATAAAAGAATCAAGAAATTTCATGGCAGCAAAAGGTTCAGATGGTCCTTGTTAGTGGGTATGTGGCATAACCAAAAGGAAAATAAAATAAAAAAATAACAACTAAGAAAAGTAAAACCTACAATTCTAGACTCAAAATAAAATAAAGTATAATACCTAAAAACTCTAGACACAAAAACCTAGAAAAAAAAATAAAATAAATAAATAAACCTAAAAAACTAAAATTTAGACTCGAGAAAAGAAATCCTAAAACTCTAGACACGGAAAAACCTAAAAAGACTCAAATTTCCTAATAACGACCTAAGTTAATCTTGCTATTGCCAAGTGTCCCTGGTAACGGCGCCAAAAACTTGATGTGCTCGGAACGTACCTAAAAATAACTATTCAAACCTAGACCTAACCTAGACCTAGACACACCTAAATTTTACCAAAACTACCTAAAACCGAACCGAACCCTAAGGCAAGTGAACCTGTCGGATTATAGTAAAGCTAAGGTAAGACCGGATATCGAACCCTAAGGACACTACGAACAAGACTCTAACCTAGGACTCTATGAATGGGAAATACTGAGTAATTTTGGTTTTTGAAATGTTTAAACAAATTAACTAACTTAACTAAATTAATAACTAATAACCGACGACTAAGAAACTTAGGATGAACTCAAGAATGAGAAAGGTACCACCTAGACCTAGAATCCTAATTAATATCAACGACCTCACTCGGCTATGACAATTCTGATGGAACCGGGATCTTAACACACAACCTATAGAAACTCTACGAGCCCCCGAATCACTCTTCGGATGTTACTGATAGAATCCCTAAAGACTGGAATACGCTTACCGGTTTGATTAGTTCACCTTTTGAGTTCTTCCTAATTTATTACTCTAACGCTCGGACAAGTGGTTCACCTTTTGAGTCTTTCCCACTTCAACTACCCTAGACCACCCTCGAAACGATCTAAGGCACCCTAGACTAGCCGGAGCTACCTCTAATTCCTACAACTGACACGACTAGCAAACTAGCTAAATTCCTAGGGCATTTCCTTTTGAGACAATGTTATCCTAGTTCATTAACTAACCCGACTAACCGACAACTATCATCCTTTTGAGCTTATTTAGATAGGCAGAATATTGAGTTCAGAGCAACAAGTAACAATCAATCCTATGATCAACTAGGTATAGCTAATCACACTAATTTGCAAACACACAGTCACACGAATTAGTTACCCAACCCAAACCGGAAGACATCCGCAGATTAAGCAAGTCTTGATTGTTAATTGGAACTCTAAATTCAATACGCATATGCACCAATTGTAGTAAATTAGAGGAGTTTAATAGAGTAATCATCCATCATAAAATTGTCATAAACCAAACAAGGTAATTAACACTAAAAATTCATCATAAGTCTAGGTGGTATAATCAATTTAGCTTACCACCATGTCTAAACCAGAATCATAGATAAAAATTATAACTTTAGTCAAGAACATAGTATAGTCTAAACAATTAATCAAGAAAACAATTAAAGAAAAGAACCCGGGTTATTTAATGATGTCGAATGATTGATCCCCAGTGCTTTCTCTATTTTCCTTCACCTTTTCTCGCCTGAAAATCGTCCCAGAGCTTCTGTCGTTCGAGAGTCGAGATGTTGCGTAGGGTTCTCCTCTCCTCTCTGTCGTCTGCCCTTTTCTCACGCTCGTAGTCTTCTATTTATTGTGTGAGAAGGATTTTTATATCTCTCCAAATTGTGTCAGACTTGTTCCCCACGTGTTCATATGAGCCCAAACCAATTAGCCTCTTATTTTCCTTTTCGATTTTTGCTAGCCCACATGTAAATAAACCCATACTTGATTATTCTTGAACCATGTGTAGTCCACGTGAACATGTAATCCAGCAAATGTATTTTGATTCTTGTTTCGAGCGAATACACAAGACCTTAGTCTTCTCATTTGGTTTTTTTTCTCCACGTCACTTCTCAAGTCATCACAAATCCCTTTTTATTATTTTTTTTCATTTGTGAGCTCCATCTTTCTCTATTTCTTCATTAGAAATTAATCAACATGAATTTTTATACATTTCCATTTAGCCCCCTGATCTTTCATAATTAATTCTTTAAACCCTTCATCTTTGGTATAATGTCATACCATCTCCCTTGGACTCGTACGTCAACCTACAACCAAATATATTTGACCAATTTAAGCACAATTAAATCACAGCCGACACAACTAAAAATAAAAGACTCAAACTGACCCCAAAATATACAAAAATGACCCAACAAACCAATTAAAACTCAAATACTATAATTGAACTAAAAACCCAATAAAACGACTCAAAACCGACTCAAATATTACACAAAATACAAAGGAAAATTAGATGTGTTTGGCACACATCAAACATCCCCACACTTACTCTTTTTTCGTCCTCGAAAAATACTGCAATGGAATCATAACCAGGTAATTGATCTCTAAGCATTCAACATTTTAATTTCTCAATCCACCATAACATTCCTCAATCCATAACGTAATAACACACTAACTACAATTGCCGATATTTCGATCCGATTAAACCCAACCACCAACCTTTTCTTTCGCCCCCATGTGTTTATGAAATTACCGGATATAAGCTCAGTCTACCTATGGGTCCCACTAAAGAAAGCTCAAGTTCAACCTATTACCGAATCATATTCAGTCAAAGTAAAGGTTAATAATGATTTAAGTTTTATATTTTTCTCCACCCTCCTTAAACCAGATACTAAGATGTCCAAAGAATAACGAATTGATGGAATGCGAATTTTTGAGCATTTATTCTCTAATCTACCATATTTTTTCCTCTTTTTTTTCTTTTTCCCTTTCTTTCTTTTTTTTTTAACTCTAATTGGTCACTTTTACCTAAAATTACCAACGGACATCATCAGAGGCATTCTTTTCGAGATGTTATCCCTAAAATCATACGTGAGTATTTTGCCCGCGAGATCCAGAACATCATCAGAGGCACTTACCACGGGGTACCATCCTTAGTTCGTACATGAGTATTCTGTCCCTTCATTCTAATTCATTAACCAGATTATTACCTAACATGTTCATTGGACTATTCTAAGGACATAGGAGTATCTAGCCTAAAGCGGTCTTTTTCCTCCTACTCATCAGTTTCAGCATTCCTATCACTCATAAAATGGGAACCCACTAATAGACTGATTAACATATTTATACAACAATAAACACACAGGCTATTTAAGCTACTCTTAGGTCAGCTGGGCCTACCGACACATCATAGACTAGTAATGTTTTCCATTCATACCATACTTTACCACATTACCATATTATTGACTTTTATTCATTATTTTAATATTTAAGCACAAAATTAGAAAACCAATTTCCAGTTTTACCTATCATCTTCCATTATGTTGCAGCCAAAATCTTGGACATTTTCGAATAAGTTTTTTCAAAAAAAAAATTTGGATTTTTTTTTTGTTTTTCTTTTTAACCAAACTAAACTAAAACACACTAAAACAAATATAAGACGCAAGACTTCCCATCCCCACACTTGAACGACACATTGTCCCCAATGTGAGATGAGAATAAAAATAAAATAGAAATAAAAATAAACACACTAAAAAGAAAGATAAAGAAAAATAAAAAATGCAACGAAAAATAAAAAGGTAAATCGGAATAAACTCCCCTTATTATTGATTTGGATGAATGACAGGCGAGTTCGATCCCAGGTTATTTATTAAATCTTCATGAGCATCTCAACGCGAACATCATCGAACCTGTAAAGAAAGACACAGAACAAAAACACTCGACGAAAAAAAAAAATAATAATAAGCACGAAAAAGAAAAATAAATAAGAACACAAATAAAATAAAAACTAAGAATTGCAAAAAATAAAGATAAATTTACAAACTATACAACCTGGGCACTATGTCAATTCAGCTCCCAATCACTATCCGACCTCCAGATGGACTATCAGGAGGTTTGGATTTCACATCCTTCAGCACCAATTTACCGGTAATTACCCGGTTTCTACATTTAAGCTCCAATCCTTTAACTTTCCAATGCTTAAATCGACCCGATCGAAACCTAACTAGTCTTAAGAAGCTTAATGTAGGGTCATTTGCACAGGCAACTACCACCAACCTCCCCACACTTGGACTAAACTCAATATCCTCACTAACCTTAACTAGATCCCCAAGTGTGGCTCTCCTACTCTCAGTCTTAACCACTAAAACTTCTCTATCACACTCAACCACTTCACCGGGTTCTCCTAATGGGTCAAAAATGGTAACTGTATCAACTAAAGCATCTAACCCCCCAGGATTCTCCCCACACTTATTTTTTCCTACATCTTCACCCTCTGGACCTGTGTTAACCACCAAATCAGCTCCACACATATAATTAACACATTGATCCACACAAGATATAAAAGAATCAAGAAATTTCATGGCAGCAAAAGGTTCAGATGGTCCTTGTTAGTGGGTATGTGGCATAACCAAAAGGAAAATAAAATAAAAAAATAACAACTAAGAAAAGTAAAACCTACAATTCTAGACTCAAAATAAAATAAAGTATAATACCTAAAAACTCTAGACACAAAAACCTAGAAAAAAAAATAAAATAAATAAATAAACCTAAAAAACTAAAATTTAGACTCGAGAAAAGAAATCCTAAAACTCTAGACACGGAAAAACCTAAAAAGACTCAAATTTCCTAATAACGACCTAAGTTAATCTTGCTATTGCCAAGTGTCCCTGGTAACGGCGCCAAAAACTTGATGTGCTCGGAACGTACCTAAAAATAACTATTCAAACCTAGACCTAACCTAGACCTAGACACACCTAAATTTTACCAAAACTACCTAAAACCGAACCGAACCCTAAGGCAGTGAACCTGTCGGATTATAGTAAAGCTAAGGTAAGACCCGATATCGAACCTAGGACACTACGAACAAGACTCTAACCTAGGACTCTATGAATGGGAAATACTGAGTAATTTTGGTTTTTGAAATGTTTAAACAAATTAACTAACTTAACTAAATTAATAACTAATAACCGACGACTAAGAAACTTAGGATGAACTCAAGAATGAGAAAGGTACCACCTAGACCTAGAATCCTAATTAATATCAACGACCTCACTCGGCTATGACAATTCTGATGGAACCGGGATCTTAACACACAACCTATAGAAACTCTACGAGCCCCCGAATCACTCTTCGGATGTTACTGATAGAATCCCTAAAGACTGGAATACGCTTACCGGTTTGATTAGTTCACCTTTTGAGTTCTTCCTAATTTATTACTCTAACGCTCGGACAAGTGGTTCACCTTTTGAGTCTTTCCTACTTCAACTACCCTAGACCACCCTCGAAACGATCTAAGGCACCCTAGACTAGCCGGAGCTACCTCTAATTCCTACAACTGACACGACTAGCAAACTAGCTAAATTCCTAGGGCATTTCCTTTTGAGACAATGTTATCCTAGTTCACTAACTAACTCGACTAACCGACAACTATCATCCTTTTGAGCTTATTTAGATAGGTAGAATATTGAGTTCAGAGCAACAAGTAACAATCAATCCTATGATCAACTAGGTATAGCTAATCACACTAATTTGCAAACACACAGTCACACGAATTAGTTACCCAACCCAAACCGGAAGACATCCGCAGATTAAGCAAGTCTTGATTGTTAATTGGAACTCTAAATTCAATACGCATATGCACCAATTGTAGTAAATTAGAGGAGTTTAATAGAGTAATCATCCATCATAAAATTATCATAAACCAAACAAGGTAATTAACACTAAAAATTCATCATAAGTCTAGGTGGTATAATCAATTTAGCTTACCACCATGTCTAAACCAGAATCATAGATAAAAATTATAACTTTAGTCAAGAACATAGTATAGTCTAAACAATTAATCAAGAAAACAATTAAAGAAAAGAACCCGGGTTATTTAATGATGTCGAATGATTGATCCCCAGTGCTTTCTCTATTTTCCTTCACCTTTTCTCGCCTGAAAATCGTCCCAGAGCTTCTGTCGTTCGAGAGTCGAGATGTTGCGTAGGGTTCTCCTCTCCTCTCTGTCGTCTGCCCCTTTCTCACGCTCGTAGTCTTCTATTTATTGTGTGAGAAGGATTTTTATATCTCTCCAAATTGTGTCAGACTTGTTCCCCACGTGTTCATATGAGCCCAAACCAATTAGCCTCTTATTTTCCTTTTCGATTTTTGCTAGCCCACATGTAAATAAACCCATACTTGATTATTCTTGAACCATGTGTAGTCCACGTGAACATGTAATCCAGCAAATGTATTTTGATTCTTGTTTCGAGCGAATACACAAGACCTTAGTCTTCTCATTTGGTTTTTTTTTCTCCACGTCACTTCTCAAGTCATCACAAATCCCTTTTTATTATTTTTTTTTCATTTGTGAGCTCCATCTTTCTCTATTTCTTCATTAGAAATTAATCAACATGAATTTTTATACATTTCCATTTAGCCCCCTGATCTTTCATAATTAATTCTTTAAACCCTTCATCTTTGGTATAATGTCATACCATCTCCCTTGGACTCGTACGTCAACCTACAACCAAATATATTTGACCAATTTAAGCACAATTAAATCACAGCCGACACAACTAAAAATAAAAGACTCAAACTGACCCCAAAATATACAAAAATGACCCAACAAACCAATTAAAACTCAAATACTATAATTGAACTAAAAACCCAATAAAACGACTCAAAACCGACTCAAATATTACACAAAATACAAAGGAAAATTAGATTTGTTTGGCAGACATCATTTCACGTTATTTGGGATCAGGCCCTAATAGTTTTTTATAGAGATATTTAACCTAAAATCTAACTATAATATGATAGGTGCTCAAGTTCGGTGTAATTCGGCCGGGTTTGATAATTAAGTTTTGAGTAAAAACGAAACCCCTTACCCAATACTTTATTTTTTTTGGATGGCAAAACAGATTATATTATAAACACAATGATGGATAGAAAAACCTAGCCAAACAACCACAAGAAATTACATAAAAAGTAGCGGATTTTGTAACCAACTACTACTCGACACTTTACAAGACTTATCTCTAGCCGTAATACAGTTAAAAGCAATATGTTGAACCGAATCCAAAAAAGAACTCGGTCTCAGATCATCATGTGTATGAACTATCTCATTACGAGTCTTCCAAAGTAGCCACCACGCACACGAGAGAATGCCTTCAATCACTTTCTTCTTCTTTTTCACCATCGACGCACTATCCAACCAAGCCAAAACCTCTTTAGGATAACATAACAAATGAGCATCAATATCAAGCCAGACGCAAATATGACACCAAAGATCAACCATCACACTACAATCGCCAAATAAATGGCGATTAGTTTCTAACGGGGCGTCACAAAAAAAACACACCTTAAGAACGGGATGGGAATGCCACGATCGCAAAATTTACTACGAACCGGTAATCTATCAATCAATAACGGCCACATAAAAACATTAAACTTTTTAGGATCGGTCTTATTCCATCGAGTCTGAGGAAAATCGCCCGGGAGAACAACCGATCCAATAGACTTCCGAATGTCTTTAACCACAAACTCATTTTACCATCAAAATCCCATCTCCACGAGTCATTCTCAGATCTCACATCGAACAACTGAAGCAACGAAAGAAGCCTACCTAACTGAATTTCTTCAAAGCCACTCCTCACCTCACGTCTCCAATCCCATGACCAATAAAACCCAGAAACTCGATCAGAAATAAGGCACCCCTTGTTGTTTTCTAATGCAAATAATCTAGGGAATTTCTCCACAAGAGTTCCATCACTAATCCAAATATCCTCCCAAATCCTAGTATCATTTCCTCTTCTGACGCGGTTTTCTAAAGCACTTTCTGGAATGATGTTTTTATGATGAAAATCATTATTCGATTTACATAAAGAATTCCAAACCCCACTATAAGTAATCGTCCGCCTCACACTTAAAGCCTCCTCACCATAAATTGAGTCAATAACCCGAGCCCATAAGAGATATTTGTCATTAAGAAAACGCCATTTCTATTTAAGTAAAAGTGTCCGGTTAAGCGCACTTATGCTACCAATACCCAATCCGCCCTTGTTTTTATCTGCCAAAATATTCTCCCATTTAAGCCAATGAATTTTTCGTTCAGATTCCCCACAACCCCAAAAAAAATTAGGTCTAAGGCCCTCTAAAATAGATAGAACTTTTTTAGGAGGGCGAAATAGCGAAACATAATAAATGGATAGAGACCAACAAACGAAGATAATAAACCTCCAATAGAAAGAAGGCCAGTCTTCCACCGTGACAATCTGGCTTTGAACTTTTCAATTATTGGTGACCACGCTTTAACCGAATTCATTCTCTTACCAATGGGAATCTCAAGATAACGAAAAGGCCAAGAACCCACATTACACCCTTTGTCCCGAGCCATGTTTCTCACGTCACCTTCACCTACACTAACCCGCAAAAGGCTAGATTTGGAGTTATTGACCTTTAAACCGGAAGACTTAGCAAAAACCTCAAGAATACGATGAATTGCAATGAAATTGGATTTAGACCACTCCCCCACAAAAATAACATCTCGTCAGCATAAAAGAGATGCGAGATTTACTTTTTTATGATCAATAGAAATCGATATAAAGCCATTAGAAGCCACCTCTTCTATTAACACATGTAAACTCTCCATGGCTAAAATGAAAAGAAACGGCGATAGGGGATCACCTTGTCTTAAACCACGCTCTACAGTGAACTCTTTGGTAGGACTTCCATTGATTAGAACAGAAGATGTAGTAGAGCCCAGGCAGGCCCAGATGAGATCAACCCACTTGTCCTCGAAGCCCATAAATTCGGAGCACAGATAACAGGTACTCTCAGTTAAGTGAATCGTAAGCTTTCGCAAAATCAACTTTAAAAACCATCATCTTTTTATTTTTCTTTTTATGCCAACGAACGGTCTCATTAAGCATCAAAGGCCCATCAAGAATCTGACGACCACCAATAAAAGCAGATTGGACCGGGTTAACTAACTTATCCACCACTCTTGCCAGTCTGTTAGCAAGTAACTTACGATAATATTTATATTGCACGTTAATGAGACTAATAGGTCTAAAGTCAAAAATTAGAACCGAATTCTTAGTCTTCGGAATGAGCGTAATAAAAGACGCGTTACATCTACGGGGAATAGATTACTTATCAAGAAAAATAGCGAACAAACTAAGCTACCTCCGATTGGATTTTAGGCCAATGATGTTTTATGAACTCAAACGAAAAACCATCTAGCCCCGGGGCTTTCGAACTCCCACAATCCCAAACTGCATTTCTCACTTCACCCACCGACGGATTTTGCTCCAAAAAGCGAACTGAAACCTCGTCCAATTGAGAAAACGCACCCTTGTTAATATCTCCTACCACGCACGGAGAGCTAGAAAACCGACTCGCGTGATAGTCGAAAAAAATCTGTTTAATATCTTCCCGAGACTCGATCCGAATCCCATTATGTTTTATTCCCCGAATCGAGAGAAGTCTCTGTCTTTTTTTTAAGCTAAGCATGAAAAAGCTTGGAGTTCTCGTCCCCCTCAACCACCCACTTTTGTTTAACTTTTATAGACAACTCAAGCGATTTATACCTTTCAATTCTGCCTATCTCGTGGAAGGCCGCCACTTTTTCCACATTAAGATCCGGTAAATCAACTCCAAGCTCCATATCCACTTCTATTTTATGGAGTTACTCGATAAGATGATCCAATCTACCATTCTCATATTCATGACGATTATCATTCAAAACGCGGAGATTCTTATTAACCAACTTCAACTTATCTTTGAAATGGACAAACGGATTACCATGTACATTAAAGTCAACGCCATCCTAAGCATTAATCACAACCTCCTCAGATCCTTCCAACGACATCCAAAGATTGTAAAATTTAAACGGTAAGGGGTCAAAATCTTTCTCCGCGAGGCGAAGAACAATAGGCCGGTGATTCACAAGTTTATTAAAAAGTGCAATAGCCTCAAAAATGGGAAACCGAACCATTAACGAAGTTTATACCAAAAATGGCCAAGTTTAGAATGTTGCAACCCATTAGCGCTAACTTTAGTGTATTTGAAACCTCCCATTTTCACGTCCTCCAACCCACCAGTGTCGATGAAATCATTAAAATCATTCGCTTCCCGACCATTAAACGCAACTCCCCAACGTTCAGACTCGAATCTAGAAAGTTAAAATCTCCAAAAATAGTGTAATCCCAGGGATGAGAAGACATGAAAATAGAAATAAAAGACCAAATCCCTTTTTTGACTCCTAGCCTGCGGAGCATACACAATCACCAAGAAACATTCACATTGTTACACGACCCACTTTCCTTTGACAATCAATAGGTTATCATAAGAAAAAAGAATCAGAACAAGAAAACGCCATTGGGTCCCAAATTCCAATAATCCCACCGGGCTTCCTATTAGCACTCGAGCTCGCCCAACTAAAGGTTTTGTTACCCCATAAACCCCGTATCGACCCCAACTCGACTACCTCTAAGTGTGTTTCTTGAATTGCTAAAAAGTTAATAGAATATCTACCGCATAACGAAGAAATTGCCTTTTACTTTTCTTGCCGCCCTGATCCAACAAGCGCTAATGGATATAATATTCATCAAGATCCCAAAGCACCGCTCATCCTGTTGATCAAAGTAACCAAATATTTCTTTGAACCCTCCATATCAACCCCGTAAGTGAGACCACGATCAATAAGCCGTTCAAATTCTTCTAGTAAAGACACACTACTCCATAAATGATCATTCCTATTCTGAGCACCGTTCACATGATTCTCATTAGTACTCGACACCCCATCTCTAACCATTGGTTTAGACACTGTCTCACCGGTCTCAACCCTACTATCGACACCTACCTTTGCACAAATGTCAACTTTTTCCACCCCATCCTCCTCATAAACATTCACATTCACAAGATTAGGAACCTCTTTACCGACGGGCTCTACAACTTTAGGAAAATGGGAGGTTTTAAAAGCCATTCAGTTGATGACGCCACCCTTTTCTTCTCTTTATCAAGAGCACGAATATTATCCATGACACAAAACGGATCAGAATCTTTATCCCCATCTACCTGATCAAAAGGAATTGATTTTATTATACCTTCATTCTCATTCACGTTCAAATCAAAATCCTCTAGTACCGGTATTTCGTCTTCCTCCTCAGACGTACTAGTATCATCACTGATGTACTCATAGGAAGGGGACCATGCATGAAGTTTCGTAATATCAACCTTATAAGTTTTACCTTTCACTTGAAAATTAACAGACTCCCCAATTCTATCAACATGACGTGTGAGGATGCAAACTCTTCCGAAAGCCAAAGGTTCTTCATTATTGTTATCCACACATAATGTTTTCCCCCATCTCCACGCAATCTGCCGAGAGGCAGCGTTATACCATACAATCAATGCTAACCCATGGACTTCAATCCAAACATTTATTTCATAGATATAAAATTCTTCATTAACATGCCTAATCTTTTGGAACATAGTCTTCAAGGCTTGGCATTGAGCAAACCTAGAACAAATCTCCTTCGAAGGACAGTCTACTCGTAGCCACATATCCCCCCAAAAAAAGAAACAAAACATCCGGGAACCTCTCATTTTGAGCATGCAAAAAAACGTTCGAAATTAAACTATGATCACGTACCTTCAATATTAAAGAAGATAGCAGATCTTCAGCTAAAACCAGAGGGTCATCAAAGATTGCCCCATCTACATTTGAACCAGAATTGGAAACGTAAGGATCGTTCCTTATTCTGTCCGTCGTCACCTAAGCATACGAAGTATCATTATTCCCCAAAACAGGCCTTCTATTAACACCTTTTCTAGCTTCTACATCGTGGGTTTTTTTACCATCTCTTACCGCTTGATTACCAACAACAGTTCATTTAAATCTTGATTCATCAGCAAACAAACGGAAAACTCCCAATCGAAAGTGATCGGATCTTGAGAATAAGTGACCGAACATCAGCAAACTTAGAGAATCGCATAAACGCATATGTTTACCTTTAGCATTAAGCCTGTTAGGGATGAACACGTCCAGAACATGCCCTGCAGTGGCGCATTTATTCTTTAGACTTAATCTCTTCGTACTCACCGGAAAATTAGTCACAAAGATCACCGTCGACCAAAGATTAGTGTTCTCCCACCTCGCATCTAATTTCTTCTCTCTGATTGGTCCATTCCCGTTTTGTGTAGGCAAATGATGTTGTTTCCTTCGATCTTCGATAGTCTCCCATGGTCTATGATCATCGTCGTCTTCGTTCAAACGGCCAGGCATCGGCAGAATCCTAGCGGCGGGCCCCGTCGACCTATTCGCCGTATCCCCCATCTCCCCCGGAGTTCCAAGTATTTATCTTAATACCGGATAATTTATATTTAACTTGTTAAATAGAATATTAAATAAAGCTATCCATACACTGATATATAGATGAGTTGAATTAACAATTAGTTGAATTTATATTGCGTGTGGATTATTAGCTTAAGGAATATATAGATATCCATCACCCCTATGACTACTTGTTTTGGTTTTGATTTTGTTCAGAGACAATGTGTTATGAAATTGAGGTTCAAAATTTTGTTTAACATGTGAGCTTGTTGTATGTGAAACTAATCAACACGTTTATTTAGCTGATCTTATTCAATTAAGCTACAACATAAGTGTGAGTATATCGATTATGCATCGATCATAATATTCAATTCTTTTCTATGACCCATTTCACTGTTTCGTTGATAGGCGGTGCGCGCTGTTGGGTTGCTACCTCCGCAATCTTCATTGGCTTATCTGCCCACACCTTAGCAACGCCCCGCGGAGTTGGGAGCATTAATAAACCATGGGCAGTAGAAACTACAGCAGCCAGGTTTCCTAGAGTGGGTCTACCAATTATGGCGTTGTATTCGCTCCTTGCGGGTACTACTAGAAAGTTTGTCATGACAGTTCTGTCCCTCGCGCCATCTCCCATGGTTACTGGGAAATCGATTTGACCTAGTGGCATGCACGTTTCACCGGAGAAACCGCTTAAAGGTTCATAAATTGGGTCCAAGCGAGACTGGTCTTTAAGGGCCAGTTGGCGGAAACACTCTTCATAGATGATGTCAGCCGAGCTCCCTGTGTCAACAAGAACTCGGCGTATGCGGTAACTTCCGAGGCGGAGGGTGATTGTAATTTCCCCCTCGTTATAATCACCAATTTGTGGGGGAAAAGTTAGAGGAGCGTGCATCCAAGGTTCCACGCGCTGGCCGACTTTCTTTTCTCTACGTTGTTCTCCTCGAAGCATGAAGACATCCTTTTATTTTGGTGATCCCTTTTTTTTCTTCTCATCGCCCTTTTGCAAGTGTGCGAGCTTGCCATCTTATACAAATTTGGCAATCTGTTTCTTAAGCGCGAAGCACTCATCAGTGACATGACCATGTCTCTTATGATATTCACAATAATATTTAGTGTCACTGGTATTGCTTTCTTTTAAAGGTCTAGGTTCTTCCCATTTCAGATTTTTACTGCTGAAGATTGCGCTTGGAGACTTGGTCAAATACCAATTTGAGGAGGACGCGGGCTGACCACGCTTAATCATTGACGTTTCCATTCAGTGGCCTTGATCACGGTATAAATTTTGTCGTTCTACATTTGGTTGGTACGGGGTAAAGCGGCTGCCTGATCATTTGTCATTTCCGCGCGACTGTCGCTCACCTTGAGAATCCTTTCGAGAATCGGACGAACGGGCCTGCTTCTTCCCATGCTCATACGCGCGGTTGAGCATAATGGTTTTTTCCGCGCGGACATACTGTTTCACAATTGATATTAGCTCATCCATTTTTTGTTGCTGTCCTTCGCTTAAATTTTTTTGGACAAGGTGCTCCTCTCTCACCCCTTGTATGAAACCTGCTATCATCAAATCCTTTGTTGCCCTGCCAATTTGGAGACTCTCAATGTTGAACCTAGAAATGAAATTCTCTACGGTCTTGTTGTCACGGCCGGCGGGTATGGAGGATCTCCGCTTTTTCCTTCGTGTGACGATTCTACTGTGAAAACTGCTAGAAAAACTTGTTTACCAGCTCCTCAAAACATGCTATCTGCCCCACGGGTAGAGAATCAAACCAATGGCGTGCGGTTCCCACCAAATTTTGTACAAACATGTGGCACCACACTGGTATGGTCCAACCAGGATTTTCTGTTAGAGCATGTTTTGATGTCTAGTGCTAGGTCTTGGTTATATGTCTTTGTAATAGAATATTTTGTATATTCTGGTCCTGCGGACCAGGGGCAGTCCAGATGGTACGCCGGACCATCTGGTACGCTGGTTAGTTGGTCCGCTGGACGGGTTTTATATAAATAGGTTAGCTTGTTTAAAGAGAAGTCAGTTGTTAGGTTTATGAGCTTTTAACTGTGTGTTTCTCAGTGTGTAACCCGTATACTCTCTCTCTAAGTGTAAGAGCTTGAAATTTATAAACGAATCGTTTATTTACCTCGTTGTTACTGAATCCGATTACATCATGCATTAGCAAGATCATACGCGTGTTTTACAAGTGGTATCAGAGCAGGTTTGCTCGATTGCGGTGATTTACAGATTGGTTTTTGGGTTTTAGAGAGAGAAACAACGTTTGTGGTAAGAAATTCATCAATTCATCTCATTTTCACGTCAATTCAGTATGCTTTTTACGTTCAAAATGCTTCTGGATCGTTTTAGTTGAGTTCTGCATTGATTACAAGTCGGAAAAACCAAAAATAGTAAAAATCCTTCGATTTTTCACTGGTCTGCGACTGGTTCGGTCGTGGTCCGGCTCAAGAACACTTGGTCCGCCCTGCTATCTTCATCGTGAAGTTGGTCCGCTGATTTTGGTCCGGCAGGCAATCTTCATATTTTGGTCCGTGGAGGTTTTATTTTGGTCCGTAGCAGTTTCAGCGTACCAGAGTTGGTCCGCGGCAATTGTTTCAGCGTACTAGTTGGTCCGCTTGTATTTTGGTCTGGAAGTGATTTGGTCCGTTGACTTTATTGGTCCGGAGATTGTTATTTTGGTCCGGAGATCGATATTTTGGTCCGGAGTTCGTTATTTTGGTCCGCTTGAACAGTTTTGAGTAAACAATCATGGATCCGTTCTAAGCGTTTGCAGCAATGTCTTCGACCGTTCAAGCTATACTGAATTATGATAACGAGATAGAAACTACAAACAAAGTTCCTAAATTGATGAAATTTGAAGATTTCTATAATTGGAAAACTCGTTATGAATCATACATTGGTGTGACGGATGTAACAGGATGGACTCCAATGTTGGATGGTTATCAAGTTCCAAAATTCACAACTGGTGAATCTGCTGGTCAAATCAAGCCATATAACAAGATGAATGATGCTGAGAAAGAATCTTTTAAACTGGAAAAGAAAGCCTATACAAACTTATCAATGGCTTTACCAAAAGATATTTTGCATCAGTTCAAAATGCACACAACCTCAAAAGCTTTATGGGATGCATTGTGTCATAGATGTGAAGGCAATGCGCAATACAAGAAAAGTAAGAAAAAGGTTCCGTTGAAGGAGTTTGATAATTTCTGTCATGTTCCAAATGAAACCAT
>JBCNJP010000007.1:75562988-75588672 GCA_039602395.1 Deinandra increscens subsp. villosa
GCAATGATCGGCGACATTGAGGAGACATTCGGTCGACTCAGAGCCGTGAACATGAAGTTCAATCCGGCCAAGTGCTCTTTCGGAATGAAGCAAGGAAAATTCTTGGGGCACATAGTCACCGACCAGAACATCATGGCTAACCCTGAAAAAATAAAGGCCATAATGCAAATGAAGGCGCCACAGAGTCTAAAAGAGCTCCAATGTTTAAACGGTCGACTAGCTGCCCTCCATCGTTTCATCTCCAAGTTGGCAGGGTTGCGATTGGCGAAAAAGATGAAGGTGAAAAAACTCGCTGCGCGAGTCGACTCGCTACTGGTCAAAAACCAAGTAAATGGTGAGTTCAAAATCCGAGGCGAAGCAATGCAGCGGTACGCCAACTAAGTCAAAGAACTCACTTCCCAGTTCGAAGGATTTGAGATAACCCAAATCCCGAGGAGTTAAAATAAAAAGGCCGACGCACTGAGCAAGTTGGTATCTCTCGCCTTCGCCCACCTAACCAAACAGGTGCCGGTTGAAATCATACACAGTCGAACTGACGAACTCAAAGAGGTGCTAGAAACCGATATGGTAGTTTCGACCAGTTGGATAACACCAATCCGAGACTACTTACTAAGCAGCACCCTTCCCGACTCCTCACTAGAAGCAGCAAAGCTAAAGGCCCAGGCCCAACAGTACACACTTCACAAAGATAAGCTTTACAAGAAATCGTACCTACAGCCGCTGCTAACATGCCTGACACCCGAAGAAGGAAATTATGTCATCAAAGAGATACATGAGGGCATTTGCGGCACCCACTCTGGCCCTCGATCGATAGTAACCCGAATGATGACAATGGGTTATTACTGGCCAACCATGTACACCGATACCGAAAAAGAAATACAAAAGTGTCGAGGCTGCCAGATGCACGCAAGTGTCCAATGGGTACCGAAGCATAACTTAATCCCGGTAACATCTCCATGGCCCTTCTATAAATGGGGCATCGACATCGTCGGACCTTTCCTAGAGGCACCGGGCCGAATCAAGTTCCTCATCGTTGCAGTTGACTACTTCACTAAGTGGCCAGAAGTAAAAGCTGTGGCCACCATCACCGGCAAACAAGTGATCAACTTCGTCTGGGAACAGATAGTCTGCCGGTACGGCTTGCCGGGAAAGATAGTGTCGGATAATGGAAAATAGTTCGCTGATAATCCGTTCAAAGCATGGTGCCAAGAGCTACAGATTACAAAATTATTCACCTCAGTTGCACACCCACAATCAAATGGCCAAGTCGAACGGACAAACATGTCAATTGTCTCAGGCATCAAGACTCGACTCGGTGAACAGGGAAAGAACTGGCTGAACGAACTACCAAATGTCTTGTGGGCCATACGCACCACTGAACGGACCAGCCACGAGCACACTCCCTACAGTTTAACCTTCGGCTCCGAAGCTGTAATACCAGCCGAAATCGGCATACCGACGTATCGAACAGAGAATGTCTCGGAACTCACCAATGACTTAGAGCTGCTGGTCAACTTGGCCTTAACACAAGAACGCCGAGACATGGCCGCAATCAATGAATCACGATACAAGAAGCAGATGGAAAAATACTACAATCAAAAGGTCCGAGAGGTCACCTTTCGGCCTGGAGATTACGTATTCCGACATAATGAGGCAAGCAGACAGGAAAGTCAAGGCAAATTAGGGCCAAACTGGGAGGGTCCCTACCAGGTCAGTGAGGCGCATGCAAAAGGCTCTTACAAACTGGTGACCATGGAAGGCAAAGCCGTTCCCCGAAACTGGAACGCAATGCAGCTCAAAAAATGTTATCTGTAAATCGAACCACACTTTGTTCGACACAATTTTCTTCATGACATCTAATGAAAGTCGACACTGAATTTTTCAAATTTTTGTCTCTTTTAAATATATGGTTGCATCTAACTATAATTGCTCGAGCCGACTGGCTAATGTCGGCAAGATTATAACACAGATCACATACTACATGATTTAGACTCATATCGGCCATATCGGTTATACAGCCTTGGCATACGATTTATCTAACTTCATAGCAAGGCTGAAAGAACCTTGTAGCTGTCACTTTATGGACAGGTGACCGTGCCAGTCGACCACGATCAGTAATTGACCGACCCAACACCCATCCCATAAGCAACAACCCTCGTAAGATGGTTATCCGTACCGGGCTATACAGGGAAACGCCCCGTCGTTCATCTCTCACAGCTCTCATTAGTGGGTGACCGACATGCTCCCAACCCTTCCAGTCGGCATGTTAACAACCGACACATGGAAGATTGGGCATAGATCGGACCACATAGACCGAAAGACTTCGGTCGAACCTAGGTATAAAAAGCGCAAAAACATGTTTTAATTATCATACATCTATAACAAGTCTAGTAAACACACAAGACTAAACACATTCGATACCGACACGCTCGTATCACACGCAATTGAGGTCGATAACAAAAACATTGACGAATGTTCACTCACTCCCTCACCTTCTTATTTAATAAACTCAAACATTGAGGTCGATTACCAACACTATATATTCGATTACCGACGCTATACAAAACAGTCATTTCTATCGTCACTTATTATAAGTACTTTGAAACAAACATGGCAAACACAATGTAAAAAATATGAACGTATTTCATTAATAACAAGCCGACAGGCATTACATTACAAGCCGACAGGCATTACATTACAACCCAATCGGGTGAAGAAAAAACAACATAAAAAATCCCTATCTATACAGGGTCAGTACTATAGGAAGCATTCGGCCCACCAGGAGCTGTGACAGTACCAAAAGGCGTATCGGCCAAATAATCAACATCAGGATCCACAGCCTGGAACTCCGCCCGAGTCTTATTCAAACACTTAGATAAACTATCAAGATACTTGTACTTGAGCTTAGAATATTCAGCGACTGCTTCCTTCAATTGGGCATCAATGCCAGGGTTATAATGCTTACCCTCGACCAACGGCTTCTTGGCAGCAGCATGCTCGAAGCCGGCAACAAAACCCAAATGGGCCCCCGCCTCATCACGACACTCTGCAACTTGTCGAGCCTCATCTTGAAAGGCTGATTGCCAAGCAGCCGACCAACAACGAACGATGGGCCCTCTTCGATGAACCACTGTCGGTCATCACCTAGGTCCTTCGATTGGGCCTGAGCACCCTTATACAAGTCCGAAAGGCGATCCTTGTCGATCTTCAGCCTCTCAAGCTCAGCGGTTAACCCTTTCACCTCGGTCGAGTGACAAGCAGCGTCGTCGTCACATCGCTTCCGAAGATCACCAAGGGTGACCTCATGCTCCCTCGCCGATGCCTGGAGAGTAGCCAGAGCTTCGGCATCGGCCTGCTTTCCCGCCTTGAGATCGGCAACCTCCCTCTCTAAGGCCGAAACCTTTTCAAGGTCAACGTTGGCATAAGTTATCCTCAGGTCACCGATCTCCTTCTTCAGCTGACCAACTTCGGCCCTCTTGGCCGCAAACCGAGACTTCAAGCCATTTAGGCTTTTCTCCAACCTGGCATTGCGCCGAACCATGCCAATGCCGGCAACATAGGCGCGAGTAAGTTTGAATGTCGCCCTTCGGCGAGCCTCTTCCGGCGTCTCCCCGTCAAGCACGGCACGAGCACCTGTCGGAATGCTCAGGCGAGCAAACTCTCGGCATAGCCTTGTACTGTCAAGCCGAGAACCGTTGGTTATCTGCTATTCCGGTGCAAACACTTGTTCAGCAATAGCAGGGTCAACCTCTCGAATGGACGATGAGGCGAAATCACTGTCATCCACGACAAAGGCGTCGGTCTTCGGATCCGATGAGGGTGCAGATTGTCGCAGCTGGTCAAACACAACCCTTCGGCCAGCTTCAGTAAATTGAGACCCTTGAGCCTGCAAGTCAAGGATGAAACTGTCATAATCACCAGACAGTCGCGAGCCATACAAAGGAGAGGGAGAGATACTTACACTAGCCGCAACATCATCGAATTTCTTCTTCCTCTTATCAGTCAGAGCAATCTCCCCCTCCTCCGGCCCTTCCTCGCCTTCACCACCCAAAGATAGAATATCCACCTCCGAATTCGAAGCCTCATCACGAAGCCTGGGTGCCTGCTTCTTGGCCGAGCCCCCTTTACGCACGGCTATCGTCTTCTGCCGGCGGCTGCTCTCGGTATCCTTGCTCCCAGACTCGACGTCAAAAACTTTCCTCTTCCGGGAAACCTTATCCTTTTTTGTCTTACCAGTTTCTTCATCGGCAAGGACGTTGGTCTCGCCACCGATGGCAGACCCAATCAAAGTCCTATTACCGTCGATAATAATGAAATCTTCATACCGACGCCCAGCAGTCTCGTCAACGGGGCTCCTTTCACCTTCGCCCAGCGGCTTGCTTCCTTGAACGACATCGGATGGGTCATCCAAAGTGATATAATCCAAAATGTCCATATCTACACAAGGAAAGAAACAAGGTTAGCAAGATTAACAGGAGGAATAAATGACTACAAATAAAGAAAAGGTCGACAGGGTATTACCCCGACCCTCAAACGTAAAACACGGTTTCTCTGTTGTCGACAACCAGTTGCGACTCAAACCAGTCAATATTAACACCCTCTCAGGATACTTCCTCAATGGGAGACTAAGCGCCGACAGCCGCCTCACCGTCTCCGCATTGAACTCTAACTCCGAACGCTTCCCCTTCTTGACCTTAGTCGACTTCCAGGGGAGATCGACACCCATAATCTTATCAGACACAAAGAAGAATATATCCTTAAAGTCTTTCAAGTTTGTCGGCAACCAACCCAGATAACACGGGCTAACAGAATCATCGCCATACCTCTCCCGACGCTGTTCAAAACAAAACCAGTCTCCCTGATGGTTTATCCTATAAAACCGATGGAAGGCACCGGATGTCGGCTCCCTACCCAAGGCCCTGCAAGTCGCTTCAAAATGGGTCACCCTAAGAATAACATTTGGGTGCAATTGACTGATGTGGACCATGTTATGCTTTAAGACGTTTATAAAGAATCTATCAAAGGAATTCTCAATTGACCGACGCTAAAAGACTTGGTATACAGATCGACCATGTTATCAGGAGGGGTCCTAATGGATTGGGTCGACGTTGGGAGTATGGGGTTCAGCTTGTCGGAAATGCTGAAGCGCTCAATATGCTCGTCTAAATCCGCCTTAGTAAGCGTAGACCTAAAGTCCCTAATTCCTAAAGGCGCCATAGAGGACGCGATGATATAAAAATCAGAAGAAAGAACGTACCGGCTAAAAGCAAGAAGACTGTTGATACATAGTCCTGGTCGTCATGTGAAGTATCGAATACAAGATGGATCACACAAGATAGCTGAGGTCCGAACTCCCAGCGAACCTGGAGTTCGGACAGCTCCGAGCTTGTGGCCGAACCTGAGGTTCGGCCAGTCGTATTTCAGCATGTATAAATAGTTCATCTAGTATAGAATAGAGTAAGCTTCCGGGTTATATTCCTGTAAGTGTACTCTGTGGTTATCTCTGTGATTAATACAAAGCTCAGTTGTATTTACTCTTTGTCTTTCATCACGTTTACATTGATTTCATCACGACTAAGTAGAAGATCCGTACGCTCACGTACTTTCAAGTGGTATCAGAGCTTTTGGTTTGCTCTACTAGTCGGAAATCACTGTTTTTCGGAGTTTTGAGTTCAAATTCATGTTTTTGCTAAAATGTCAATCATTTTTGAGTTCGTTTGATTTTTTCGAGTGTGTTTTTCATTCAAAATTCATTCTTGAGTTGTTTCTATCAAGTCTGCTTGAATCTCTGTCGAAAATTCCAGTCAAAAACGTTGAAAATCGAGAAAATGGCGTCGAGTGAATTCTGTCCCGTTTGAGGTTCGGACTCATTCGGCCTAACCGCTCCGAACTCAAGGTTCGGACGACGTTCGGTGAGCGTTCGACGTTTTTCTTTGTTTCGGTGAGAGTTCGGTGACCGATCGGATAACGTTCGGTCTTTGTTACTCCGAAGGTCAGGTTCGGTGAGAGCTCGGCGAGTTTGTGTTTCGGACTGGGTTCGGACTAGGATCGGTGAACGTTCGGAGGAGGTTCGGATTAGGTTCGGCGTGAACAGTAACCTGTTTTTCGAAAATGTCTGATTTTCAAGCGTATGCGGCTATACAAAACTCGGTTTAAGCAACAATGCAAACCATGATAAACTACGATAATGAAATTGGAACAAGTCAGAAAGTTTCCAAATTGCTCAAATTGGAAGATTATCATAGTTGGGTTACAAGATTTGAAGCATTTGTTTCTGCAAATGATATTGATATGTGGTTGTCATATTCTGAACCATATGTTTATCCTAAAGGTGAAGACGGGGAACCAATTCTTCAAAGAAAGCTTTCAGGTGAACAAAAGAAAGCATATCAAGCTGAGAAAAAGGCTTATGGTACTTTAACGATGGCATTGCCTACAGATTTATTACATCAATTTTCAAGTAACTACACAGCAAAGAGTTTGTGGGATGCTTTAGAAAAGCGATGTGAAGGTAATGATCAATATAAGAAAAGTCGACAAAAGGTGCTGAAGAAGGAATTTGATAGTTTCAAACATTATCAGAATGAATCGATTCCAAATCTGATTGCAAGATTTGCTCACTTAATGAGTGAAATGAAGTTGGTGAATCTTACAAAGGATGAAGCTGAAAGGAAAGAAAAGATTATGGAAGCCTTACCCGAAAAATGGGAAAACTATGTGATGATGGTTACTAATGATAAGGATTATCCAAAGTTGTCTTTTAATGATCTGATTCAAAGAATCCAAGCAAGGGATATGGAGTTAAAAGTGAACAAGTCACTTCCTGAGCAGGTTCAGAATCCTGCGATGTATTTTGGTAATAATGATTCAACCTTGAATGTTGGGAAATCAAATATTCTTAGTTCTGCACCCCCAACATCATTTCTGGCAGGTAAATCTGAAAGTTCTAGTTATTCTTCTGCTGGTTGTCCTGTTTCTATTCCGAGTTCTTCAACTCAAACTGCATTGTCTGCTCAAACTATCGATGATTATAATGCATTAATGTCTGCATTAGTATCTTCATACTTTGGTGTTATCACTGGTGCTGTGAGTAATGCGGAGTTAGCAAATGAAGATTACGATCAGATTGATTATGATCATTTGGAAGAAATGGTTCTAAACTGGCAGTATGCAATGTTGGTTCGACGAACGAAGAAATTTTTCAACAGAACTGGGAATAAGAGATTGAATCAGGAGGGTAAGATTGGTTTGGATAAATCTAAGGTGAAATGTTATAAGTGTTCAAATTATGGTCATTTTGCTCGAGAATGTCCAAGTTCAACAGAAAATAAATTGAAGACTGGTCAACATGCACATTTAGTTTTTCATCCATCAAATGAAGCTGAGAAGGTTGAGAAGAAATCTGCTACTCTTGTTCATGATTGGACCAATACTTTTCCACATTCAAGTGAATTTGCATGGAATGCAGATACTGAAGCTAAGAAGAATCATACTCCAATTTTAATTGCTTTAACTGTTCGTCATGATGATGATGATAGTTTTCTGACTGATTCTGATTCTTATTCAAGTGCATCTTTGGTTCAAGAAGATCAACCTAAAGTTTCTGATAGTTCAAAGGTTGAAGAATTTAAATGTTCTAAATGTGAAAAATTGATCCAGGAGATTGCAGGTTTTGAACAAAGTCGTCAAATTTCAACTGAAGAGATTGTGGTGTTAAAGAAAGAGTTGGAAGATTTTCAAAAGAAATATTATTTGAAAGAAAATGCTCAATTGGCTGAGGAGTGTGAACAAGCCAAAGCTGAAGCTTTAGATGCAGCACAAGATTTTGAGAATCTGTTTGAGAAGAGTTATCTGGTTCAGCAAAAATATGAAGAAGCTACGGCTCTTATTGCTAACAACTGCTGTTACCGTTGAGAAGCTTCAAAACAAGATCTCTATGCTTCAAGATGAGAATGTTCTTTATAGAGACAAGAATGAAGTGTTAACAAAAGATGTTGAGATCTACAAGCAAAAGAGAGAAAATGTGCTTGAAGAATTATATGCTGAATGTGAGATCCGTAAGCTACAAACTTATGAATATGACGATCTCAATGAAAAGTTCATCAAGTGACAAAAGGAAGTGTTTGAGAGTCAACAAAAAATTAATGATTTGAAGTTGAAAATTTTGGAGTTGAAGAGACAAGTGAAGAATTGCAATTTGTCACCAACATTGCTTAATTTCTTATACAAGGAGGATCAGAGTTCAGAAAGTTCTAAGAAAGATGATATTCACTTGGTTCCTCCACCAGTGGATTTAATTGAAGTTACTGTTGCTCAGATTGATCCCAAAGATGAATTGCATGATTATTCCAAATTTGTCACTCCACCTAAGAAGAACAAGTCCAAATCTAAAAAGAAGGAGAAGCCTTTGGGTGAAGCTCCAAAATTTGTGTCCAAGTCTGTTTTGTTGAAAAATGAAAAAGTCTTTGATAAGGTTGCGTCAAGTTCTTCATCTTCAACCGAAGAAGAAAAAGTATTGATTGAAAAGAACAAGCTGAAGGATATAAAAGCCAAATTTACTAGTGAAGCTAAGTCAAGAAGTGCTTCAGGTTCTTCATTCAATTCTTCAATGACTCAAGGATCTAAACACAGAGGTTTAGGTTACAAAGAGTTGGAAGCACCAGCTCAAGCAAAGAAATCAGTGAAGGCTGAGAAGGATCCTAAAGCAAAGGTTGCAAAGAAATCACCATCTCAGAAGGAAGTTTCTTATTATTCTGGAGGATCTTCATCTTCAAGGAGTCCATCTCCTAGGTATGATTCTTCTGATGGTTTCTTTGATAATTTTCATTATGAACATTCATCTGATTCTCAAAAGTCACAATCATTTTCAAACAATTTTAAGAAAGACTTTGTTATGTATGTCGTCAACCAGGACATCTAGCTGCTGATTGTCGACGACTGCATATATCCACAAAACTGCAAAATATGTGGATAACAAAGGTCAGATTTTTGATCATTCAAGCTTAAGTCAACTTGTAAATCGTCTTGGTCTAAATCAAGTACGTCAGTTGAATCTGATTCCGGTTCCGATCAAAAATTAAAATTTTTACAAATTTGGAAACCAAAAGTTGTTTCCACGGCCAACAAGGACTTTGTGGAAGACACCGGGCGACCCGACGCTGTTGAATCGGGTCGATCCCAATGCGACTAATGATTTATTTGGTGTAAGCAGGTGTTTCAGGAAGACCTTTCGGTGATTGAAAAATTGCTGATTGTGAAATATCTGTTCTAATTAAATTGAATTTCAAAATCAATTTTGTTTTTCAAAAGGCTAAACTGTGAGTATTCGTGTTGGTTGATCAATTTTTCATGTGTTTTACTCCGTCTCATTCTGAGGGGGAGTTTGTTTTTGCAAAAATACAAAAATAGTGTGTTGTTTTTCAAATCGTAAAAATGAAAATCTATAAATAGAGTTGTCATTTTTAGGGGGAGAAATTTGGAAAAGACAAAAACAATGAAAAATGCAAAAATCCAAAAACATTTAAAAATGAGAAATTGTATCCGACATGATTGGGAAATGATGGTACATTGGCTGACAGTGTCTGACTCATGGATAAAGTAAATGAAAAGGCCATAAGACGATTTGATCGATGTGTAAGGTAGGCTCGGCAAATCAGAAAGTATACAAATGTGATATACACTAAATCTGATGCTTGACCTAGTGGATAATATCTTGATGCATATCTCATGATATATTAAGAAAAAAATATGGGAAAAATAAAATGAGAAGTCACTGTGTATACATGTGTTCGTTTTGCAAAGATTTGAACTTGTTTGATTTTCTTTATTTTGTCAAACGATCGGACTTTCTCTTCGTGTCGAAAGACCGACCTGATCTGTTGTTCGTTTGACGTTCTGCTTTATTTTCTTTGGTGTTTCGTATAACTCATCGGACTTTCTCTGCTTGTACGGGAGTACCGACCTGATTGTTGTTGGGTTATACAATTTCAACTTGTTTTATTTTCTTATTTTGTTAAATCCGAGGCCTTATCTGCGTATCGAAAGATCGACCTTAAGGTAGACGATTTAATGTTCTTATTTCTTTTTGCATGGAACACAGTTGACTATATCATGGTTACAACCATTATGTGATTAACATTACAAATGAAATCACAAAATGTGATAAACAACGCATATCTGAGCATGTCTGATAGTGTGGGGTACACTGGTCAATGCAAGCTTAATCAATACCTTAACATATCCAGATGTTATGAGTATGATTGTGCCAGAGTTTAAAGTTGGACAAGTTATATCTGCAATCGGCATGACTTATGTGCTTCAATAATTGAAATTGAAATGTAGTTCAGCATGTTATGATCAATATGATCCCAAGTTGTGATCTTTCTCATAAAAGACAAAAATAGTGTCGAATTCAGTATTATTTTATTTTTCTTATCAGAAAATACCAAAAAGTTTTTAAGTGTGTTTTGATATAAAGTTTCTAAAAGCCAAAAAGATTTTGTTTCTATTTTGTTTTCGATTAATCAACACGAAATATGAAATCATTTTCAAAATCAATATATCTTGGAGTCTCGAAGAGACATTTTGCACCAAGATTATTTATGTTGGCAGGTTTCTAAGTGGGAAGAGAACGTCACAACTTCAAGTCTTCTGAAGTTTGTTGATAAAGAGATTACACACGATGCAATATCAAGTATTCAAGATTAAGCTCATCGTCAAGATCGAGGAAGAGTTTAATTGAAGATACAAGATACAAATTTGAATAGAGAAGATGATACTGCACATGCCGAGGGGGAGTTTGTTGATACATAGTCCTGGTCGTCATGTGAAGTATCGAATACAAGATGGATCACACAAGATAGCTGAGGTCCGAACTCCCAGCGAACCTGGAGTTCGGACAGCTCCGAGCTTGTGGCCGAACCTGAGGTTCGGCCAGTCGTATTTCAGCATGTATAAATAGTTCATCTAGTATAGAATAGACAAGCTTCCGTGTCATATTCTCTAAGTGTACTCTGTGGTTCTCTGTGGTTAATACAAAGCTCAGTTGTATTTACTCTTTGTCTTTTACACGTTTACATTGATTTCATCACGACTAAATAGAAGATCCGTACGCTCACGTACTTTCAAAGACGACGAACAAATGCGCTAAAAGCAAGACGGAAAACCAAGCAAGAAGGATCAGTCGAAGGAATTCAGAGTAAAAAGAAGGATTGCGGTGGTAAAAAATGAAAGGTAAAAGATGTATTTATAGGCGAAAACCCTAATCGACGATTGAGTTACCGCCCGTCCCATCAGAGGCCGTCACAAGAGCCCACAAAAAGCCCAACACGTGTCCACTAGCTGTCACGCATTAGCATTCGACAGGTGTCGGCAAAGACACATGACCGACACCAGATCTTCAGAAGCAGAAACAAAGCCAACTGTCCTCTTAGTCCGATAGTGATGTCCAGACCACCACATACCGGACTGGGGGGCTGATGACGTATGTCCGGGTCGGATGACGTCACAATAAGATAGATACACATCCAACCTAAAATACTACACAAGTCATGAGTGTCGGCCTCGCAACCTGCCGGCCGACAGACAACACAGGAAAGAGAGTCGACCCTCGTCAGGGTCGACACACAATGAATGTCAAGGGTCGACTACAAAGGAGTCGACCAACCATCCGCCCAGTGTCGGCTAAATGGCATATACGATAGCCGACGCTCGAGCACGACAAGTCCGAGACGGACACCACATACCAACGCTCCCACAACGGCAGATCGGCGTGCCGACACCCGACCTGACTACACATTTAATGCGATTACCCAAAATGTATACTGCAGGACCTTGGCACAGTCTAAGACGCAGCCTACCTCCTTTGGGCAATTAGCATTAATGACGATACAAGACAAAGGTTGGGGGTTATAAATACACCCCAACCACCAGGTTAGAATTCATTCAATGCGTTTAGCTTCGACTTGATTACACTTAATCTCTCGAAACGCATACTTATTCTCACGCCCGAGCTTGGTCGCGGGACACCCTGTCCTGCCCTCCGAGAACAACGGTGTTTCTTTGTTTTGCAGATACCAGCCGAGCCGAGACACTCCTAACCGAAGGCTTGCTGTTTTCCCACTTGTAGTCGTCCTATCGGGGTAGTTCGTCCTAGACTTCGGTCTATCCAACCACTCTCGGTAGCCCGATTCTACAATAGAACTTGAGGTTTAAAATATAACTACATATTCCACCATAACAAAAACATTCAAGAGAAACAAACAAAAAAATATATCAAAATCATAAAAAAAACAATAAGCAAATTAACTGTTACAAACCAAATTACTAAAAGTAGAGAAAAAATTAATAAACAATATTAAACACTAAAACAGAATCCATACGAATCAATGAAAATAAATAATCTACAAAAAAAATTATTTAGAGGATCTATTTCTTACCTGAATGCTGTTATATAGAGTCAGTTTGGTAGCACCTTAACTTCTGTATCACTTAGAAACCAAAGAAAAAAGCAAACAAAATCAAACAACCAGATTAAAACAATCACAATAGTAGCATCATTCATAAATTGGGCTCCATTGACTTGAAGGACATCCAATCATTTCATTTCAATTTTAAGCTCAGATGAAATTTCCTGATTAGGTACTGCAACCTACAAAAGGAGAACCAATTTTGTTAGGTTTCTATACAATCGAAACCCACATCAAGAAAGCAAATATGTTGTACTTAGTGGTGAATCGAACTTGTAGGTGCTTTAAAAAAATACCAAAAGTCACCTGTTTTTTGGATTCCAACTGGATTTGGCTCCTTTGATCACCTCTGTTCACGAACATCTTTTCACCAACTGGATTTGGTATGTAAATTACTTGAATCTCAAAAAAAAAATAAACAGAGTGCTAAAGAGTGCTAGATACTGAAGTTAATAAACGAAAACAAACTTTCTCTAGTCAATAAACGAAAACAAACTTTCTCTAGTCAATAAACGAAAACAAACCTTCTCTGTTCGCTTTTCTTCACTAGTGATTAGGGTTTTCCATTATTCTGTAACCTTGACTGTGATTCTAAGGTGGAGTAGATACCCTGCGCAAAATCAAAAACACCCACAGAAATGAGAAAACTGGTAGCCAGAGGAAGAAGGAAGAAAATTGTAGAGAGAAAGAGAGTCATTACCGGATTCTTGAAGCGGTTTCATCGACCTCATTTCCTTTCTCTTTCTGCTCTCGCACAGTCCTCTTTCTTCTCTTGATCTTGGAGACAACAAGGGATAAGAAGAAGGGATGCGAGAATGAGACGGATAAAGAACCAGGGCACCATTTCAAGTTTCTTTTCTGTCGTCTGAATCTCTGTATGCCGGCGACCAGAAAGAAGGGTATGGTAGGTATGGAAGGGTGAGTGTCAAACACGCTTCATATCATGTTATGTTCTGCTATCAAATTCCCAGCCCATCACATCAGAATGACCTCAAACTTAGATAAAATTACAAAACATGCCATCAAAAACTATTCATCATCTTGTAAAATTATATATAGTATAATAATAATTTATATTATTATTATAATAATATTATAATAATAATAATAGTTATTATTGATATAACAATAATAATTTTATATGTGTACGTGCGGTATGCATGTTTATATACATATAAAAGTGTAATGTATGCATATATGAACGTATATTAAGCCAAATTTGAAGGGGGTGTCCCTAACAGACCCCTAAACTAATCTATAGTTTCTTCCAAAAATTAAGTATTAGCCTTTCTAGATGGCGACTGCTATTTGTACCACCATTTTATTGCTATTTGTATTTGTACCTTAATTTTATTGCTATTTGTATCCCTGTGACATGTGTAACCGGCTCGGATACAATTGCTGAAAACTAGGTGTCAACATTATATATACGGCACGTATAAAGAATATACCCAGCCCGTATATATTTATACGACCCTGATGCTTTTGTTTATACGGTCCGTATATTTTGAGTGTTTTCATGTTGGAAAACTTATACGTCTTGAATACAAAACATATCAAGCCTGTATATATTTACACGACACAGATACAAATTCATGAAAAAACTATGCGGCCCTTATAGGTTATAAGGCCCGGAAACATTTTTTATAGGGGTCCAATAAACTGTTGAATTATAATAAAGCGTTTTTTCTTCATACCAGATATAATAACTGAAATCAAGATGTAATTTTAAAGTTCATGGAACGTTCGGTTCATTTACAGTTTTGCGACACTTCTCCATCTAGTTAGATAATATTCGTGTAAAACTAAATTTGAAACTTTATTGAAAATTACAAACGTGATTTCAAACATATCTGAACATTACAAAAGCTAGTTTGAAAATTAAAAACGTAATTTAAGACATTACAAATGTTGTGATGTTCAAACATAAGTTTAAGATTCCGTTTTTTATCTGATGTAACATGTTATAATGTGTTGTAAATTGTGCTCTTTTTTCAACTAATTGAAATAATTGTAAAAAAAAAACCCTACAAAATAAGTAACCAATTAAATTTATAAACATTGAAAACCTTTATTCACCATAGCCGATAATATCGTATTATCTTAGATTATTTACAAATTTCGTCATTTAGATTATTTATGACGAGACACAGTAATGGACTCTGCGTTTAGAGTTTGAAATTTGAATAAATTAATTGCAATACTCACAATAAAGTAGGCGTTCTAACAAGAATTAAACTAATTTTGAAAATCTATTAAAAATTATAAAAAGTAACTTAAGACAGTACAAACGGTAAAATGTTAACTTATCCGAACCATTCTTGAAACTCTACAAGCCTCCTACGTATAGTCGTAGATTCTTCGCATGGACGGTTTCCACGGCTCCTTGGCAAGTCTTTGTCGGTGCTGCTGCTTAACTTGCTACGCATAACGTATAGGCATGGTTGTAAAACTCCTCAAGTATACCCGAGTACTCTCCGAGTACTCACCGCCTACGCCTACACTCCTCGAGTACCCCCCCCCCCTATATAACCCGAGTACTCTCCCGATTTAGGAGTGTCTAGCGACTTTTGCAACCATGCGTACAGGCATATGCTCCTTTTATCGTTTGTATCGTTGTAAGAGGCTAGGAAACGGACATCTCCATCGTTTCTTAACAAATGCAACCCCCTGTCAAGATCACGATCGGGGTCTTAAAGTAGTACCACATGTTGTTGGGATTTTCACACCCCAGATCTTGAATGTCATAACAAAAAATATAAACACACTGGGTGTACGCAGTCAACTAGAGTAAATACATAACTTTCGTATCTCCTGCCCGGTGAAGCTGTGAAATGACCTGAATGAAAGATTCTTAAGGTGAAATATTCCGGAATTCGTGAGTATATTTCATCAACAATCAACCCTTCCTCATATTCATTTATCGGACGAATTGACCATGAACGTCTGTGGGTGGAAGTCATTTTTCTTTTAAAGAGACGACGGTTGTGAGAGATGAATGAAAATGTTGAAACGTGTGATAAATAAGTTCGCATAAATCAAAATAATTTTAAAAGTGTAATATTACTTGGATGTGAGGCTTGGTAATACCGGTCGAATTGTTCCACATGTAGTGTGTATATATGTTTCGTGAATGAGTTGATGAAGTAATTCCACCGGTGAGTAAACTGGTTCCACTCAAGCATCGTAAAAGAACTCGGCCTACAATGCTTCATGATATTTTTAAATATGTGCCACCGACACAGAAGTCAGACTGCCTCCGAAAATACAGACATGTACACACTCATGAGGTCATACTCCCGGTCCGTAACAATCACACGTGGAGCATGCATCTATCCAGTGTCGCTCGTAGCTGGGTTAGCATCCACCAATAGTTTTCTTCACTTTCACTGGCTAAGAATGCGAATACCACACAAAAGTTTTTCAGAGTCGAGGTCACACCCACAATCTTAACAAAAGGCAAGTTATACCTGTTTGTTTTGTACGTGACGTCTATCAAGATGACGTTGTCACACCCCAACTAACGGGGGAATTTACGTCGGGGCGTGATGGTTGTCCAAATGCTTATGACACTGATTAAAGTTTCAATAAATAGTCAATACCAAATTCTAAGCGTCAAACGATACAATAGTCTCAAATAAACATAACGAACAATGCTTTAAAGATTAATATAGGCGCAAAGCATCGTAGATGTAGTATCAGTCAAAGATGGCTCAAACTACATTTCCTATAACATGTATAAAAATAGAGAGGGTCAACTAAAATAACTGGTGAGTAAACACATGGTTAGAATACATATAATAGTTTGAAAGCGATTCACATGTCAAATATAGACTCAAGCATGTATGAATAAACAAATATTGCATAATCAAACCTTGATGACTAGTGTCCGTAACTAGAAAGTTACGCTTAGCTTCAATTAGGTTTAATCATCCAAATGCCAATTATCGTTAAAATTTAGATGAGTTGTCAAACCAATGGATCCATCATTGTTACCAAAGGCTTGTATGTTAAATTGTTAATGATTATGCTAGAATATAGACTTTGAATAGCGATTAAATAGTTTAACATATAGCATAGAAATCACACATAGACATAGAATAAAATCGCGTAGTTTGATAAAAATTAAAGAAAGCGTGCTTGAATAAGGTATACATGTTACATTCCAAAACTTGAAAATGAAAAAGGATTATGAGTACTCACTTGATCAATAGGTGAAATATTAGTCTGTGTGATACGAATATGACTTATCCGTGTCCAAAATTATATAAAGACACCTTAAGTTTTGGTGATATGGGTCAAATATCGAAGCTGAGTTGAATCGTTTATCGAATTAGAGTGTACCGTCGGGTACCGACTGGGTAAGGCTAATGTGGTAGCTGATGCCCTAATCCATAAGGGAAACGAAGCCGAAGTGTATTAGGGCTTTGCAGCTAATAATTCATCTTGAGTTGCCAGATCGAATCTGGAATACTCAGCTCTAACGCTAAAGGGGAAGATCTGGGAGTCAGAAATTCCTGCATGGAATGAGAAAGCAATTCGAAGTCAAGATAAACAGGATTAGACACTTTAAGCGAGCGCTGAGGAAACAGGCCGGTGTGAGCACTGTTACCCCTGCTCAAACTCTAGGAGTCCTGTTAAGGACTTACCTGTGTGAACATGGATTTAGCCTACATGTGGTAAATACATATTTATCGGTAAATAAATAAATTGGGAAAATGCATGATTATGAAAATGAGGTTATTTGATTATGTGTTTTCATGTGATAAATCAAATTGGTTATGAGTTATACGTGTATACAAGTCCCAAGTCTCCTACCTCAATAGGAATGACAAGACTTTATACGATTTCCCCCTCGGTCATACATCGTATACGTGGGATAACGTCGTAATGAATTGTGACGTTTTAATATTGTGATAACGTAACATGTTATATGTGACATACTTGTTAGGATACATATTAGAAAACATAAATCAATCACGAATGTGTACACGAGTCCACTTCTCTATTGTCCGCGCGTTGTCGGGACAGTCGGTCAACACAGTCAACACTCACACTGTTATGTGTCATAGGTGAAGTCTAGGAAGATTCACCGTCGGTTGTTCAAGCATTGCTTATTGGATTACTAAATTGCACCCTAAGGTGAGTTCATGGCCCCACTTTTACTTGTTTTACTTTTTGGGGGAGAAGTATGCGGTAAGGTTTCATTTTTCATAAACTCTCTTTTAGTTAATATACTACATTGTGACCATAGCGAAGTTAAGTTTCAATTTGCCAATTCATTAAATTCCTTCTTCATTAGTACCATGAATATCGGGTTGATAGCGGGGAAATATTTAGTATATCTACTGGGTCGACAAGCCCTGCCTTAGTTAGTTGCTCTATCCCCACTTTCCTCCTAGGAAGTGGAGACGGGTATTATATTGTCCTAAGAATTTTCACTCATTGCTCGGCAAAGGCATGAGAGGGAAGGCAGTTCATTCAGTCAAGCAGTGGGTACAGGGCGCTGTTGGGTTTGGATAAGGTATCCAAGGGTATATTAATTGCTTGGGATCGGTATCCTGCTTTTGATTAGATCTGGTTGATGCTAATGGGTTAACTTACAATTCTGGCAACTGTTTATTCAACTGCTTCAATAAAACTCTGGTTGATGCTAATGGGTTAACCCCAACCGACGGCGGAATATGTCAGGGCATGATGATTGTCCAGATGCTCATGACAACTAATTAAAGTTGAAATATATTTAACATGCCCTTTTTATTTCATTTATTGGAATATTTTACAAACATGAAACAGACATAACATACGAACATAAGTACTGTAATTAAACATTATTTAACTAGGTCCAGCATCCTATAGTGATCACATACTGGCTCAAACACGATTACCTGCAACATGTATAAGATAAAGTGTCAACTACAAAAGTAGTTGGTGAGTAAACATAGGTTTAATACATAATATCAGTATAAAGCATGCGATCTATGTGTTAGGTGAAAGTTCATAGAATATGATAAACAAGTATTGTAATAGTGTAAACAACCGCGTATCAAACCCTTGACAATTAGGCTTCCAATCACCTGACGCCTCTAGGCAGGCCAAATGGGTTGTCAAACCAATAGATCTATTATTATTACCCCGGCTTGGTATGTTAATGAGTACGCATGCTAGTGTAATAGAATACAACAACAATAATGGTCCAAACAAGTTTAACACATCAAGAACACACGTAACGAGCATAGGATTCGCATTTTGTTTTAAAGGAGTAAATATAGAGTTTGGAATTTGAGATAGAGATACATGTTACACCCCAAAGTATTAAAAGAGAAGGGGCTATGAATACTCACTTGATAAGGAGATATGATGTAAGAGATATCGCCGATTTGTGAAAGGTAAGTAACTCAGAGGTTATCCTAATGAATCAAATAGGATATATGAATATAGGAAATCAAAATAAACCAAGTTTTAAGTATTTGATAAGTGTTATATTTGATTAGGTCAAAATTACCATTTAATACCGAAATCAAAATTACCATCGGATATATGAATATGGAATAATAGAATGAGAATTTTTGGAATGTGCGAACTCCCGGTTAATACCGAAATCGCACGAAAACTCGTATTTTTGCTATTTTTGTTTTAAACCGCGAACTTTTGCGAAGCTTCATATATATTTACTTGTGTGTATGACTAGTATTACCCACAAGTATTGTACATATTTAGAATGCTAGAGTTTTCTGGTTTTGCATAAATAACACAAACGATCGAGTTATAGATTCAATTTGCGATAAATTGAAACATCGAATATCACGAATATTGTGGTTAAAGGATTTAATCATAGAATAAATGAAATAACAATATAAGATGTGAAATGATTCTTTATTGATTATCAACCATGATAGGAAACGGGTCAGGTATTTACAAATGGATTAACCGAAGTGTTACAACTCAGATCCTGGTAGGTCACGCCTCCAAGTCGGTGGTGCCCCGAGGGCCAAGTTTGGGGTATGACAAAATCTCCCTCCAAAGTCGACCTAGTTTTCTTCTAGAAACTGTGTTGAAACTCAAGAACTCTTCAAGGCCTCAAGTGTTGATCCAATCTCAACCGTCATCTTCACTACCTTCTCCTTGCTTGATTACAGTGAGACTTGCTTTAAGTCTGTCTAGAGGGCTGAATTCTCAATGAAATTGAGAGAGGTCAGTTGGCATATTTAGAGGACTCACAAGGGAATATTTCTAGACAAGAATGGATTGATTTGGACGAAGTATGAGGGAGATATGGTTCACAGAAGTTGACGTAACGAATTTGATGAAAATATGTGAAGTTGAAGGTGCGATAAATCTAATGTTTAGCTTGGGTATTTGTAGGAGAAAGTGATGGAGCTCTTGGGGATTGGAAGGTGAATGAAAAATATCAGTTAAGGTGTGTGTTTATTGATCAAAAGTGGTTGGGGGGCAAGGGGGAATGATAAGAAGTAAAGGCTTGACTTTTGGGGTTTGCTAGTGTAAGTCTTGTCTCCCCACTTGCATATCATTTAAGTTGGTGGTTAAATGCTTATTAGACCTGGTCAAAAGGAACTAATGGAAGCTAATTTTAGAAGGTAATACGAGTGTAAATGTTGATTAAGCTTAATGAGTTAAAAGGTGCTTAAAGGAAGGGGTTATTCATACATGTCAAAGTTGTACAAATATATGGATTTGTGTACGTGATTAGGAGAGAGTTCAAAATTGATAAGTGAACAGGTGATAATAAATGTGAAAATTTAGATAAATAGGTATTTATCTAGTCGTTTTGATATATACCGGGTATCTTTCGGGTATTACGGGTATAACCCAAAATAAATTAAATTGAATGTTTAAATCATTAAAACACAATATTTTGTTAATGCAATGTTTGTTTGAATAATTAATTTGGAAATGTCACCAACGTTCATAAATCGGGTTAATTGGGTGTGTGATATGGTAATTTGTTACACAACCGATGCATTGATTCAGAGAAACAAGGACCAAAATGATTATAAAAAATTTCCACAAGATTTATAGCTTGAATATAAAGAGAAATTACATGGATGGTAGAAACGGGTCGGGTTACAAATATAAAAATATACGGATGTCACAGTCTCCTCTACTTTGGGAAATTTCATCCTGAAATTAGTAGCGACTTACGAGTTTAGAGAAAAAAATAGAATAAAGGAATTCACCGGAAATAAGAATATATATCCGGTTACTAAAACAAAGGTATAAAGATGACATAAGAGATTTCACCGAAGATAGAAAACAGTTTCGAATATTGTATCCATTATGTCACTACCGACTTTCCCCTAACCGTAAGGGCTCAGTCACAAATGGTAATAAAGAAATTGACATAAATTTCTGTCACTAACAGCTAGGGTCACGTCTCAGTCCGACTCAAAGCATCATCAATGTTTATATATAGGGTGTACCGTAACTAACCCATCACATCTTTGATGCTCCAAAAGTGTACATGTCGCCTACGGAGAGCCACCCATTCCACACACACACACACAAAAAAAACGAATGAGTTCTTTTTTAAAATGAATCCGAGATTGCATTGGCGAGATATAGGTTGAATGGCACCAGATAATTTGACATAATATGATTGATGGATTATCAACACATGATGAGTGATGAGAACCGAGAATCATAATCAAAGCTTGAACCATAGTTGAGATTACATAACCATCTGGAAAAAGTTAACCCTGAAATGAAAACCCACAGTCTCCCTTACTTGTAGGAGCGAGGCCAGGGGACTAGAATCTGAGGGGCGGATGTAACATGTATGCCTTTGAAAATCAAAACTGATGGCTTGACTTGAAAATCATTGTAAATGTTTCACATGATAAAATGAAGTTGCTGATTTTTAACAAGAAAACGCATCAGGTTCAGATGAGATGTATGGGTAGCGACCCACCTCCAATCTACCCACGAGACGTGAGGCCTAGACAAAATCCGAAACAATCCTTGCTGCCATAAGGCCCCATAGTTATGATCCCAAATTCAATCACATGATTAACTAGTATTACACGTAATTGAAGGTCTTAGTTCATATGAGTCTCGGTTAACAAAATGATAAAAGTTTGAAGTTTGAGATGACGTGAAAATTCATAACGACAAATGATTTAAACATAGAATAAAAAATAACGAGCTTCAGTGATAAATGATTAAAGATTGAGATAGTGAAAACACAAGGATTTGTATATGAAAACACCACATTTCGGAATGGAATGATTAAAGCATGAAGTCACATAGATTCAATCATGGTAAATGAATAGTCTACAACTGAACGTAGCTTAATCAAAGTGTAAATAAATAGATTCAACTCAGGGTCGACCGATGCCAAACGTATCGAGCAACATGGATTAAGTCTAGTACCATGTATCGGACATCATGAGTCGGGCGACATGATTTGAATAACATGATAAACATGAATCGAATAACATGATCCGAATAACATGTATCAAGTAGCATGGATTGTTAGAATAAATCTAAAATACATTGAGAAAAATTCGATCATTGAGTATCAGAAATCGAAAACTGTAAATTGAATATAAATCTAAAATACCTTGTCCAGTCACATTCAACACTACCCTGGAACAATACGCCATATCCTTTTCTATATATGGCGTATTGTTCTTTATTTTCAGCGAAAAAAAACCAATAACCTAAAAGACCTAAAAATGTGGTCTACAACTTAAATCTAAGGCCCAAATAAAAAAACAATGGTATGTAAAGGTTCTAGGTCGGAAATACATACGACCTCCGATGAAAACAATGATCACGATGATGCGTATGCTCCAATCCGGTGACTGCTATTATACATATCATTTTGGGGTTCTTTAAGGTGAAAGGCTTTGGGTGGCGTATGGGAGAAAGTGGGATGGATTGAGTTATACGCAACCCTTATACGTTGTGTATTGACCTATACGCGACGTATATGTTAATTTTATATATAATATTTTCAAGTATTCAATTAATTTGTAATGATTAACGTTTATAATCAAGTATTTATTGTGAACATATGATTAATCATTCACTTTCTTTTAACTTAATTTAATATTGTACATAGTATATAACATTATTAATCCAAAATTTAGTGCATTTGTTAGTTAAATAAAAATTTAGCAAGCATCTTAAACAAAATGTCAGGACAAGATTTGAGCCTCTACTCATCCGATTCACGATGCAAGTGCAGAAATCATGCATCATGATCATCTACGGATGGATTCACATTGCTGATCGATAAATTTGGCGGGTCTAAAACTTAAGAACACCAAGAACACACACACTCAGTATTTGCTCTCCTAGATGCTATGAATGACTAAGTTTTTTAGGGTTTCCTCATAAGGATCTATTCATACCATCCAGGGCGTACAAGTGTAAATGCACTGGAAACAATGATAATTTCTTCAGAATCAGTAAAACATTCTAAGTTTCAGATTAAGACCGTATAGAACAAATCTAGACTGCATAGTACACTAAAGAAGACCGTATAGTTATAACATCATCAGGTCTTCAATCAAGACCGTATAGTCTTGATGAAAACCGTATAGAGTTAATCTCCTCAGGTCCTCAACCAAGACCGTATAGGTCATTAGGAAGATCATATAGAGTAACTAAGACCGTTTAGTGTGAAGTATCAAATACAAGACTGATTCACACAAAAATGCTGAGGTCCGAACTCAGGCCGAACCTGGAGTTCGGACATGGCCGAATCTCGGGCCGAACCACAGGTTCGGACCAGCGGGTTTAACTTAGTATAAATATGTTGTCTTGTGTAGAATTCAGTAGGGGTTCATGTCATATCTTCTGAGTGTCTTTGTGTAAACTCTCTGTGGTTAATACAAGCCAGATTTGTATTTACTCTCTGTGTTCTATTCGTTTATATTGATTTCGTTACGACTAAGTAGAAGATCCGTACGTTCACGCACTTTTAAGTGGTATCAGAGCTTTAGGTTTGCTCTACTAGTCGGAAATCAGTGTTTTCCAGAGTTGTTGAGTTCGAATTCACATTTTTGACTTTCAAAGCTCGTTTCTCATCTTCATTTCTCAAAATCTTCGTTCAAAACTTCATGATTTACGTCAAATATGTCTGTATTTGTTCGTTTTCAGTTGATTGAGTGTTCACAGCTCGAGAGGTGTCGATTCCAGTGAGTTTTTCCGAAGTTTTCGAATTTTTGCGATTGGCCGAACTCCAGATTCGACATAACCGCTCCGAACACCAGGTTCGGAGTAAGCTCGGTCAGTTTTCCTGATTCGGTGAGAGTTCGGAGTCCAATCGGAGAGAGTTCGGTGGATATCCTTTCTCGGAGGGAGTTCGGACTAGGATCGGAGATAGATCGGAGTTTCTGAGTTCGGTGAGAGTTCGGACTAGGCTCGGAGGTACTTCGAAGTTAACTAGGTTCGTTGAGTGTCCGGAGGTAGTTCGGAGCAGCTCCGGAGGGTATAGTAGGTTCGGACAGAGTTCGGAGTGAACAGTAACCTGTTTTTCAAAAATGTCCGATTTTCAAGCGTTCGCAGCTATTCAAAATTCGGTTCAAGCTACGATGCAAACAATGATGAATTATGATAATGAAATCGGAACAAGTCAGAAAGTTCCCAAATTGCTAAAATTGGAAGATTATCATAGTTGGGTTAAACGATTTGAAGCATTTGTCGATACAAATGATATTGATATGTGGTTAGCGTTCACTGAGCAATATGTTTATCCTAAAGATGAAACTGGTGAACATATTCTTCAAAGAAAAATGTCTTCTGAACAAAAGAAAGCTTATCAAGCTGAGAAAAAGGCGTATGGTATGTTAACTATGGCATTGCCTAAAGAGTTACTTCATCAATTTGCTAGTAACTACACATCAAAAAGTTTATGGGATGCATCGGAAAAACGATGTGAAGGCAATGACCAATACAAGAAAAGTCGACAAAAGGTTTTGAAGAAAGAGTTTGATAGTTTTAAGCATTATCAAAATGAAACGATTTCCAATCTGATTGCAAGATTCGCTCATCTGATGAGTGAAATGCGTTTGGTGAATCTTACTAAAGAAGAGGTTGATATGAAAGAAAAGATCTTGGAAGCATTGCCTGAAAAATGTGAGAATTATGTGATGATGATTACTCATGATAAAGATTTTTCAGGATTGTCTTTCAATGATTTGGTTCAAAGAATTCAGGCTCGGGATATGGAATTAATGATGAATAAATCACTTCGTACACAAATTCAGAATCCTGCAGTGTATCATGGTGAAAATGATTCTACAATGAATGCTGGAAAGTCTAATATTCTTAGTTCTGCTCCTCCTACAGCATTTCTAGCAGGTAAATCTGAAATTCCAAGTTATTCTTCTGCTGGTTGTTCTGTGTCAATTCCTAGTTCTTCGACCCAAAGTGCTTTGTCTGTTCAAACTGTCGATGATTATAATGCGTTGATGTCTGCATTGGTATCTTCATACTTTGGTGTTATCACTGGTGCTGTGAGTAATGTTGAGTTAGCAAATGAAGATTACGATCAGATTGATTATGATCATTTGGAAGAAATGGATCTGAATTGGCAATATGCTATGCTGGTTCGTAGAACGAAGAAATTTTTTAATAGAACTGGTAAGAAGAGACTTAATCAGGAAGGAAAGATTGGATTGGACAAATCTAAGGTGAAATGTTATAAGTGTTCCGTTTATGGTCACTTTGCTCGAGAATGTCCAAGTTCTGCTGAAAGTAAATTGAAGACTGGTCAGCATGCACATTTAGTTTTTCATCCATCCAATGAAGCTGAAAAGGTTGATCGGAAATCTGCTACTCTTGCTCATGATTGGACTAATACATTTATGCATCCAGATGGTTATGCTTGGAATGCAGATTCAGAAATTAAAAAGAATAATACTCCAATCTCAATTGCTTTAACTGCTCAACATGCTGATGATGAAAGCTTTATAACAGAATCTGATACTTCTTCAAGTATATCTTTGATTCAAGAAGAATTACCTAAGTCTTCTGAGAATTTAAAGGATGATGAAGTTAATTGTTATAAATGTGAGAAATTGCTCAAGAAAATTGCAAGGTTTGAACAAGATTGTCAACTTTCAACTGAAGAAATTGTGGTGTTAAAGAAAGAATTGGAGGATTTTCAAAAGAAATATTATGAGTTGGTTCATGTTCATGAAGATGTTTGAAGGAAAAGGCTCAATTGGCTGCAGAGTGTGAGAAAG
>JBCNJP010000007.1:75589172-75638718 GCA_039602395.1 Deinandra increscens subsp. villosa
GTCTTAAGAACTTACTATTTTCCAGTGTTTGCAGGTATTTCAGGAAGACCTGTTAGTAATCGTAAGGTTGCTGACAGTGAGATACTTGTGTTTTTAAGTTAAAATGCATCGTTCCTATCTTTGAAACTCTAATTTTTACAAAAATCATTTTCAAAATGTGTCAAAGTGTTGATCGATCATTTTCATTTTTGTTATTTTTTTTTCTTTCGTTCATATTTTTAGGGGGAGAAAATTTGAAAAATTCAAAAAAAATAGTATTTGTTTGAATTTTAGGGGGAGAAATTGGAAAATATAAAAAAAATGATGAAAATTTGAGAAATTTGAGAAATTGATCCGACAAAAGCGAGAAATGATAGTACATCAGCATATTCGTTATCTACAATGGATAGAGTAAGTCTAAAGGCTGTAGGTTCTTGTATGATCTGTGAATGTGCATGACTAATCTGATATTTGCAAGTAAGATATAAACATAAAGCTTGCCTGATAATTTTTGGTTGTTTGCTTCTTGATGAATGCTATGTGATGATTCTGAAACAAAAATAGAATAAAGAGATATCCTGATGAATGCATGTTTTTCATTTTGAAAGATTTAAACTTGTTTGATTTTCTTTATTTTGTCAAACGATCGGACTTTCTCTGCGTATCGAAAGATCGACCTGATTGTTGTTCGTTTGACGTTCTGCTTTATTTTAATTGGTGTTTCGTATAATCCATCGGACTTTCTCTGCGTATACGGAAGTATCGACCTGATTGTTGTTGGATTATACAATTTCAACTGGTTTTGTTTTCTTATTTTCTCAAATACTTGGGCTTTCTTTGCGTGTCGAAAGACCGACCTGATTGCTAGGTATTTGAGGTTCTGCTTTATTTTTGCATGACTCATCAAGGATGTTTAAATCTCGAATAAAAGTTACTTCTATATGATAAACATGATGATTTGCTAGTATTTCTGATAGGGTAGAGGCCGAGTTATCAGTGCATGATAAAATTTACCTCAAGCATATCTGAAAACGATAAATATGATTGGTGCATGTTGAAATAAACAATCAATGTTGTATTTGCGATTATCTTGGCTTGCATGTTGATTAAGACCGAAATTGAAATGTGCTAGATGCGTTATGTCTGATATGATCTTGCGTCGTGATCTTTCTCACAAAATACCAAAAATAGAGTTTGTTTCTGCATTGCATTTACATTTCATTTCCGAAAAGTACAAAAAGATTTTTGGTGTGTTTTAGCATAAGTTTAAAAATCAAAAAGATTTTACTTCTTATTTGTTTTCGATTGATCGACACAAGATACGAAAAACATTTTCAAAATTTATATCTTGGATTCTCGAAGAGAAGTTTTGCGTCAAGTTTATTTATGTTGGCCAGGTACTCAAAGGAAAGAGTTCATCACAACTTCAAGTCTTTTGAAGGTGTTGATAAAGATGAAAAAAACTGTTCATCGTCAAATATTCAAAGATCAAGCTACTATCAAGTTGAGGGGGAGTTTGTTTCAAAGAATATGTTTTAACTGGCGAACAGATACTTCACATGACGAGGGGGAGTTTGTTGATACATAATCTGTGCGTCATGTGAAGTAACTGAACGAGACGATGTGAAGATTCAAGGCAAGTTCAAGGTGCAGGCCGAACTAGGTCCGAACCTGAGGTTCGGACCCGCCGAACTTGGAGTTCGGACAGAGATCGGACCAGACGTCCTTATATAGAAACTCGTGCTTTGAATGTGAGAACGAGGGAGAGAGACCAGTTCTTAACTATGTGTTTTGAATGTGTTTCTCTAGAGAGCTTAAGAGAAAGTTTGTAATTGAGTCTATGTTGATTTCAATAAAACAAACTATTATTTACGCACCGTGTTCTCTCTACGATCAAGCAAACCTTTAGTAAGATCCGTCTTACTGTTTTTCACCTCCTCTGTCCCACTTTTAATGACTAAGTCGTCAACGTAGGCCTCCATGTTTCGGCCGATTTGCATGTCGAAGACTTGGTTGATCAGCCTTTGGTAAGTGGCCCCGGCATTTTTCAAGCCGAAGGGCATCTTTCGGTAGCAGAAGATGCCTTTGTCTGTGTGGAAGGCTGTTTTTTCTTCATCTTGCCGGGCCATCTTGATCTGGTGGTAGCCTTTGTAAGCATCGAGGAAGCACTTGTATGTGTAGCCAGATAGGGCATCTACTTTTGCGTCTATGGCTGGCAGGGGATAGCAGTCTTTCGGGCATGCGTTGTTGAGGTTAGTGAAGTCGACACACATCCTCCATAAACCGTCGGATTTGGCTACCATAACTGGGTTGGCGATCCAGGTGTGCCACTTGACCTCTCGCAAGATCCCTGCCTTAACCAGCTTTGTCACTTCTTCGCATACTGCTTTGCTTTGATCTTGAGCCATGCTTCTTTTTGCCTGAGCCACCGGTCGTTGCTTTGGGTCGATCTTTAAGAGGTGTTCAGTGATCTCTCTTGGTACTCCTGTCATGTCGGCCGGTGTCCATGCGAACACATCTGTGCTATTGCGTATCAAGTTGTACAACTTTTCTCGCGTGGATTAGATAGCTCGGGGCCGATGGTGACCAGTTGGTCAGGGTATTCCACATTGACTTTCCACTTGTTTTGGGATGCTTCTTCTGTGACGTCGGCTGTGAGGTCGGAGTCTAGCCGGTGGATCGGATAGTTGTTATGCCTTCCCTGGTTGGGAACTTCATTAACCTATGTGCTGTGGAGACGACGCAGCCGAACTGATAGATCGCTGGTCGACCGAAGAGGATGTTGTATCGTGAGGGTCGGTCGACCACGAGGAAAGTCACTTCCTCGGTTCTTGTGTACGATCCGTCGGACAGGGTTACCGGCAGTGTAATTTCTCCTTCGGGGAAGACCATGTCTCCACTGAAGCCGACCAAAGATGTTTTTGATGGTTGGAGGTGTTGCTGTATGTGAGTCGGTAGTTTGGAAAAACATGTCTTGTACATGATGTCCGAAGCACTCCCCCCATCGATGTATTTTCCATGGATGTCATGGTCCGCCACATTGGCGATGACGACCATGGGGCTGAGTGTCGGCGCAGCCATGTCTAGTGCTGGGAAGGAGATTGGCTTGTTGGCCCAGCTTTCTCTTCTGAGCTTCGGTCTTTTGTTGCGAGAGGCATGTGTCATGAGGATTTGTGCATTGTCATTTTTCTTTTCTTTCTTGTTCTTTTGTTCCTTGATTTCTTTCATCAGGTGTGCTAACTGCCCCGTTTTTACTGCGTGGCTGATCTCTTTCTTTAATAGATAACATTCGTCTGTATCGTGGCCTCTGTATAGGTGGAAATCACAGTATTTGGCCGTATTTCGGTTGGTTGTGTTAGAGCCCATTATTCGTGGTTTGCCAAATTGCCGACTGGCGTCTTCTGTTTACAAGATCTCCCTGGGGGTCTTTGTTAGGCTGGGATAATCCCTTTTATCGTGCCTCTGGTTAGAGGGAGACGGTCGTTCGTAAGGCGTAAAGCCGGAGTGTCGACGATCGTCTCGGCTTCCTCTCTCGCTCCCTGACTGCCAGGGTCGGCGGGAGTCTCTATTGTCTTGTGGTCGACCCTGTGATCTTTGCTGTCCGACAGACGACTTGTCTCGGAGCTGCGCTGCCTCCTCGCCTTGGATGAAGGCTTCGGCTCTAGCAAAAGCTTCCTGTATCGTTGCAGGGACTCTGGCACTCATCTCCTTAATTAATTGCCTCGTCCTTAAGCCATGGATGAAAGCGGATATTTTCTTTCTTTCATCGGCGTGACCGATGGTCAGAGATTCGGTTTTGTACCTTTCGAGGAAAGCTTGGAGAGACTCCTGGTCTCCCTGTCGGATGTTGTGTAGCTCGATTGGATCTTTTGTGCACTTCTTTTGCTGGCCGAAGTGTTTGGAGAATAGTTGTTTCAGCTGTGCATAGCTGTCGATCAAACCGTCAGGGAGAGAGTTGAACCAGAGTCTAACTAGGCCCGAGAGGGTCTGCACAAACATTTTGCACCATAAGGGGATGGACCATTTTTCTATGCTGGTAGCCGATTTAAAGGCGTGCAAGTGATCTTCTGGGTAGGTGCTGTCGTCGTATGTTTTTACTGCACTTGGCAGCTTCGTCTTTGGTGGGCATTCAAAGCTCTCTATTCATTCAGTGAATTTGCTTTCTTCCTCTAGGATGTAGGGTAGAGAGAAATCATCGGCGCTGACATCCCTTGGTTCGTCTTCCCTTGTCGTTGGAGTTTCGAATCTGGCATTTAGCTGTGGGCGAGGGCTTGTGCTTGTATTTTCCATGTGTGACGGACCTGGTGGGTGTAGTGGCATACCGTATGGGTACATCGGCATCTGATAAACTGGTGCTCCGTATGGGTTCATGAATGGTGGGTAGGGGTAGAACTGTTGGCCTGGGAACTGCATCGAGTGCTGCTGATTGAATGGGAACTGTATCGGACCCGAGGGTCCGTGTGTCGGTATAGGGCCTGCCCTGATGACTGGCGTTGGTGCTGACACTGTTGGTTCCGACGTCTGCGTCGACACTGCGGTGCTGCCGGTCACGACATTTGTCGGCCTTGACTGGTTAACGTTACCCCCTGGTGGTGGCGGCATTTCATCGTCGATGGTGATGTTCTCTTCTTCGAAGGATAGCTGTACACATATGCCTTTTGCTCTTTCGGCTGCTACGTGTTCGTTCATCATCTGTCGGAGCTGTAGGAAGTTTTGGCTTACCAGTTCTGGTGTGAGTGTCAAGGTTTGCGGATCGGTGACACCAGATGATCCGGCAGTGTTCCTTCCGTCTGGGGTGACGAAGTTGTCTTCAGAGTTCCGATCTTGATTGTTAGGCATCATGGAAGTTGTGTTAAGGACCGTGCGGATAGACCGAGAGTGGTTGGATAGACCGAAGTCTAGGACGAACTACCCCGGTAGGACGACTACAAGTGGGAAAACAGCAAGCCTTCGGTCAGGAGTGTCTCGGCTCGGCTGGTATCTGCAAAACAAAGAAACACCGTTGTTCTCGGAGGGAAGGACAGGGTGTCCTGCGACCAAGCTCGGGCGTGAGAATAAGTATGCGTTTCGAGAGATTAAGTGTAATCAAGTCGAAGCTAAGCGCATTGAATGAATTCTAACCTGGTGGTTGGGGTGTATTTATAACCCCCAACCTTTGTCTTGTATCGTCATTAATGCTAATTGCCCAAAGGAGGTATGCTGCAGGTCTGCGTCTTGGACTTTGCCAAGTTCCTGCAGTATACATTTTGGGTAATCGCATTAAATGTGTAGTCAGGTCGGGTGTCGGCAGGTCGATCTGCCGTTGTGGGAGCGTTGGTTTGTGGTGTCCGTCTCGGACTTGTCGTGCTCGAGCGTCGGCTACCGTATATGCCATTTAGCCGACACTGGGCGGATGGTTGGTCGACTCCTTTGTAGTCGACCCTTGACATTCATTGTGTGTCTACCCTGACGAGGGTCGACTCTCTTTCCTGTGTTGTCTGTCGGCCGGCAGGTTACGAGGCCGACACTCATGACTTGTGTAGTATTTTGGGTTGGATGTGTATCTATCTTCTTGTGACGTCATCCGACCCGGACATACGTCATCATCTACGTTCTAAAACCTAGATAGCCGTTTGTTTCTCTTAAGATGGCTTTGAATCTCTGATTGTTTTTTCATTTTCAAAATTCGCTAAATTATCTTTGATATAGTTATATAATTAATGATTTATTTGAAGATTGTAGTGTTGGATGTTAAAAAATCTATGACTTTAGCTGTTAATTTAATTCTTTTTTAATGTTGTGTGTTTGGATTTAGGTGCATGTCAGAACTATTTTATATCATACTTTTTGTAAATAATAAACAGTTCGTTGCTAAAAAGTGTGAGGCTTTATTTGATACTAAAAACTCTGAATTTTTAATCGATTCCCTCCGTCTTCAAGACATTTGGTCGCTACAGTTTTCTTGACGATTTCTCGCATCTGTTGTGATGGTAAATTGGGTTTCGTGGCGGCATACTTTGTTATATGCATTTCACATGTATGCTGTAATCTTTCTTCTTCTACTTTGTTGAAGAAAAAGAAGAAGAAAAGTATACTCCATTAACACCTTTGCCATAAATTTTAAGAAATATGTTGCATATTTCTTTAATAATCAATCCTTATAAATCCAGAAATTTGTAGATGTTTATTAAAAAGCCTTCTGGTAAAAAAATATTATTACCAACAACAACAGTCCCTATGCTATTACCCTCCTTAATTGTACTTCCAAAAATCGTTTTAATTGTTTCCAAATGAAGCTTAAACAAGAAGACTTCAGCCGGAGTCAACAGATGTCATAGCAATACAAATTAATCTACCCTTACATAATCTAAAAGAAATTGTTGACAGGTACTCATATTTGAAATAAAAATAAACTTCTATAAAAGTGCGTAGGATCATTTTTATGATTGTTGGTGGATTATTGATTCAACTAAATAAATATGCTCTCATTCGTCCTACTTTTCCAGGTCCGCAAACTGTCTCAATTTTCCGTGCAACAGAAAATATGGAATTGATTGCGTGAGTCTTGAGTACTGATTCTTTTACTACTATGGATGGCGAGACGTTAGTACACAAATTTCAATAAAACCCAACAACTAATAGTGATAGGTACGGATTAGAGTCGTGTAGTCTATCTTTTAATGGTTGTTTATCTTTTTTTTTTGAACAGCTTTCATTCAACACCAAAACACCAAGAAATACACCAAGAGCACTAACAAGAAGCTAATGCAGAAAAACAAAAAGCAGAAACCAACAAGAGAACAAAAGACCCAAAAACAAAACGGGTCAAAACTAACAGCAACTACGGATCTCCTCCTCCTCTACTTTTGAACCAGAATCTGCATAAGCTCAAAGTGTTGCACAGGATGCTCTCCATACTCACAGCCTTGTTGTTAAACACAACCTCGTTACGTTCTTTCCACAAACACCACACCGCAGAGTACACCAGGGCATGGATCCAATTTCTTTTAGCCAAATCACCTTCCACACAAAGATGCAAACGAACCAAATCATCGAAAGAGAAAGCAAAGAAATCCGGAATATTACCCCATCTCGCAACCCCCTGCCATAAAGTCGAAGCAATCTTACATCCCGTAAAGAGATGATCAACCGACTCAACCGAATCACTACAAAGCGGGCATAACGACGATCGGATGCTTTTTACTTTTGTTTATCTAATTCTGTTCTATCTTTATTTCAATTTACTGATTCTTTTTACTTATGTTTCAGGGAAAGTTACATGGCTCGATTCTGTCTCCCTTTAAAGGTGATTAATCACTCACTTTGTCTTATTTGATTCTTGAATTTGTGATGGTTTCTTCACGAATTACAAAATAAGTCAAATTTTATATGGGTCATCCACCCATAACGTGTCAACTATTAAATGGGTCGGATCAGGTTTGTCTACTCACCAACTATTTGTTTCTCCCATTTGCAGATAAAAACAATGAAGATTCACATATAACTCATCATATATATATATTTTTATAGAAACACTTTGACTAAGAGAACTGATCGAACGGAAATTAAAGGCTTCAAGTTTAGGTATGCATATTTACATTGAGAGGTTGCAATTTTGACCCGTTTACTACTCTTAACCTCTTGAGTCAATTATACGAGTAATATATACCTCTTAACTATTTTTTTGACTAATTGTTTTTCTATTTGTCATTATTAATCTGTGAGAGTTTGTAAGATATGATAAATGTAATTCTGTTATATGATTTTACAGTTTACATGTGGTCATGGCTTGATTCTTTTATAACCAGATTAATGTAACTAAGCTCTAAATTGATTGATATTATATATGTTGTTTGCCTTATCGAATTATCAAATGACGAACATTTCGGCCGATGCTTGCTTACCTCCAATCTATTTCTGTAAAATGCTTGAAAATCGTGCTACAAGGGAGGGAAAATAACTAGCTGTAAAAATTGTTTGATTGGTATTTAGGTTTGGAACGAACTTGAAATTAACCGTTTTTTTTTATGTTATTTTTATTCCTTACTAATGTTGAATGTATATCCTATCACAAAATTTTCTGCATTTGTTTTTATTTGTTCACATTGGTCAACAGGTGATTATTTGAGAAGGTGACTATTTGAGAACATGTTGGTCATTAATAAAAATTTTACTTACTACACGTGCTAATTTCGTTATATTGTTTTAACAAGTGATTCCTTATTAACCAAGCACATGTGGAGTTTCTATGAATATCAAGATTCAAGAGGTCATGTAACACAAGTGCGAGTGAAGCTTCTTAATGTTCGGCGTTGCAATTTTATCTTAGTAGCAGTTCAGGGATTAATTACTTAATTTTGTAAGAAGACATGGATCTTCTGAAAGTATATCTTATTTTGTTTAAATGTATTCTAGATTAAGTAATTGTCCAAAACAACAAACTTAACAAAAACTTTAAACGTTCAGACATGTTCTTTTATTTGTATCGTTACCCACCGCAACGCACATGAAGTAATCACGTGATACAAATATGGTGATGTCGCCGCAACGCGCGGCGGGTCACCACCTAGTTATTATAATAATACAAATTATTATTATTATTACATATAAATAAATAATACAAATAAATTATGGAAAAAAACCTTCTAGGTGACATAAAGAGCTGGAGGTGAGATATAGGAATCCTTGAGATTCAATTTAGGGGCACCCCTCATATACGTGAACGTTTGGGCTTAAAGTGAGGTTCCCTTACGAACACCCCATACAGGTGACCTAAAGACCTCCGAGTGACCTCTAGGTTAGGTATATTTAAAAAAAAAAGATGTCTTTAAAAATAAAACCCATAGGGGGCGTTTGGTTCGCGGATTTCGTTGGAATTTGAAGGAATTGGAATTCAAAGGAATTAAAATTTGAAGGAATTGGAACATTTGGAATCGAATTGAATTTAAATTTTAAAATTCAATAAAAACCACGACTGGACCCGTCTCACAGACCAGTCCGACCCGACCAGACCACTAGATCGACCGAACCCGACCCCCATACCGACCAGACCCGACACCTGGACCCGACCGACACACAGACTCGATCCGACCCGACCTGATCCCCGAACCGACACCCGGACAAACTGAACCCTACCCGAACCCGAACCCAGAACCAATCCAACCCTCGGAGCTGACCCGACCTACCCGGACCAACCGGACCGGGCCTGACCCGACCTCGGACCGACCGAACCCGACTCGACCCGACACACGGACCCGACCCCGGACAAGACCCGACCCCCATACCGAACCTGAAACCCGGACTGTTCGAACCCGAACCAACCCGAAACCCTGACCAACTGGACCGGACTTGACCCCGGACCGGACCGACCGAACCCGACCCCCAGACCGGGCCGACCGAACCCGACACCCGTACCGACTGGACCAGACCCCAGACCGACCCCCGAACGGACCGAGTGAACCGGACTGGAACGCCGAACCAGACCGACCGGATCTGATCCGGTCCGGGGGTCGGGTCCAGGGTCCGGCCTAGTGTGGTCGGCAGTCCGGTTCGGGGGTCCGGTGCGGTCGGCGGTCCGATCCGGGGTTCGGGTCCGGGGGTCGGGTCTGGTCCAGGGTTCCGGTCCGGGGTCGGGTGGGCCCGGTCGGTCTGTTCCGGTCCGGGGGTCGAGTCCGGTTCGTAAGTCGGGTGCGGGGGTCGGGTTCGGGGGTCCGGTCGGTCCGGTACGGTCCGGGGGTCGGGTTCGGTCCGAGGGTCCGACCGGTCCGGGGTTCGGGTCTGGTCAGTCGGGTCCGGGGATTGGGTCCTAGGGTCTGGTCGGGTCCTGAGGTCCGGCCGGGTTCGAGGGTCCGGTCGGTCCGGTCCTGGGTCGGGTGGGGTCCGGTCGGTCCGATCTGGGGGTCGGGTCCGGACCGGGGGTCAGGTCGGTCCGGGGTTCGGGTCCAGACATTCGGGTAGTTGTCTTTGGTGTGGAAGGAATGAAGGAATTTGATGGAATTTAATCAAATTCCAATTCCAATTACTTTATTAGCCAAACACATTAAAAATGGAATTCAAATTCCACCGAAATCCGTAAACCAAACACACTATGAAATAAAATTCGAATTCCAATTACAATGAATTCCCACGAATCCTATCATACCAAACGCCCCTTAGTTTTAGTTTTATTGGGTATCTATATGAAATCTTTCTGGAAGAAACAATAGGTTTGTGTGTGGGGTGTTCTTAATCACTCCAGAAACTACATAAATTGTATAATAACACGATAAATTTTAACAGATTTGTGACGGTTAATTTTTTTTTTTTTTTAGAGAATATCAAGTGGGTAATAACATAGCTGTGCCGCAAATAACTATAAAAAAAATTAGGGTTTTTTTCTAGGGTTTGATCAAAAGCAACGAACAATACGATAACGAAAAGTCTTCTCAAATCGAACACATAACTTACAAGATCTCACCAACAAATTAAACAACCTCTCGTCTTCATCAGAACACCACGCGAAATTGAGGCGCGTCGGAGCCGCTTGCCGGCAGAATCTCCCAACGGCAGGGCTCAAGCTCGTCGGAGACAGGGCAGTAGCCGGCGAGAGTTACCTTATCAGATGAAGCGGCAATTGAACCGAATTCGAATACTGTCACATCGACGTTGGAAGCAGGTCGAGACACCTCGACGGCACCGTTCATGTCCGGCACTTGTTCGGTTGCTTTCTCCGTCGATACGAGGGCCTTGGAGTTTGATTTCTCGGTGGCGGTGATACCGGAATCGCCGGCGGCGGTGGTAGGTTGAGTGTTGCCTTTGAACCAAGAGAGAAGCCCCATTCGCTTTTTTGATGATGACGATGAAAAGGAGATAGAGACCTTAATTTCCGGTGATTTGTGATTTATAAAGAGATGATTGCAGAAAGGCCCTTAAACTATGAAAATATTGTCTAATTCAGTACTTTAAAGTTTTTATTTATTTATTTATTTACTAGTTTTATACCTCCAAGAGTCCAGACCCTACCAGTTTATTAGTTTTATACCTCCAAGAGTCCAGACCCTACCAGTACTTTAAAGTTTTTATTTATTTATTTATAAACTATGAAAATGTTGTTATTGTTGTTATTGTTGTTATTGTTGTTATTGTTGTTATTGTTGTTATTGTTGTTATTGTTGTTATTGTTGTTGTTGTTGTACTAGTTTTATACCCCGTGCATCACAAGGCTAGGATTTAAAAAAAATTATATATCGCACGGCTGGTGTTTTATAAAATTAATAATAGTAACAGAGTACAGAAAGTGTAATTGAATTATAAAACTTGTATAAAAGAAAAAACTGTTAAAGTAAAAAGAGAACAACATCTAAAATTAATAAATTAAATTTAAAATAAAATCAATAAAAATATGTATAAATATATGTATTATAATTTTAATCTGAATATCTTATCTATATAAAAATTTCTCAGTAATTATAGATGTGTCAGAGGTTTTACGACAGAGACATTTAGACGGTAGGTTTCCTATGAGAAAAAATATCATCTTGAATAAAATATTAATCTTAATATTAAAATTTATAAATTTGGATAGTTACTAACTTTAATAAAAAAAATTGTATTTGAATAATTATTTATTGGATAATTACCTATTATAGTTTAAACTAAATAAAATTTAATATGAAAATTTAGTATTTTGATAATTACTTATTAAAATTTTGATTTAATACAAAATTTTATGGTGATGCCAAGTGTCTCTTTTTACTAATTAAAGTATGACAAAACTTTTTGTTTATTATATAGTATATATATATATATATATATAGACAGTGCATTTCCTAGGGGAAAATAATATTATCTTGAATAAAATATTAATCTCAATATTAAAATTTAATATTTGAATAATTACTAACTTTAATATAAAAATTTGTATTTGAATAATTATTTATTGGATAATTACTTATTATAGTTTAAACTAAATAAACCCTATTATGGAAATTTAGTATTTTGATAATTATTTATTAAAATTTTGACTTAATGCAAAATTTTGTGGTGATGTCAAGTGTCTCTTTTTACTAATTAAAGTATGTGTAGTAACCGGGGTCGGTGAGCCAAGCTAACCTCGGTGGCACGGTGCGGAAGCGGGATCGGAGACTTTGTGTGCTCGTCTTTGTAGAACAAATAAACACCCGGATGAACATCAACGGTGATGTTTGAGATGTGATGATGATGATGAGGATAAATAAAGAAGATGTGATAAAAGAGATAATCATATATGAAGTTGTTAGAGCATATTCCTATGTTATGATGTGTCTCGTGTATTGTATCTAGACTAGAGCAAGTTTATGAGTCAAATAGTCATCATACCATTAGGTCCGTACCAGTTGGTACGGATGTACCAACTGGTACGTGGATTGGTACGCTGCACTTAATGGTAATTATAAATAGTTCATGTTAAAGAGAGTTAGAGGAGCTGTCATTTCATATCTCTTAACTGTGTGTTCTAAAGGTGTTTCTCTCTCTACATTGTATTCTCTAAGTGAATCAATAAAGCCAAGCTTTATTTACATCCGTGTTCATTGATTAACCGAATCATGCAGTGGTATCAGAGCAATTGGTTGCTCTACTACTGTGATTTGGTCAATTTTCGAATTCTAGAGTGATAAACTTTGGGTTTTCTTCGTTTTTCATCATTTCTATCCAATTTCGAGTGATTTTGAGCTTAAAACTGATTTCTAAACATTCCTAGAGTGATTTCGGAGTCTACTGCTACGAATTACATGTCAAATCGTCCATTTTCTCAAAATTCAGTCGAATTTAGCGTGGTACCCCGCTGGTACGCTCGAAGAACAACTGGTACGCCTTTGGTACGCTCTGTGGTACGCAAGACAATCTTTAAATATTCTGGTACGCTGGTTTTTGGTACGCAAGGCAATCTTCATTGTTGGTACGCGACAGTTACTTTCTGGTACGCTGGCAGTTACGCCGTACTAAATTGGTACGCTGTTTTAATCAGGTGCGCTGAGATTTCTGGTCCGGTGTTGGTACAGTGGTACAATCTGGTACGCTAAAAGATTTTTGGTACGTTGGTATGTGAGTCAAATAGTCATCATACCATTAGGGCCGTACCATATGGTACGTGGATTGGTACAATGCACTTAATGGTAATAATAAATAGTTCATGTTAGAGAGAGTTAAAGGAGCTGTCATTTCATATCTCTTAACTGTGTGTTCAAAAGGTGTTTCTCTCTCTACATTGTATTCTCTAAGTGAATCAATAAAGCCAAGCTTTATTTACATCCGTGTTCACTGATTAACCGAATCTTGCAGTAGTAAGATCCCTCCATGATTTTACAGAAGTCGAATGATTACAATTACCTACACCACTCATACCCGGTTCATGAACAAGTGTTCATGAATCCACACAACTTCAAAGCATCTTGCTCTCAACTCTCTCTCTAATACATATACTCAATTTCAGAGATCAAGAATATGAAGGAGTCTTATTTAAAGCAAACAAAACACCTTCACGTAAGAAAAGTTTTCAAAAATTCTTTTAAAACTTTAAAACACAAGAGCCAAAGCTCTGATACCACTTGTTGGGTCGTGGTTAAACACAGTTAACCTATCAAGTTACATGAATGTATCAAACAAGAAAGGCGGAATCAGACTTGTTTGTGTTCTAAGCAAAGATGCTTTTGTTCCGAAAAGATAATAAGTAAACAAGAAGTAAAGTAGTTGAACACGAGATATAAATTCCAAGTACTACAATATTATTACTTCTCAAGTGTTTACAAAGTGTTACAGCTGATTAACAAGAATAAGGATCTGCAATAAACAAGAGAAATATATCTAATATATATAGTGCAAGGAGGAAATAAAAGATATCCTTTTATTTCCTTTTAGCCACTAGGCTAAATAAAGTAATCATATCTACTCCAAAAGTTATTGTACTAACACGCATGGGTGAAGTGAACAGTTGAGCAGATCTGTCGGGTGAACAGTGTACAACATGGCGGAAAGTAAACTGCTTTCTGTCGCCTTTTTGTCTTGGGACTTGAACTATGTGAGAAGTCAAACTTCCGAGGTAACTAAGGAAAAGTTCCTGAGGAACTACTTAGTACAGGAAAAGTTCCGCAGGAATTTCCTTCGGAATTCTAACTTAGGGAATTTTAGCCGAGCTAAACATTCCCAACAGTCTCCCCCTAAGATGTTGCTACCAAAAACTATTCTCAACTATGAGTCTTCTTTTTGCTTAAAAAATTGACCTCTATAGTAGCCTTACAACTTGTAGACAAAGTTGATAGTTCCCACTATACTCATTATACTCTCTGATGCATACTATCCCATTCAATCAACTTCAAATTTGTCTTCTTTATCACCTCCCCATTGCTCATGATGAAGTAGTGCAAGTCTTCCCTTTTGTGCACCTCAATCCTAACAAATTTAGGATGAGTATCAGTAGGGTTGATTGGGTCAACAGTTGGTTTGGAAGATCAGAGGGTTCAGACTCCGCTTCTGTTTCACTCACCACAATCTTCTTTCTTCCAGAAAAAGTGAGTTGAGTGGGTGGTATAGTTGATGGTTGTTGGGGAGGGTTTAGTTTCAGGCTATGTAGGTTTTGGTTCTTTAGGAAGTGGTGATGATTGTGGAGATGGAATTTGCTGATTAGGAGTTTGGAATGTGGAAGCTGTGGGTTCCTGAGAGGTGAGGATCAGAGACATTGTCAAACATTTCTTTGACAATGTTGATCCTGGGCTTCTTTTTTTGACCAACTGAGACATGAGCCTTTCTCTTTTCTGCTTTAGGTAACTAAGACCTTCAGGATGCAAGGAGTTTAAAAGAGCATACATACCTGGTGGCTTCTTCTCACTAGTTACTCTTTCCTTTTCGATTTGACTATTCCTAATGACATCATAGTCTTGTCTCAGTCTAGGCAATCTACAAGAGTTGATTCTTCTAGGGTTCTCCATCAAGATTTCTTTGAAGTACCACCTGTGAATCAGCAGGTCATCTTCTTCAGTAAGTGTTTGAAATCTGATGCCCTTTTTCTCTTATGCCTTCTCTTGCTCAAAGGCATAATCAACAAACCTCTTCACATTCATTTCTTTAACTTGATCAGCACTGATGGCTAAGATCATGTACATCCAGTTGATCAGATCATCTCCCTTCATTTTATCAACCCATTTATCAGAGAAGCACTCCTTGCTCTTTAGCATTTCACTAAACTGAGCTAAGAAGATCTTGTTATCTTCATTCTTCATCATCTGAATCTTCCTGTAATCATTCCCTAAGACTCTCCTGTACTTGTCAACTTTGTCTAAAAGACCTTGCTGTTCTGCTTTGGCAATTCTTTCTTCTGTGTACAAGTCAGATCTTCTCCTAGCTTCGATGATGAAGAGCATTAGATCTGCATTGTTCTTAACATACTCATAGATGTCATTCTCTATGAGCAGTTGTTTTTGTTCTTCAAACAATGCATTCTCTTTCTGTTCTTGCTCTTCCTTGAGTTTCTGTTGAATCTCAGCATTTTTTTTCCAGTTGATCAATCAAAGCTCTTGTTGCATGATCCATTTCATCATCTTGGCCTCCTGTGCTTTGATCATCAGTCTCCATATCAGTGAAACCAGAAATGGTTCTCTCATCAGGAGAATCATCATCAGCAGCCTCTGGAGATTCATGAAGTGAAGCTGCAGCACTAGGACTGGCTTCCGAGATAACTTGCTCAGGAATAGTCTCAGTACCAATTTCCGAAGTAACTACCTTAGGACTATTTTCCGAGACAACTTGGTCCGGAATAGTCTTAGGCATTTCCTCAGAAGCAACTTCCGAAGTAACTTCCTTCGGAACATCCTCAATAGTGAGGGGTTCTTCCGGAGTAACTTCCTTCGGAATTTCCTTAGAAGAGAATAGCTCCTCCGGAGTAACATCCTTAGGAGTTTCTTTAGTTGTTTGTTTTGTTGATGAGGATGTGGGTTTGTTCAAGTTGAGAAGTACTTCACTGACTTCAATTTCAACCAGATCCACATCCTTTTCTTGTTCACTTGCAGGTTCATCAACCTATTCATCATCCTTTTCTTCTCCTTCAGCCTCAAACTGATCTTGGCCCATTTGAAGATACTCTTGCTCTTTGACTAGATAAACATTGGTTAGGTAGTTTTTCACTTCTCCAATGTTGTGAGGATGAGCACCTATTGCTGCCATCACAAATCTCAGAAATTCCAAGTGATTGGCTTTGCATTCATCAGGTGCTACCTTCATAAGTTGATCCATGTGAATATTAAGCAAACCTTCTATTGGGTTGAAGGGCTTAACTCAACATATCTTAAAAAGCTTGTTCTTTAGATGTTCAGGTAACCTCTCCTCTGGGTTGAAGTCTATCTCACTAGAGCTTGAAGAGTCTTCAGCAGACTTGTTTTCAGCAGAAATCTTCTGATAGGGTGTTGAAGAGCTAGCTTTCTCTCCCTTTTTGGTAGCAACAGCTTCACCAGTTGAGTTTGATGCACTAACCTTCTCCTGCTTCAGTCTGTTGATCAAAGTGTCCTGCTTTTTAATTGTTTGCAGCAGGGACTTCATTTGTGTTTGCAGGTCAGTTTGTTTGGCCGTCAATTCATTAAGTAAAGCACTGCCTCAACTGATTTCTCAGTATCCTTGGGCGAAGAAGAGCCATCAAGCCTAGCTTGATCATGCTCAACACCGTGGTTTTCTTGGCTCCTGGGTTCCCCTGCGGGAACAGTTGTTGCCTCAGGTTCCATTGATGGTTCCTTTGGTTCAAACTAGCTGCTGGTTGCCATAGATTAGGTCTTAGAGATGTTATTACTGTCCAATTGTTCAAGTGGGGAACCAATTGTAGTAGCAACCCTTTCTGTATGAACATTTTTATCACTCCTGATGTTCAACTCCTTAGTGGGTGAATGTGGGTTAGAAGTAACATGATCATTGTCCATCAAATTCTCTTCATGTGGTAATGTAGAAAAGAAGAGATTGTCATTTGGATTAGGATCAGTTTCTGCTTCACTCACAGGTATTTCTTGGTTTAGGTTTATGGAGGTAAATAAAGAGGATGAGGGTTGTGCATCCAGTCTGGTAAAGATAAAGTTTCAAGTGAAACAGCATCTTGAACATGGCTAAACCCTAAGCTTTGAAATTGAGCAGACAGTAGGTCATGCTTAAGGTTTTCAGGTTGGGTGGATGTGGGAGACACAGGTGAAGTAGACCTGGTTTCCCTGTTAGTAACTTTTGTTGGAGTAGGTAAAGAAGTTTAGGTGGAGGTTTTTGAGTGTTTGCCCTTCTTTCTTTGATAAGTTTTGGATTGAACTTTGTTTTGGTAAAGAAGGACAATTTCAGGTGTGGGTTCAACAACTGATGGTGCAGGTTCAGTGTTGTCACCTGGAGCAAAGTGCTCAATTTTTTCTTGAACATCAACTGCTTGTTCTTGCACAACCTGTGCAGGAACAATTCTTGGCTTTGGTAGTGGATGGACATTCTCCACACCAAGGCAGTTGTCAATTGCATTATTAGAAAGTAAGTATGAAAAAATTTCTCAATTAAATTTTTCTGGTGATGAATTGTGCCAGCTCTTGGAACATCAGGGAATTGTGTATCCAAAATGTGTTGTGAAAACCTAGGATACATTTTAAAAAGGTTTCTTAAAAATTTCCTTGAGTCCATCATTAAAGAAGTTAAAGCATTCTCCCTGGTCACTGCATGAAGTGCAGTTTCTTGAACTTCACCAAGCTATTCATGTGATCTTCTAGGAGTTAGACAGGCTAATAAGGTGTGAGCAAGAAATCTCCACACTGGTGGAAGATGGCATTTCTTCAGTGTCTTGCTTTTGGGGTTTCCACCATAGCCTATGCCCATGAAGGTTGTCTGGTACTCTTCTTTGGAAACAGTGGAGATACCTCATTCATCTTGTAACTTCAGATGATTTATGATCATAGCTTCAGTTATATACACATTTCTTCCGTGCACCATACTTTCTATCTGTGCAATTTGCTCACCGTTTTCTTCACGGTCACTCACCTTTGCATTGTCCCAGAACTGTGTAATGGTCTCATTATAGATGACTGGGCTTACAGTTAGGACAAAATGCAGTTCCAACGCAGTACGAAAATCTATCATCCCGTCAAACAGAGCCGGCTTCTGTGATTTCTCTAAATAAGCTCTTTGATTGTGCTCTGGGTGAAACACGAATGTTGCCATTGCTCTGTATTGAGTGATTTCTTCAGTAATTGAGAGGAATTTTGATGAAATTGAGAAAGAAACGAGAGCGATTTCAGGGTATTTGGGAATTTAGGTTTCGTAAGTGAAAGGTTTTCTCTGGAAGTTACAGTTAAGGGGAGAGGAGAGAGGGAATTAACGGAATGAGTAACAGTGGAGTTAGTGGGGCCAACAGTTAACCGTCATCTGTTAACACATTATGCGTTTGTACTGTGCAATAACGATATAATTGTAAAAGGGTCCCACTTAATCTAAAAAAGATTAAGTCTTCATTAAAGTTCCCTCGGAACTTTTCCTTCGGAACAATTTTGTTCTCTCGGAAGAATAAAGTTCCCTTAGAACTCTTTCCCTTAAGTTTTTCTCCTCCTCACTTTTCCATGGGAGAACTTCCCTCGGAAGTTCTCTCGGAGATTTGAATTACTCCGGAGTTTCCTGAAACACTTATAAAACACTTGAAACAAATTAGAAGCCTTAGAGAGTTCCCTCGGAACATCTCTTATGAAAGAAATTTCTTCCGGAGTAAGTTCCTTCGGAACTGATTGAGTTTCCTCGAAACTTTCTCGGTAGAGGTTAAAAACACTTAGAAAATCTCATAACTTGACAAATTTAGCAAATTTTAAGCAGTTTTTAGTTATGAACACATTGTTTGAAATTTTCAAAGGATTTTCTTGGTTTTTGAAGAAGTGGATTAAAATGACACAAAAGCACTTTAGGAAACAGAAAAGTATGTACAGAAAGCAACAATTGACAACAAAGTTAACCGAAGTTCATCATCCCAATAGCTGTGATGAGAAAGAAGAATCTTGCCTCATCAAATGCCTTTGTGAAGAGGTCAGCTAATTGAAGATCAGTATGAACAATGTGTAACTTAATCAATTTCTTTTCTGCACAGTCTCTAATAAAATGGTACCTTATCTCAATGTGCTTTGTCTTTGAGTGCTTCATAGGATTGTTGGTGTTGGAAATGGCACTTGTGTTGTCTGCATACATAGAAGGTGATTCCATAATCCAGCATTTGATTTTGAATTCAAAGCACTTGACTACATCAGTTTGAAGCAACAATGTACTCAGCTTCAGCAGTTGATGTAGAAACACAGGTTTGTTTCTTGCACTGCCATGATACAAGCCTATTTCCTAGAAATTGACATCCTCCTGATGTTGATTTCTTGTCCAAGTAGCAGCCACCATAGTCACTGTCAGTGTAGGCAACAAGAGTAAAGTCATCATTCTTTGCATACCATAACCCAAGCTTTAGTTGTCCCTTGAGGTATTTAAAGATTATCTTTACTGCCTTCATGTGGGATTCTTTGGGATCAGACTGATATCTAGAGCATAAGCATATACTAAACATAATATTAGGCCTACTTACAGTTAAGTACATTAATGATCCAATCATTGCCCTATAAGTGTGCTGATCAACAGATTCACTCTCTGAATATGAATTCAGTTTGTGAGAGGTTGAAATAGGAGTTTTTGCAGAAGAGGTAGATAACATGTCAAACCTCTTGAGCATATCTTGAATATATTTGGATTGATTCAAGAAAATGCCCTCTGCAGTTTGCTTTACTTGAAGACCTAGAAAGAAATTGAGTTCACCCATTGAACTCATTTCAAATTGATCTTGCATCAGGGTCTCAAACTCCTTGCACAACTTAGGATTAGTTGACCCAAAGATGATATCATCCACATATATCTGAACAAGTAACTTGTATTTTCCAACATTTTTGAAGAAGAGAGTTTTATCAATGGCTCCTCTCCTATAACCATGGCCAAGAAGATAGTTTGAGAGTGTCTCATACCATGTTCGTGGTGCTTGCTTGAGACCATAGAGAACCTTGATGAGTTTACACGCCTTGTCAGGATGGTGTGGGTCTTCAAACCCTGGTGGTTGACAGACATAAACTTCTTCCTTCAGTTTTCCATAAAGGAAAGCACTTTTGACATCCATTTGATAAACTGTGAAGTTATTGTGAGTTGCATAGGCAAGGAAGATTCTGATTGCCTCTAATCTTGCAACTGCAACAAAAACGTCATCATAGTCTATTCCTTCTTCTTGAGCATATCCTTGAACAACGAGCCTAGCTTTGTTCTTGATGACAATTTCTCTTTCATCATTCTTGTTTCTAAACACCCATTTTGTTCCAATTGGCTGAGCAACCTCAGGAAGAATAACCAATTCCCAAACCTTCTGTTTGTTAATTTGAAACGGTTCCTCCTGCATAGCTTCAATCCAATGATTGTCTTTTACTGCTTGCTCAACTTTCTTTGGTTCTTCTTGGTACAGGAAGCATGCAAATAAATAGATGTTTGCATCAGCAGCTGACTTGCTTCTTGTAAGAACTGGAACATTCACTTCACCAATCACATTCTCAATTGGATGAGTTTTGCTGACATTTGGGTTCTGAAAAATTGGGAATTCATGACTTTGAACTTGCCTAGTAGGTGGAATGATTGGGGGAAGGTGAATACTAAGCTCAATTCCTGGTGATCTTTGTGAAGGGGGTAAGTTTGATGTAGTTGCAGCAGCAACATGTTGATCACTCATGTTGATAGCAGAATTGATGTTCTCCTCATGAAGTGAGTTAGAGAAGTTTGACTCATGAGAACCATCATGATCAGCAGTTTGATTCATATTTGGTGAATGTTGCACACTCCCATCATGACTGGTATCTGAGACATATCCTTCTCCTTGTGATTGTGTATCACTTGACTCAGTTTCAACCAAGTTCACTGGAGTGGGATCAGTAACTTGTTGAATTCTAGTAGTTGGCTTGGTGGGTGGTTTGTAAGGTTGTGTGTTGATAGAGGAGTAAAAAGACCATAGTTGCAGCTGTCCTTCTTTGCATTTGAGTTCTCCCCCTGAGACTACACATACTCACTAAAAGATTTATTGTTGTAAAGTTGAAAGTATTGGTTAGTGAATCAAAATCAAATAACCATGAGAGTTCAGAACTAAACTTATTTGTAGATTTTTCATTGAAAAACACATTTATTGACTCTTCAATAATTTTAGTTCTGAGATTGTATACCCTGTATGCCTTGGACATACCAGAATATCTAACCATGTAGCCATCATCTGCCTTTTCAGCAAACTTACCTAAGTTCTCACTGGTTATTAATATTGTGACAGGACAACCAAAAACTTTGAAAAAATGGATACTAGGTTTTCTTTTTCTCCAAAGTTCATATGGTGTCTTGTTCTTACCTTTGACCACAAGCACCCTGTTCTAAACATAGCAAGCAGTGTTGACTGCTTCTGGCCAGAAAGTTACAAGGAGCTTAGACTCAGCCAACATTGATCTAGCAGCCTCAATTAGTGTTCTATTTCTCCTCTTAGCATCCCCATTTTGGTGAGGAGTCCTAGCAACACTGAACTGCCTAGATATACCATTTTCTTCAGAAAATGAATTTAAAACATGATTTTTTAATTTCAATACCATTGTCACATCTAATTGTTTTGACTTTGAAATTTGACTGATTTTCAAGTTGAATGATTAAAGCTTTTAAGGTTTCAGGTGTTTCATCCTTGGTTCTTAGGAAGAAAACCCATGTGTATCTTGAAAAATCATCAGTTATAACAAAACAATAAGACTTCTTTCCCAAACTCATTACCCTTTTAGGACCAAAGAGATCCATATGCAACAGTTCTAAGGGTTGAGAAATTGAATTTTCAGATTTGGACTTATGAGAAGACTTGTGCTGTTTACCTTTTCAACAAGCAATACAATGTTCATTACAGTTAAAATGTTTCTTTGGTAAACCATTAACCAACCCTAAATTGATAAGTTTGTTCATGGTTTTGTAATTAACATGTACAAGTCTCCTGTGCCAAAGGTCAGACTCATCAATAGAAGCTCTTGATATCAGACAAGTGTTACCATCATGAGATGTAGCATTTGTCATATGATGTAAGTACAAGCCATCCTGTCTTTTTGCTTTAATTAAAATCATTTCAGCAAGAATTTTAAAATCAGGCTTAAGTACTAGTGCTTCGTCATCATTGAACAGAACATTCATGTTCTTATCACAAATTTGTGATACACTTAATAGGTTAAAATTCAGAACATTGACAAGACTTACTTTGTCAAGAGTAAAACTTCCATTTGATACATTACCAAGTGCTGTAATGTACCCTTCATTGCTTCCAAAAGCAACGGGACCTCCATCATATCTTTTTATATTTTCTAGAAGATTTTTATTAGCTGTCATGTGACTGGAGCACCCACTATCTACAACCCAAACATTTGCTTAAGATATATTAGGTAGCCCCTACACAGATAAACACGTTTTGATTAAATCAACTGATGGTTGTGTTACCGATTTGGTGGTAATGACTTGTGGTCCTGAGTGAATGGAAGTTCACATTTTGTGGTCAGTGTTTTTACAGAAAATTTCCATTCTGAGTTTCCAGGTGTCAAAGTCATCAGGAGTAAAGGTAGGTGGTTTGTTAGTGCTGAGAATTATTCTAATGATGACCATAATACCTATGAAGGTGACTACAAAGCTTTGTGGTCACTCCAGGCAGCTCTTCCTAATTCCATACTCATTAGCTTTAAGAGATGCAAAACTGCACATGATCTTTGGAAAGCTCTTATTGAAATGTATGAAGGGACATATGAGGTTATGGAGAATAAGAAAGATGTTTTAAAACAAAGATATGAAAAATTTTGTCACAAAAGAGGTGAAACTATGTCTGAGCAATATTTGAGATATGTGAAACTTATAGATGAACTGCAAGGTGAAGATGTCAAAATAGAAAATGCTGATATAATCAGAAAGTTTTTAAGATGTTTACCTAAAGTTTGGACTGTCTATACAGTTAGCATAAAATACAGCCGTGATCTTAAAACCTTGAAATTAGGAGATCTCTATGGGATGCTGAGTGCACATGAGATGGAGATGAATGAGAAGTCTGGTGTAACATCTAACCAGACATTATCTTCCAAAGGGACTTTGGCCCTCATCACTGCTCACTCAGAGAAATATTTTGATCAGGAACCACATATATCCTTTCCTGAGTCTCCCAAAGGACATGAAGTTTCATACTTTCAAAACTTTGCAAATGTTGCTAACAGTTCATACACAGGGTTCACTAGATCAGATCTTGAATGCATAAGTGTAGATAATCTAGAGGAGATTGACATCACAACCCAGCTTGCCATGGTGTCACTGAGGACACAAAGGTTCTACAAGAGAACTGGAAGAAAGTACAATGGAGCCAAGAATGCTCCCATAGGCCTTGACAAATCAAAAGTCAAGTGTTACAAATGTCATCAGTTGGGACACTTTGCCAGGGAATGTTCTCAGCCAAGAAGAGATGGTGGGTACTATGCACAAAAGAAACCTGAATTCACCAAACCTAGCTCTTCTTCAGGCCCAACTCCACCAAAGCCTGCTTTCAATCAAAGCCATGCAACTGCTGCTGTTGCAAACCAAACAGGTTTTGTAGACTAGGAAGATGTGAGGAGTGAGTTTGCTCCAACCAGCCATGCCCTGATGGCCAGTGGTTCTTGACATGCAAATGCAGAGGTAAACTCAAACTCCATAACTGAACCTAAAAATATGTTGTGCACACCCAAGTGCATTGAATTGGTTGAACAGTACAAAAAGCATAATTTGTCACTAATAGAAGAAATAACAAATTTAAATGAGTTGAAAGAGTACTAAAAAAGGGCAGATATAGCCTACTCAACCAAAACTGATGAACTGAAAAAAACCATAGGGCTTTTGAAACATCAACAAACTGATTTTTTAACACAAATGGATGATGTTATGGCACAACTGAAAATTTCAAAGAAGCAAAAAGAGGAATATGTGCTAGGTATTCAAACCCTAAAAGACCAGCTGAGAGAAGCCATAAGCAATGCTGATAAGTTTCAGATTGCTAGTGAAAAAGTTCAAAAAGTATGGCATGAACACACACATGGGAAGGGAAGGGTATCTTTTAAAACAATGGAGAATCCTGATTCTCACACTAGCCTTGAAACTTTACCCATTCAAGGAAACAAATGTTTCCTTGACAACTGACCCAATGGAGAATGGTCCAGTAATTGAGGACCTCTTAAATGAAATTGAATGTGTGAAAAAGGATGAAAACCTACAAATTGAAAATCACATTGGTTTTTCTGAACCAACTTTTAAGGTTCCAACTTCAAAATTTCCAAAAATTAAGGATGCAACTGATGGAACCAAGAGTATAGATTCTGAAAGATCTCATTCTTCAGGTTTTACAACTCAAAAAGTTGAAAAACCAAAGTTTGTTGTTAATGAAACCACCAATCAACTATCACCAAGATACCAGGATTCCCAAAAATCACTGAGGGAATGCATCATTTGTGGTGATATGGGACATGTTGCCATACACTGTTCCTTCAATCCTTTTATACAAATAATTAACAATGCTAACATTTCTCTAAAGAGAAATCAAAATCTGTTTAACTCAAAGAATCAAAAGGATAACAGGAAGGTGTCACAAAGAACATCACAGGGTGATCTGGGGCAATTTGGTAAAACACAAAAGGTTTGGGTGGGAAATGAAAAGAACAACAACTTCTCACAAGTGAAGAGAAATATTTTTCCTCAAGAACAAAATTCCGCAGGAACTTCATTTCTTCTGCGAGAACTTTCCTACGGAAAAAGTATAGTTCCCTCGGAACAAAAATAAAAAACATCAGATCATCAAAATCTTCAAAACAAAGATCTGAATTTCTATCCATTGAATTTATGAGTCAAACTCATCCCTTTTTCCAAGGTGGTTCACGAGCAAAATCTGCCCCTCGTGAAAGAAAATAATTTTCTGAATAGTATGATGTACATGATCATCATGCACAAGTGAGTTCCTACGGAACTCAGTACTCACATACTGAAATCCCCAATGTTGCCTCTCAACCAAAATTTGAAAATGCAAACAGAGAAGCAACATAAAATACTGGGAAAAGAAGGCTTTTATTAAGAAACATGGTTTTCCCAAATGGCAAAGTTACAACATGAGTGTAAATGAGAAAAGGGTTAACTTTTCAGAACATGATGAACTTATATCTGAAAATGAAGGACCAAATCAACTTGTTTTAAGAAAATACACTTATAATGATGCCATAGGAAGACCTAAGACCACAAAAACCGGGGTCGGTGAGCCAAGCTAACCCCGGTGGCACGGTGCGGAAGCGGGATAGGAGACTTTGTGTGCTCGTCTTTGTAGAACAAATAAACACCCGGATGAACATCAACGGTGGTGTTTGAGATATGATGATGATGTAGAAGATGTGATAAAAGAGATAATGTAGAGACAATCATAGATGAAGTTGAATGATTACAGTTACCTACACCTCTTATACCCGGTTCATGAATAAGTTTTCATGAACCCACACAACTTCAAAGCATCTTGCTCTCAACTCTCTCTCTCATACATACACTCATTTTCAGAGAACAAGAATATGAAGCAGTCTTATCTAAAGCAAACAAAACACCTTCACGTAAGAAAAGTTTTCAAAAATTATTTTAAAACTTTAAAACACAAGAGCCAAAGCTCTGATACCACTTGTTGGATCATGGTTAAACACAATTAACCTATCAAGTTACATGAAGGTATCAAACAAGAAAGGCGGAATCAGACTTGTTTGTGTTCTAAGCAAATATGCTTTTGATCCGAAAAGATAACACGTAAAGAAGAAGTAAAGTAGTTGAACACGAGATATAAATTCCAAGAACTACAATATTATTACTTCTCAAGTGTTTACAAAGTGTTATAGCTGATTAACAACAATAAGGATCTGCAATAAACAAGAGAAATATATCTAATATATATAGTGCAAGGAGGAAATAAAAGATATCCTTTTATTTCCTTTTAGCCACTAGGCTAAATAAAGTAATCATATCTACTTTAAAAGTTGTTGTACTAACACACATGGGTGGAGTGAACAGTTGAGCAGATCTGTCGGTTGAACAGTGTACAACATGGCGGAAAGTAATCTGCTCTCTGTCGCCTTTTTGTCTTGGGACTTGAACTATGTGAGAAGTCAAACATTCGAGGTAACTAAGGAAAAGTTCCAGAGGAACTACTTAGTACAGAAAAAGTTCCATAGGAACTTCCTTCGGAATTCTGACTTAGGGAATTTTAGCCGAGTTAAACATTCCCAACAGTATGACAAATTTTTTTGTTTATTATATAGTGTAGATGGTGGGTTTCCTATGGGAAACAATACTATCTTGAGTAAAATATTAATCTTAATATTAAAATTTAATATTTGGATAATTACTAACTTTAATAAGAAAATTTGTATTTGAATAATTATTTATTGGATAATTACTTATTATAGTTTAAACTAAATAAACCCTAATATAAAAAATTTAGTATTTTTATAATTATTTATTAAAATTTTGACTTATTGCAAAATTTTATGGTGATGTCAAGTGTCTCTTTTTACTATTTAAAGTATGACAAAACTTTTTGTTTATTATATAGTATAGATATAAAAATTAATCCAATATTGTTAAGATTCTATCAAGTTATATATTAATTATTTATAATGCTATTTAACCAAGTTTTTTAGACCCGTGTGTTACACGGACTTGGGTTTAAAAAAGTTGTAGGCATAACTAATTTTTAATTTAAACTGTAATTTAGTAACATTTAGGAGGCAATAATAGTCGGACATATATATATCCAAAACTTCTCTTTTAATAGAAAAAAAGTAATTTTTTTTCAAATAGTTAATTAATTATGATGATGATTATCTCTACAATAAATATCTTTTATTTATAGTCATGGAAATACAAATAATTGATTAATTAGGGTGGTGATTATCCTACAAGAAATATCTATTATTTATTGTCATACTAAAAGTAAGAGATGATGATCTAGGAGGGAAAATTATTATGAGGTTGAATGTGAGAATGCCATGTGTCTCAAATCTTTTCTTTTATGTAATATATGATGAATATGAATATGATTTTTTAAGAATGCTCAAATCTTTACGTCAATATAGAAGGCAACACGTATTTAAGAATCTCCACGGCTATTTTTTTATTCAAAATCTAAGCCTTTTAATAACTACGTTAATATATTTTGGGGTAATAAACAACGCATGAGCTGTTTGATTATGCGGAGTAGCTCCACGAACACATGAGCTGTTGGATTATGCAGAGTAGCTCCACGAACTCAAGCATTAGAAATCAAAAGTATCAAATATAAAGGGTATATATACATGTTGATTGTCAAGGCATGTTTTTTCGTGTTTGTTCACTTTGCTAAATCCAACTTTTAAGGCAGTGTGACCCATCGTGAAAGTATCACTCCTCAATCCAAAAGAAGGGAACCAATATTAGATCTACACACGTATGTTTTCCTCCTAGCCTTCCAAAGCTGGAATATCAACAGGTGTGAGTGTTACTCTTCCTTCCAACGGGTAGGTCATGAAATTCACTGGTTTATCTTAGCAGAAATCCTCACACGCTTAAAAATGTCAAAAATAACACCCCTAACCAAATCGTGTAGGTACTTGAACCCCATTAGCTATCTACAATGTGTTGTATGCTCCCCAAAGGAATCCTATAATGCTTTGCGACAAATAGGGCGTATCTCATCAGTTAGAAATAGGAAAATCATAGGGCGATATTTTGTTAGATCGGGATGCCCGAGTAGCGACATCCGACAACACTTCTACCAGATAAGATCCAAAGGGTTACACCATTAGCAATGATCAACCTGTAAGTCCTTAAATACTCTAAACACAAACTGCCAAAAACGTGGTGAAATTGTCATTTAGAGTAGAGTTTTGGGGATTTATTGTTGGATAATAAGTTAGTTTAAAATTAAATAAGTTGGTTATTAATTTACTGATTTAGATAAATATTAAATTATAAGGTTATATAATTATCTAACTTTGATTAACCTATAATTAATTAATAAAGTGTTCTATTTAATTTACTTACAAATTAGTATTCTAACCTAACTTGGAGACCATGGGTCAAAAACCTATAAATAGAAGATTAGGGTTCAATCTGAGTGTATAAAGCACAAAAAAAACCTAATATGGTTTTCCCCATCTCTCAAGTGTCACGTCCTAACTGAGGGCGGAATATGTCGAGGTGCGATGATTGTCTAGATGCACATAACACTAATTTAATGTTGATATATTCTTAATCAACTCATTTCATATAATTCAATTAATACATAATAATCCAGATATAATACAACAGTGATAACATGATTATCTCATTTAATTTAGGTCACGCTAAGTCCGCATGCATCCTAAGGTGTCATCAACACTATCATCATCTTTCAAACAGCAAAACCTACAACATGCACAAAATAAAGGTCAACTATGAATAGTTGGTGAGTAAACATAGGTGTCGTATACTATACTGTAGCCTCATGAACTGTAGCCTCTTGAACTATTTTGAGAATAGAACATCAACAACAATTGTAATTGTCAGCAATTTCCCTTTGATTATGTGTGTGTGAAGGGAATATGCGGACTCAAAGTTCTAGAGGGTTATTGATGTGTTCGGAACGACTCTAAAAACTATTATAAAAACCTAGACCTAAACTAGACCTAGACACACCTAATTTTACCGAAAATACCTAAACTAGACCGAACCCTAAGGCAAGTGTACCTATCGGATAGTAGAATAGCTGAGGCAAGACCGGATTATCGAACCTAAGGACACTGTATAGACAAGACTTAACCTAGACCTAGAAATTGGAAATACTGAGTAATTTGGTTTTGGATTTGATTTGAGAATTGGATTAACTAAAATAACCTAATCAACGCACAAACAGACAAAAGCAAGAAACTTTGGGAGAATTCAGACGAGAAAAAAGTATCACCTAGACCCTGGAATCCTACTTAATACCTACAACCTCATTCGGAATTGATTGATCTGATGGTGGCTAGTTCACCTTTTAAGTCCTTCCTAGCTACACCTCTAACGCTCGAACAAGGGTTCACCTTTTAAGTCCGTCCCACTTCAATTACCCTAGCCACCCTCGGATATACCTAAGGTGCACCTAGACTAACCGGAGCTACCAATAACTACTATGGATGACACGGAATACCAAGCTAGACAAAACCCTAGGACACTTCCTTTTGAGACAGTGCAACCCTAGAACTTTAACCAACCCAACTACCCGTTAAACCTGTACCTTTTAAGTCTTCAGTTTAGCAGCACATTACAAGTGAATTACCAATCAAGTATCAACGCAATAGTCAAGAAACCCTAACTACACTTTAGCAATTAACCCTAAAGTCAACTACTTTAGTTAATCTACCTAAACCGAAAGACATTCGCGGGTAAATTAAGCATCAACAATCAATCGACAATCTACTCGTAACACGCATATGCATCAAAACATAATAATCAATGGAATTGAATAAAAGTGCAACATCAATCAATCAATCAAAACCGAATAAAGTTATAAATACTAAATAATCATCCAATTGGGTCTAGGCAATACAATCAAATTAGCCTAGCAACATGTTACTGTCTAGAGTAATGATAAAAATCTGAACTTTGACAGAAAACATAATTGAAATTAAGAACAATAAGAATGAATGATGAAACCCGGTAGGATGATGATGATGTAGGTGATAAAATCGATCCACCGGTGCTTCCTAATCAATCCCTGGCCTTCTCTGCTCTTGAAATCGCCCAAAATCGCCTTTGAGTTCGTCTGGAAGTCGTAGAATCCCAATAGAAACCCTAAAAGTTGAATTTATATCGAGAAGCCTTTTTCTGCGGGTTTTAGACTTCCAAGCGTATCGCTTGGAAGTGTGTCTTCTGTAGGCGATACGCCTACTGCCCATGCCGCGACAAAACAGTCGGTCAAACCGACTTAACCCCCGTTGACTTTCCTTTTCACGCGCGTATCGCTTGCCAGTGATCAAGTTCCAGGCGATACGCCTGGAACTACTTCTTCAGCATTTCTTCTTCTTCTCTTCTTAACTTTCAACTTGGCTTCGGGATTTTATCAAGAACCTACAAAACTTATAAGAAAACATAAAAAGGACCAAAAGACTTAAACTTTAATAAAAGCACTTAAAACAAATGGAAACTGACTCAAATGGACTCAAATACATAACAAAAGACTTAGGAAAATCGGATGTGTTTGCAACACATCAGTTATCATCCATCAATGGTATGTTCTTAAAACTTGAAGCAACAATGTGCACCTAATATAGTTGGAGCATCATTACATTTATGCTTCAAAGCTTTATCCTATATATCAGACACCAAACACATCAAATATTCAAATCATTAAAATAAACTAATTTTATACTATTATCTAGCATTGTCTTCTCCTCAACTCCATGTTTTCAGTATGTTATTTTGATTCTCTTTGGTTGATTTTCGTCTGTTAACATAACTATGAATGTTTAAAGATAATATTTTAAATATCAAAATACCTTGCAATTTCCATCAAGAGAGCTTCACATAAAAACCAAATCAAACATATTTGATGATTGCAAGTGTCCATTTATAATGGATTTACAATATGTTAAAATGCTTATTGGTGTATGAAAAGATCTTGATTCTATCTCATCTAACAAACTGCCATGGAAATAACACCATTAAGGATTTTACATTTTTTTAGTTGCTGTTAGAAATTAATGAAATGGAAGAAACAAAACCACATGTCACCTTAAATTGACCACACAGCTGTGCTTCCATCTTCATAACCATTTATAAGAATATAAGAATGGTATAAATGCCAAACAGGGTATCATCTTCATAACCATTTTGGTTCGAAAGTCGTTTTACATGTGTGTTTGACGACATGAAGGTAATTTTTGTGTATTTTGTTGGTAGATTTTCCTTTATACACCTTGAATATTTTTTTTGTTTTTTAATATGTTTCTTAGGTATTGAGGTTAATGGCTTCTTTGGTGTATGTATGTTTGTAAACAATTTCTTATCATGTGTGTGCTACTCATTGACATTCCATTGTTTGTAATGAGATTGTAGGTTTTTAATTTTATGATGATGAATACGACTTCAACATGAACTATGAGCTCAGTGGTGGTAGGCAATCATTCCATTTATTCACATCTGGGTCGTTTGAGTATCCTTTAATTTTTTTTATGCAGATGAGAGTTATTAGTTTATTAATACAAGTTGCTTGCTCACCAGGTCTTATTTGATAACTAGCCACTTATGTATATTTTGATCCGCATACGAAGAAATGTGAGGTTTTAAATGCTATTTGGAACTTTGTGTGACACCCGAGAATTTCAAGGTTAACTTCCGTTAGACAAATCCGTTAGTTACGTTATAAGTGTTAACTTAGTAGCTAATGCATAACTAGGCCGAATACGTCGACGACCTTTGGTTGATCACCGAACCCGTCCATATGTGTTACGTGTTCATCATTGATTGTCTTTATGTGCAATGTGATTTAAATACATGACTTATTATTGTGAATAGCATGATTAATTGTAAATACTTGATTATGTGAAAATTGCCTAACTTTGGTAGTCAGCGAAACTACCGAGCGAAACTACAGATTCGCCCGGTAGCAGGCTAGACTGATCAATGTACCCGAGACCAGAGCTAGTTTCGCCTGGCCAGCGAAACTGCCAGCGAAACTAGCCTCTGATATAAATAAACTTAATAAACCCTAGTAGCCTCATTTTGCCTAAACCACACAACAAACACACACACACTCTCCTACCTCGAGATTTCTGGTCAGCTGAGGATCACCAAGGATTACCAAGATCTCAGCCTTGAAGATCATTCATCCGGATCCTAAGATCAAACCGTGAGTCTCCAAAAACCACCATTCATGTGTTTTCTTTGTATTTCTCTTAAAAGCATGCCTAAATCTACATGAAATCACTTGATCTCTTAATATGTTGCTTAGGAATGCTAGATCTACCATAAAGTCAGAAACTTTACGTGTAAAAACAAACCATGATGATGATTTATGCAATTTTGGTCATTTTAGGGTTTAGAAGTGTGTTTAGAGATTTGATGATTAAAATGCATGTTAAACATGATAAAGCTGCTTGATTTATGTTGGTAAATGCCTATGGATGCTAAATAATGAATTGCATGTAAGATCAGAAGCTGTTAGGTTGATTTTTAGGCAAATCCGTATGTTTTTCGCGACCAGCGAAACTGCGTGTTCTCTGGGCGAAACTAAGTAGCGAAATTATATCTCCTTCCAGCGACACTACCCAGCGAAACTATAGTGTCGCCGGGTAACCTGACCAGACCAGCTCGAACGAAACTACCGAGCGAAATACCTGAACGAAAGTTCAAACCAGTTTCCCTGCGAAACTAGGCTAGCGAAACTGCGTCAGCAGTTTCGGGCGAAACTAGCCTAGCGAAACTGTGTCACCGGGCATTGCCTAGCGAAAGTGCTGCCCGTGCACCTAGCGAAACTGCCTAGCGAAACTGTGCTAGCGAAACTAAGACCTGACCTAAAAACCAAACTTGTGAAATTTGCTTAAGTGTTATGCCATGACTTACATGATTATGCTATGATGAAACATGTTTGATATCTGATTTATATGAACCCTTGTTTATGATCAACCATTGGTGTCGTGTGTCGGTATGTCGAGTCATAGTTGCAACGTGCTATGTTATGGGCCATAGTGACGTTAAGTAAAGATTAGACACGAAACTAATACTTAAGACCTAAACGTGTTCTAGGTCTTCGTTAAACAACAATATTTGGATTACTTGAAGTGTAGCAGTGCAACCAAAGGTGAGTGTCACTAACCCGCTTACTGTGAGTCCGTTTGGGCCACACCGAATAACTTAACGAAAAACAATGTTGATAAACTCTAGAGTGCTAGGCACCTACCAATGAACAAGAGAACTCGGGATGCTCGGCACCCACTTGATGAACTGAAGTGTTTTATGGGAAACACTTGTGGACTACAAACAAACTATTTTTCTGAAACAAAACTGAAAACGTTTTAATATGGCTAGTGTAGGTTAAAGTCTAAACCACATGATATCACATGTTTTCTAAGGATGCCTTATAACTTAAAAGTCCTCAACTTAATTGTGCCATTAATTTGTGAAAGCGAGGGGATGTTGGGTAGATCTACTGGAGTTTGACAAACTCCGCCCCGTGGCACGGGGAGTGCACGGAGGAACAATATCAGCCTATTTGACCGTAGTCCCGGGGAGGACACGGGGGAGGCAAAAACCGCGATGACGTAGGTCCGCACCGTACGGGATGGCTCGCCCCCCACAAAATAAGTCAGCTTTGGTACAAACTTCCTTAGAGCATGGAACAACGGATTAGCTACCCGCGATATCGGTTGAGTCCTTTAACTTTACGGAACTAGTACATACCCGATGACGTAGGTCACGGAAACTTCATTTATAAACAAAGAAATAATTACGAGCATTGCTTTTCACAAATAAACAACTTGTAAGTATACCTTAATACGAATTGTGATTATGAGACCGGGCCAATGCACGACAAGCCCACTGTGAACTCACCAACCGTTAGGTTGACACTTGCGTGGTTTAAACTTTTGCAGATCGCTAAGGAGTATCCGCTGGAGGTTGGCATGGCACAGAGGATGTTTACTTTTATTTAAACTAAATTGGGAATTTAAAACAACAATTATGTGAAGCACGTGGTTAGTGCTAAGGACAATTATTTTTCCGCTGCGTATGTAATTTAAGACTTTGATTTATAACTTGTGTTTGAACTAACCCTGATTCGTTTAGTATTTGTAACTATGGTTGTGGATCCTGGTCTAGTCGCGCCCCTTAACGGTATAAACTCCGTTAGTGGTATTTTGGGGGTGTGACAGATTGGTATCAGAGCCATAAGTTGCAGAGAACTGGAATCATTTTTGAAAACGATTTGGAAACTGCAACTTGAAAACCTTGGTTACAAAACGAACAAACAAATTCCCAAAGACAAAATTTTTACGTGCCAACCTGGGATACTCGCTCTGCTGTGTAAGTAAAGGCTTAATACGTATGTATATATATATATATATAAATATATATGTATAGACCGTGTCTAAGTAGTCTAACGGAAGACCTTAGGAAATTTTCACACACGAATACGAAATGCGACCGCGAATGCGCACACTACTCTGGGGAAAGCGACAACGAAACAACGCTACACGCTACGTCCTGATTTCTACTACGACGACTACGCCGACGGTGACTTTATGGGAAGCCGACCTTCGACGATAGCACTTACGACTTACTCCGACGACGCCTCGATTTTGCACGAAAATTTTTTCTGGACTAATAGTGGGATAACGGGGACTGGCTAATATACATATTATGGGATATGTATAAGGTATAACTGTGACTGAACACTGGCTACTTTAACTATTCAGCAAGATGTCTGGAAGAGGAAACGGAAGAGGCGGCATAAACATGACGCCTGCACAGCTGCAAGCAATGATTACTGAACACGTGCAAGCCGCGGTGGCAGCCGTCCAAGCTGCATATGCCGCACAGGGTAACTATTATGCCGGTTAAGGCACAAAGCAATTGTATTATGACCTGTTTAATTTTAAAATCCGAACTATTTATGCATCAGGAAACCACCATCACTGCACGTTCAAGTCCTTCATGGACTGTAAGCCGATGACATTTTCCGGCGAAGAAGGAGCTGTAGGACTCCTCAGGTGGATTGAGAAGTCCGAAAAGGTTTTCTCCATGTGTAACTGCCCAGCTGAAAGCAAGGTGAAGTTTGCTACTGGTACCTTCGAAGGAGCCGCACTCTCCTGGTGGAACGCTGAAATTCAGATGGTTGGGCTAGACACGGCTAATAACATGCAGTGGGCAGCGTTTAAGGAGCTGATCATGGAAGAATACTGTCCACGTGACCAAGTCAAGAAGCTTGAGGGTGAATTCCTGAATTTGAAGATGTCTGGGTCTGAAATCGAACAGTACACTGCACGATATCATGAGTATGAGGTCCTATGCCCCACAATGGTCGACGCTGAGTTCAAACGCATTGAGCGTTATCTGGAAGGCCTCGCGCCTCAAATCAAAGGATTGGTGACTGCCAGCAACCCCGCGACCGTACAGCAAGCCATTCGTTTGGCTCACAAACTTACTGATCAAGAGGTCGAGAAAGGTACTCTACCTGCGAAAGCCACTGAGAAGACTGCCTTGAGTGGCAAGAGAAAGGCTGATGATGAAGCTCCTGAAAACTCGATGAATGTTCAGAGTGTTGGAAACAGCACTGGGAGGTCTTATAACTCCCAAGGTCAAAGCAAGAGGTCCGGGAATAACAGTGGTAACTACCGCCAGGGTGGCAATGGGCAAGGCAACTACAAGGGTAACCTACCCATGTGCAACAAATGCGGGAAGCATCATGCTGGTAATTGTAGGAAGAATATGAGCTGCGAAAGGTGTGGCAAGGGGGGCCACGAAGCAAAAGACTGTTGGGCAACTTTGCCTGAACAACAAAACCGCCCCAGGAGGAACAACAACTATGGGAACAATCGGGGTAATGGGAACAATAACGGTCAGAACCAGAACAACAACAATGGGGGAGCCCGTGGCTGCTTTGAGTGTGGTGCTCAAGGTCATATTAAAAGAGACTGCCCACAGTTAAGAAGACAAGGTAATGGCAATCAGGGTAACAACGGTGGGAATGGTAATGGCGAAGGTAATGGGAATGGCAATGGTGGAAACGGAAATGGTGGAAATGGTAGAGGTCGAGCTTTCGTCATGGGTCAGGGTGAAGCTCGCACTGACGCCAACGTGATTAATGGTAAATTTATTTTGAACGGTTTCTTTGCTACTGTTTTATTTGATTCTGGTGCTGAAAGAAGCTTTATTTCCACTAAATTTGCTAGACTAATTAATGCTAAACCGATCGACTTAGATGCTAAATATGTGGTAGAACTAGCAAATGGTAAACTTCATGATACGACTCAGATAGTTAAGGGCTGTAAGTTAGAACTAGCTGGCCATACCCTAGGAATTGACCTTATGCCTTTCCCAATTGGTAGTTTCGACGTCATAGTAGGAATGGATTGGTTATCCGAAAACCGAGCTGAAATTTTATGCCAAGAAAAAGTGGTTCGTATCCCACTCGAAGACGGTAAAGTATTAACGGTTCAAGGTGAGAAAGGTGGAACAGTCACCGGCATTATTTCATTCCTTAAAGCTCAGAAATGCCTCCGTAAGGGTCACTTCGTGATTCTTGCAAACGTCACTGACACGACACATCCCGAGCGCAAAATTGACGATTACCCGATAGTTCGCGACTTCCAAGATGTATTTCCTGAAGATCTGCCTGGCTTGCCTCCATTTCGACAAGTTGAGTTTGGGATTGATTTGGCTCCAGGTGCCGCTCCGATTGCACGCGCTCCGTATCGTTTGGCTGTAAGCGAACTCAACGAACTCTCCGCGCAACTACAAGAGCTACTCGACAAGGGGTTTATTCGTCCAAGTTCGTCTCCATGGGGAGCTCCGGTACTGTTTGTTAAGAAGAAGGATGGAACGTTCCGCATGTGCATTGACTACCGAGAGCTTAACAAAGTTACGATCAAGAATCGGTATCCACTTCCTCGAATTGACGATCTCTTCGATCAACTGCAAGGTTCAAGCTACTACTCAAAAATTGATCTACGGTCTGGATATCACCAGCTTCGTGTTCGTGAAGAGGATGTTCCTAAGACTGCTTTCAGAACTCGATATGGTCATTACGAGTTCTTAGTTATGCCATTTGGGCTAACTAATGCACCTGCTGTATTTATGGACCTGATGAATCGAGTGTGCAAGCCGTACCTCGATAAGTTCGTGATAGTCTTCATCGACGATATTTTGATATACTCCAAGTCGAAGGAAGAACACGAGGAACATCTGCGTCTTATTTTGGAATTGCTTCGCAAAGAACAGCTCTACGCCAAGTTTTCAAAGTGCGACTTTTGGATCCGCGAAGTCCAGTTTCTTGGACACATTGTTAATGAGGAAGGAATTCATGTCGATCCAGCCAAAGTGGAAGCAATAAAGAACTGGTCTACCCCAAGAGCGCCAACAGAAATTCGACAATTTTTAGGACTTGCCGGATATTATCGAAGGTTTATTAAGGGTTTCTCTCAATTGGCCCAACCCTTAACAGCCTTAACGCACAAAGGAGTGCAATACAGATGGGGTGAGAAAGAAGAGCGCGCGTTCCAAACGCTTAAAGATATGTTATGTTCGGCTCCAATTCTTGCGTTACCCGATGGAGTTGACGACTTTGTGGTTTACTGTGATGCATCAATCCAAGGACTCGGTTGCGTGTTGATGCAACGAGATAAAGTGATTGCCTATGGGTCCAGGCAACTAAAAGATACTGAAAAGAATTATACAACGCATGATTTGGAAATGGGAGCCGTTGTTCATGCACTCAAGATTTGGAGACATTACCTATACGGAACAAAGTGCACAATATTCACCGATCATAAAAGTTTACAGCACATCTTTGATCAGAAAGACCTCAACATGCGGCAAAGAAGGTGGGTTGAATTACTGAACGATTATGATTTGGCTATTAAATATCATCCTGGAAAAGCCAATGTTGTGGCTGATGCCTTGAGTCGAAAAGAGCACGAAAAGCCTCGAAGGGTACGAGCGCTACAACTTACTATTCACACGGGATTGCCGGATCGAATCCGTGACTGCCAACGAGAAGCTTTGAAAGCAGAAAACTTCGCAGCTGAAGCACTGCGTGGTGTAGATGGCCATTCTGAAGTTAAGTCCGATGGACTCACGTACTATAATGACAGAATCTGGGTTCCATTGTTTGGAAATATCCGTGAGCTCGTAATGGACGAGGCTCACAAGTCAAGATACTCGGTACACCCCGGATCAGATAAAATGTATCAGGACTTGAAGAATCTTTATTGGTGGCCGAATATGAAAGCCGACATTGCTCGATATGTGGCTAAATGCTTAACCTGCTCAAGAGTCAAGATTGAATACCAAAAGCCTTCTGGTTTACTGCAACAACCAAAAATCCCAGAATGGAAATGGGTGGACATCTCCATGGATTTTGTAACGGGACTACCTCATCGATCAAATCAACCGGATGCGATTTGGGTTATCATCGATCGGTTAACCAAATCTGCACATTTCATTCCGATGAAGGAAAGTGATAATATGGATAAATTGACAAAGCTGTACATCGACAAAATTGTGAAGCTTCACGGTGTGCCTAAGACTATCATTTCCGATCGAGACCCTCGATTTACTTCCCGATTATGGCAATCGATGCAGGAAGCATTGGGAACCCGACTAGACATGAGTACAGCTTATCACCCGCAGACTGACGGTCAGACGGAACGAACGATTCAAACCTTAGAAGATATGCTCCGAGCTTGCGTCCTTGACTTTGGGAAAGATTGGGAGACTCACCTTCCACTGGTGGAGTTCTCTTACAACAATAGTTATCATTCAAGTATAGGTGCTGCACCTTTCGAAGCACTGTATGGCGAAAATGTAGATCGCCTGTGTGTTGGGCTGAAACGGGTGAGAAAGGGCTCACTGGACCGGAAGTTATCCACGATATGACCGAGCGAATTATTCAAATCAGGCAACGGCTAGCTGCAGCACGTGACCGACAAAAGAGTTATGCCGACAAACGCCGAAAACCTCTAAAGTTTGAGGTGGGCGACAAAGTATTGTTGAAGGTATCTCCCTGGAAGGGAGTGATACGCTTCGGGAAGCGTGGAAAGTTAAATCCTCGCTACATCGGTCCATTTGAAATTATTGGGGAAGTAGGCCCGGTGGCCTATCGATTGCAACTCCCTGCTGAACTCGATGGAGTTCACAACGTGTTTCACGTTTCCAATCTAAAGAAATGTCTGGCTGAAGACATCGAAGTAATTCCTCTGGAGGAATTGGAAATTGACGAACATCTGAGATTTATTGAGCAACCAGTAGAAATCATGGGACGCGAGGAGAAAGCCCTCAAACGTAGCAAGATTCCGATCGTCAAGGTGCGATGGAACTCAAGGCGTGGACCTGAATATACTTGGGAACGTGAGGATCAGATGAAGAAAAAGTATCCTCACTTGTTTGAGCAAACGTCCACAGAAACTCAAGGTATAATTTAATTTTGGGGACCAAAATTCCTTAACAGGAGGAGGATGTGACAACCCTAAAACTTTTTGCTTTCTTTCCCCAGCGACGACAGCAACGACGACAGCTGATGCTGCGAACGCTACGACACAAGAATAATTTTCGGGACGAAAATTCCAATTTCAGGGGAATGATGTGACACCCGAGAATTTCAAGGTTAACTTCCGTTAGACAAATCCGTTAGTTATGTTATAAGTGTTAACTTAGTAGCTAATGCATAACTAGGCCGAATACGTCCACGACCTTTGGTTGATCACCGAACCCGTCCATATGTGTTACGTGTTCATCATTGATTGTCTTTATGTGCAATGTGATTTAAATACATGACTTATTATTGTGAATAGCATGATTAATTGTAAATACTTGATTATGTGAAAATTGCCTAACTTTGGTAGTCAGCGAAACTACCGAGCGAAACTACAGATTCGCCCGGTAGCAGGCTAGACTGATCAATGTACCCGAGACCAGAGCTAGTTTCGCCTGGCCAGCGAAACTGCCAGCGAAACTAGCCTCTGATATAAATAAACTTAATAAACCCTAGTAGCCTCATTTTGCCTAAACCACACAATAAACACACACACACTCTCCTACCTCGAGATTTCTGGTCAGCTGAGGATCACCAAGGATTACCAAGATCTCAGCCTTGAAGATCATTCATCCGGATCCTAAGATCAAACCGTGAGTCTCCAAAAACCACCATTCATGTGTTTTCTTTGTATTTCTCTTAAAAGCATGCCTAAATCTACATGAAATCACTTGATCTCTTAATATGTTGCTTAGGAATGCTAGATCTACCATAAAGTCAGAAACTTTACGTGTAAAAACAAACCATGATGATGATTTATGCAATTTTGGTCATTTTAGGGTTTAGAAGTGTTTTTAGAGATTTGATGATTAAAATGCATGTTAAACATGATAAAGCTGCTTGATTTATGTTGGTAAATGCCTATGGATGCTAAATAATGAATTGCATGTAAGATCAGAAGCTGTTAGGTTGATTTTTAGGCAAATCCGTATGTTTTTCGCGACCAGCGAAACTGCGTGTTCTCTGGGCGAAACTAAGTAGCGAAATTATATCTCCTTCCAGCGACACTACCCAGCGAAACTATAGTGTCGCCGGGTAACCTGACCAGACCAGCTCGAACGAAACTACCGAGCGAAATACCTGAACGAAAGTTCAAACCAGTTTCCCTGCGAAACTAGGCTAGCGAAACTGCGTCAGCAGTTTCGGGCGAAACTAGCCTAGCGAAACTGTGTCACCGGGCATTGCCTAGCGAAAGTGCTGCCCGTGCACCTAGCGAAACTGCCTAGCGAAACTGTGCTAGCGAAACTAAGACCTGACCTAAAAACCAAACTTGTGAAATTTGCTTAAGTGTTATGCCATGACTTACATGATTATGCTATGATGAAACATGTTTGATATCTGATTTATATGAACCCTTGTTTATGATCAACCATTGGTGTCGTGTGTCGGTATGTCGAGTCATAGTTGCAACGTGCTATGTTATGGGCCATAGTGACGTTAAGTAAAGATTAGACACGAAACTAATACTTAAGACCTAAACGTGTTCTAGGTCTTCGTTAAACAACAATATTTGGATTACTTGAAGTGTAGCAGTGCAACCAAAGGTGAGTGTCACTAACCCGCTTACTGTGAGTCCGTTTGGGCCACACCGAATAACTTAACGAAAAACAATGCTGATAAACTCTAGAGTGCTAGGCACCTACCAATGAACAAGAGAACTCGGGATGCTCGGCACCCACTTGATGAACTGAAGTGTTTTATGGGAAACACTTGTGGACTACAAACAAACTATTTTTCTGAAACAAAACTGAAAACGTTTTAATATGGCTAGTGTAGGTTAAAGTCTGAACCACATGATATCACATGTTTTCTAAGGATGCCTTATAACTTAAAAGTCCTCAACTTAATTGTGCCATTAATTTGTGAAAGCGAGGGGATGTTGGGTAGATCTACTGGAGTTTGACAAACTCCGCCCCGTGGCACGGGGAGTGCACGGAGGAACAATATCAGCCTATTTGACCGTAGTCCCGGGGAGGACACGGGGGAGGCAAAAACCGCGATGACGTAGGTCCGCACCGTACGGGATGGCTCGGCCCCCACAAAATAAGTCAGCTTTGGTACAAACTTCCTTAGAGCATGGAACAACGGATTAGCTACCCGCGATATCGGTTGAGTCCTTTAACTTTACGGAACTAGTACATACCCGATGACGTAGGTCACGGAAACTTCATTTATAAACAAAGAAATAATTACGAGCATTGCTTTTCACAAATAAACAACTTGTAAGTATACCTTGATACGAATTGTGATTATGAGACCGGGCCAATGCACGACAAGCCCACTGTGAACTCACCAACCGTTAGGTTGACACTTGCGTGGTTTAAACTTTTGCAGATCGCTAAGGAGTATCCGCTGGAGGTTGGCATGGCACAGAGGATGTTTACTTTTATTTAAACTAAATTGGGAATTTAAAACAACAATTATGTGAAGCACGTGGTTAGTGCTAAGGACAATTATTTTTCCGCTGCGTATGTAATTTAAGACTTTGATTTATAACTTGTGTTTGAACTAACCCTGATTCGTTTAGTATTTGTAACTATGGTTGTGGATCCTGGTCTAGTCGCGCCCCTTAACGGTATAAACTCCGTTAGTGGTATTTTGGGGGTGTGACACTTTGCAAATGACTTTGTGGTGGCAATAGGTATGTCACAATTCTTGAATTTTAATTGTGAGATCAATTTTAATAGGTTTTAAATGCTATTTGGAGCTTTGCTCAATATATCTATACATTTTTATATTCTTACCGTTTACCTTTTGTTTTATGTAGATGTCATTGACGTGATTATCAAACACTCTCCCATTGAAACTAAGAACGGTGAAATACAAATAACAAGAATGATGCTGATCGTTGAAGATCTAGAGTTTCTGACTTCTTTTGTAAACTTTTGATTTTCTTTCCATTTAATTAAGCATAATATATGAAAATGTAACAAATGAGACGTTAATTATAGTATATAAATTAGTATTTTTTTAATTTTCAACTTTTATATATCTTTTTTCTTTTAAATATGTAACTTTTTTATTTTAAAAATTAATTGTTGTATTCAATTTTTATAATTCATTGAAATTTATCATAGTAGATCATTACTGTCTTTATTTTGGAATTCTTTTAAACTTCACTGCGTGTAACACACGGGTCCTAAAAATTAATTTAATCATACTGATAGTTGTTGTATTGTATATGTTGGATATTAATTGTCCTGACCTGACAGTTATCTTAACCAACCCGGTGTTGACCCGTTAGAATTACACTGGGGTCAATGAACTATTAAATTAATTATTAATAATTAATTAATGAACGAACGGAAATAAATAAATGATATTTATTTATTTATTTAAAGTGACGAAACATTATTCGTAAAACGATTTACGAGATTTAGACAGATCATTTAATTGTTACTCAATTAACAAGTAATTGGGTTTGCGTGCGTTGGGCTCGTCATTGGGCTTTTACCTGTTAAAGGCTTGATGAGGTTTTAAAAGGGGATTAGGAGCCATAATGTAACAAACAAGAAAAAGTTTAAAAACCCTAACTCTCTCTCCTCTCCCTCGTCGTCGCTACCCTCTCTCTCCCCGTCTTTCGGTTCGCCTTCGACCACCACCGGAGCCACCTCCCATCACCGCCACCATGAACCCAAAAGACCCTCGAGTAGCCGCTGCCTGTGCTCGTATTGAAGCCACTGCTGTTGCAGCCCAAGCCCATGCCGCCGAAGAGAGATCCACCGTCGGCGCGTCTACGGCTGTCGCTGCCAAACGAAGGCTGGTGGGTTTAGATTTGCTCGCATATTGTTTTGCTCTATGTTGAACGTTCTGAACAGAGAGATTTGAGAGGATGGAGCCATTTTGATTGTTCGGAGAAATACTTTTCTTGGTGAGGATTGTGAATTTAGGAACGGTGTTTGATTTGGAGAATGAGTGAGGATTTTATGGGGTTTTTTCCAATGAGCCAAGAGATTTTCCATTGTTCCAGCTTGAAGACATTTTTGAGAGATTGTTAAAGAAAAGATGTTAAAGAGCAGTAACTTTGAATATTGATTATTCAATCTGCTCTGATACCAATTGTTAGGTCTCGTGAGGGGCTCCGTGAGGGGCTCTTTAACAATGTTGGCACAATTTGATTTAAACAAGATAAAAAAGTTGTGGAAAGTAAATCAAATTGGAAGACAAGAACTCATAAAAGGGTTATTCTGTATATCTCAAATGTAAATAATGGTTTACACGAGTTTATAGTATAACTATGTATCAACAGAAATAACCTTTCTATGGGAGTAATGTTGTAATTGATTTGAGAAGATATTGAATTGTATGCTTGATGTCTTACTTTGTTTGGTGAAGTCAGCTTGCTATTTATAGGAAGATGTAGCAAGTTGCAATTGGATAAGGTGGTTGAGGACGGTTGATTTTGGAGTGTGTCAGAGTATATAGAGATAAATTAAAGATATTCAATTTATCTCTTTTTTAACTGTCTTCAACTACTTTCGTGATTAATGTCAAGTTGACATTCATTTTGCTTGTTCTTCACACAAAGGTAGAATTTGTTCTTCTTGTAATCTTTATCTTCTGATAGTCCAGAACTCCTTCAGGACTCTTCTTTGAAGACTTTTGATGCTTCCCATTAGAAGCATTCTATAGAAATGAGGATTTTTGTAGAATTTAGTCTGTACAGAACAACTTTGGAATTTCTGGAGTAATTCTGTTTGAGTACATAAATCATGCAGAAATCTGTATTTCATACAGACTTTCATATCCTTTCTCTTTTAAGGATATATCTTGTCTTTTCTTCTAATACTTGACTGTTTTGTGTTACATTACATTGTGTTCTAACACAAAGCCAGGATTATAATAGGCTCAAAAATAGGGAACACTACATTAATACCAAGGATCACGCTGACATCCACTAAATCAAAGGGCCATTCATTTTGAAACAACGACAGTTCCCTCTCAGAACGTGCTATGCAATGACCATTGACAAAAGCCAGGGTCAATCCTTGAAGTTTGTTGGATTATATTTGCCATGGCCTGTCTTCAGTCATGGATAGCTGTATGTCGCCCTGTCTCGAGTAACAACTCCGTAAGGAGTAAAAATAATCATGGAGGAAGACGGTGACATAGCACTGAACCAACACACGAGAAATATTGTTTACAAAGAGGTTTTTAAGAACCTTGATGAGGTCGGCTGCACAAGTTCGGGTACGTAACCAAGCATTGTCTATACATATCTGTATGGTTTGCTCTTAACAACCTTGATCAGCTTCACTCCGAGTGACCATTCACTTTTATGTTGCCATTTGGTGAGATTGACAATCTGGCAAAACACCTTCTATCTGAGGATTCAGTATATATTAATTGAAAGGAAACCTTCTGAAATTGTTTTTATTACTTTGAGATGTTTAGTCTAAAAATATTTATGTTATTTCAGTCCTTATTTATTTGTTGCGTTCCTTTTTGTCATTATAGATTGAAGTATGCTTGCTTTGTTAAAGAGAAACTAATATTGCCATTTACAGACTTAATATTAAGTCTAATATGCATTTTTTAACTTATATCTTCTTCTTCAGTATGTTTGAAAACAAGAAGGAATTCATGGTAGTATTTGTCATTCCGTTTTCCCGTCAAATAATAGCCAAGTGCAGTCAAGTTGTTTATATTTAAAGCTGACATTTGGGTAAAATTATACCATTACTAAAACCAAATGTTGCCAAGGCTTCCCTATAGTTCATGTACATGTTTGCATCCCAGTAATAAAAATAGAGTACGTTAGGAAAACATAATTGGATTTCATATGCTAAATTATAATGAATAAGAACAACGTATAGTTTCTTGTTATATGGTTGTTTGCAAAATACGAATTGTTACGATAATGTTTCTAACTTAAGTAACTTCATGTATTAAAATAACTTCAACAATCATATTTTCAAAGATGGTAAAACATGAAACTCTAAAACGTGTGTCATAAAAAATAAGTTTACCCAGGTTCATAAAATGAACATATTCTAAACATTTGTTAATTGTTTTGACAAAATATGTATATGATAATCTCTTTGACCCTATAACATGTTATTTGTTAAAATAGTCACTTTACATAAAAGAATTTTTGCAATAATGAACTTTTTTGCCATAAAAATCATAAACTATGGACTTTTAGTAAAAATAAATGTGCCTAACTTTATGATGTGTTTCAGGCCTAAGGGATGTGCGTTAATAAATTACCAAATCAGTTTCCAAAATCATCATTAAAAGTATTAAGGTATGAGAACTATTAAACCTAAAGTAACCAGTAGATTTTAAACAGGCGCTTACTTGGGTCTAGAAAAGATGGTAAAAATAACGCTTTAAATAAGGTAGAATCTAAGTCTATGCTGAGATTACTAATAAGAATTGGATCAAGAAATTGTAAGCCATATTGTCTCATCTTACATTCTTTTAATTAATTACGTAAGCCTACATGATAGTAAAACACTAATTATAGGGGCTACGCCAGCGAAGTTACCTTCCTATTTTTCTAGACATGAAGCCCAACCACAAAATGGGCTTTAACCCATTTCCTTAACAAAAATTCGGAAAAGAAATGATGGTTAGAAGGATACTGATACGACAAGTGCTTTAACACGTCATTATTTAAATAGACTTTCATATCGCCTCGCTATACAACCGTCGGGAAACTAGAAGACACCGCATCTCGCCGGAGAAAGGTAAGAAATTTATTCTCTCTACTTCGTTTTCCTGTACTTAGTGGTTATATATTCGATTACACTGTGAATCTCCTTCATGCAGACACCCCTTTCTGTGCAGAATTGTCATAAAACCAGGAAAGCCGCTTCATCTCCCCGGTGAAAGGTAACACACCCAGACTATATAATATGTTTCCCTGAACTTATATGTATCTACACGCATATTTGCATTTCCGGATTTGATATACTTCGAAATCGATACATCAGATTCTCAATTTTAGGAATATGTGCATTTCTCTTCTATTAATGAAAGATCTGGATTCATAAATATAATTATGCCGATATTGTTTATACATTAAATTGCAATGTTCAGCTCCCTTACGCAGACATTCTACTGATATATATTAATTGTGTATAAAGAGTTCATAATTATTTTTGAAATCTTGTATGTCTGGAAGAATATATGCAACATTCAGTTTTAATTAACATTACCCATCTATTAAAAGGTATACAGGCAACGACTGTCATTTAGACAACTTTGAAAGTGATTACATGTGAAAAGTTCATCATGAAGATAACTAAAGTAATTTATTCTAGATTACCACTAATATCATAGATACAATAGTTATTTTCACGGATTGGAATCATAATTGATTAAGGATAATATCAATCCACAACATTGTCTTTATTAAAACACTGTCACACTAACCGTTAATATAAGTTAGTTTATGAACCTGTGTTGTAGTTCATTAAATTAGAAAATGAAACGTTATATGACATAAAGTAAAATAAATTTTGTAGGAGTTTGATAATTATTATAATCTATTTTATATCATAATATATAGGTTTGACAAAAAATACATCAAATAAAAGTGTCACATTAATGTATGTAGGAAAATATTCTCATGAACAATGTATCTGTTTTTTTTTTCAATTTGATTTCTCTTAAACATAAATTCATAATTCGACCCATATTGATTTATAACTTACATTGTTGCTAACCTATTTTACTTTCGAAGATTCAAACTTTATTTCGTAAGTTATAATATCGATTTGTCATGAACTCACCTTCAGATCATAATAATATCACAGTTTAACCTACAACTTCATTTATGCTTTCTATTATATTAGTATTACCATATTTAGAATGATAACTACATTGAAAAAGGATGTGTTCTGTTTTAGTCTTTTATTATTTGATGTCCTATGTTGGTTCCTATGAACAAGAAACCCCAATGGAAGACTACGTCCACACTTTCATAGCGACCAACGATAATGAGATCATTGCTGAGCTCACTGCGGTGATAAAAATAGTGAACAAGTAGGCAGAGAACAGACAACTCCTCGATGCTGTTCTTGACCTAGATCTTTCCCCCTTTCCGGTATTCTACTTCGTGCATCCTACGTGATGAGATTGAGGCCAAGAAAGCAATGCTCTAGAGGCTGCAAGCACTGCGCAGGGAAGCCGAAGCATTAGACCGTGATGTGGAGCGCCGAATGCAGTCAATGTTCCCACCAAGCATGTAATTGTCGTTTACTATATTCTTTTGCTAATATGATGTTTAGGGAACTATACTTGACCACCTTATGTGGGTTGGTCATAAAAAAATTTGTACTTAACTTCTATTAAACTATCATATTCTTGATGAATCTGCCTTACTTTGTTATTGTTTATTGTTTCTCATTGTGGTCAATTATATGAGTGACTTGCTATCTCTCTTAAACAACAGTGCATGGCTATGCTAATCAATACATGGATGCATGATCTGAGTCTAAGTGGATGGTGATTTAGCGGGGCGAACAATTGTTGCAGCCATTGTACCTTCCTATATATAAACTCAGTTGGCTGTCAATATAGACAATTATACTACCAACTCAAAATATATTCCATTTACCTCCTTCCTATGTATAAATGTGCAACAACAGGCACTTATCAAACATTATCATGGAAATGTGACATAGAATTCTAACCTATAAACTCTCATAGAAAACAACAATTAAGATAAAAATTATAACTACCCTAAAGTGAACTTTAAAGCATACAAGTATATTACCTTTATATACATGTTCACTAAAACATAAAACATATTAATTATAAGGAACCACGAACGAAGTTCCTTGAAAACACCATATTGTTTTCTAATGTTTGTAATATAATTTTATTGTTGGGCTATACATTGTGAGGCATGGACATTAGACTTGGGCTTACTTGGATGTGGGCTTGATATGTTTACGACTTGGGTCTCTTGGGCCGGTTTCTTCTTGTGCGTTTACGATTTTCATTAGGGCTTTTGTAAGGGTAGTATAAATACCCATGTAGTTCATGTTTATGACCGGTTCTCGATTACGATTTTGTGCCTCCCTCTTGTATTTACGATCGTGAACTCGTGCTAATAGAAGATTGATCAAGTTTCATTCAAGATTTGATTGTGTTGCTTTATTCTTCATCTCATATCAAGTCTCTTTCATCATCTTCTTGTCGAATCACTCACAAACAAGGATTCCGCACTTGTTTGTGTTTACGATATCGTGAACGATTGTTGTTTCGGGACCAACAATTGGTATCAGAGCCAAGAATCATTTGATTCGAGGTTCCACGATATTAGATTCGAGTGTTTAGATGGAAAAAGTGGAAGCTTGCTGCTATATTTGGAGTTTACAACAGTTTCTGGGCTGTTCTTAGGGTTTACGACCGGTGTTCTTCATCAAGTCCGAGTTTACAACCTGCAAATAGGAGTTTACGACTTCAAGATTGGATTTTTAAGTGTTTACGAGCTTGTTTACGACTCGGTATTGTGTTTACGACTTCAAGATTCGAACTTTGGGCGTTTACGATTTAGTTTACGATCCGGAGGAGTTTATGACTCAGTTTACGATCCAGGTGTGTTTACGACAGGGTCTACGATCTCCATGTGTGTCAAAATCGTAAATTGGTGTTTATGATCGGAAACCCATTTGAACTAATTTTAAATTTACCTAAGCTTTCGTCATGGACTTTGAACCTAGTATGTACCAAAAGCTGGACTTTGAGATTGGATCAACCACCCGTACTCCAAGACTGACATCGGACGACAACTTCCTTGAATGGAAATACAGATTTCAAAATCATTTGAAAAGTGTTGACTTGAGACTTTGGAGATCTGTTGTCAATGGGCCATTCATTCCTACTCACACTGAAGCGGGAAAAGTTAGAGTGGTGAAAACTGAAGTAGAATACTCGGATGATGATTGGTAAAAATGTAACAAGGATGAGAGAGCATATGCTATCATGACAATGGCATTGACTCCGGAAATTGCACAATGGTTTAAGAAGTACAAGACTGCAAAGAAACTCTCGGATGCTCTGGTGGTGGCATATGAAGGAAATCCAGATATCAAGGCAAGCCGTAAACAGATGCTGAAGCAGAAGTTCAACCTGTTCAATCACATTCAAGGAGAGTCCTTTGAAGCTCAAGTTCAAAGATTTCTGTCCTTAATTACTGAGATGTCAAGCTATGACGTTGAACCCGGACTGGAGGATAAAATTATGAAACGCTTAAACAGTTTGCCCAAGTCCTGGAATACCAACATT
>JBCNJP010000007.1:75639218-75685218 GCA_039602395.1 Deinandra increscens subsp. villosa
AGTCTAACTCGTACTATGATTGCTAAGATGGAGAATGATGATGAAGAGGAGCATGCATTTGTGGTCACTGAGGAGAAGACAGGAGATGAGCAGGAGAACCTGGTTGAAGACAAGGAAGCATTTGCAGCCGAGGTCGACAACACAAAGGTATGTACTAATCCCACTTGTGCACGTTTAATTCCTGGCCTTAGACAACTTTGGAAGAATAGTGAGATAGAATTATTTGATATGCAATGCTCTAGAAGTTCGTTTAAGGGAAGATGGGAAAAGAGTGAGGAGAAAGTCAAAACACAGAAACTAGATATAGAGAAGTACCAAGCCCTTGCCACTCAAAAGTCTGTCCTGTATGATAATGCTAAGTTAGAAATAGCTGAGCTTAGGAAACAGGTAGATGAACTCAACATCAGAACAATGAGTTACAAGTGAAATTAGATGTAAATCAGTGACAAACAAAAGAATGCTCGAAGCTGGTAAGGCTTTGTCCACCTGCCTAACTGATGTTCGATTTGGTAAGGATAGAGGAGGAATAGGAATTAGCTTTTCTGAAAAAAATAAGAATAGTGTTCCTCAACCTGTGTCTAGGGATATAATAGGTATGATCTATGAGGAGGATCAGGTAGATAGATCTAAATCAGAAATGCATGAAGCAGGACCTCCCATAGATAGTGTTCTGGTTGGTGTGAAACCCATGCTCAAGAGGAGTTAGAAAATGAGAAACATATGACCTATGGTTTGGGTAATCAGAATAAATCGGTGTCACTCACATGTGAATCGGGTCCACCCCAGGAATCATTAAAAGATAATGTTAGTCCTTCTGATGTTTTTGTTTCATGTGCAGATGAAGTAGGAATCAAAGATGTTTCTGGGAAGGATGCCGAATGCTTGAGAGTGAAGGAGTGCCATGAGTCTAGTAGTTTAATTTTTGATTTACCTAAGGACGATGTTTTGGCATCTGTGTCTGAACTTAATGCGTCCAAGTCAAAAAAATTAATGTTTCCTATGTCTTCAAAACATGTTTCTAATTCTAATGAAGTAGTTAATGGTTTTAAAATTCGTGTGCCCAATACTAAAGTAGGCCGTGAGTCTAAATCCAAGGAATTTGTTCCTTATCCCTAGGTTGTTTCTACTTTCAACCGAACGAACAAGTCAAAATCAGAACAGTTTTGTTTAATCACACAACCTGAAAAGGTTACAAAACATTTCATACACAGATGGGATGATAAGCCTGAATGGAAGTCATCATACCCAAGACGTTCGTATGTTTGTAGCCATGTGAATGGGCCTAGACTTATGAACTGTTTTCAGTGTGGAAAACCAGGGCATTTTGCTGCCAATTGTTTAAATAGACCTTATCAATCATGCTATCCGCAAAACCCACAGACTAGTATGTTGCAGAAAATGATGACATGTGGAAGTAAAAATCAGAAACAACAAGCTGTGTCTCATGGGAAGCAAAATTCAAAACCAATGAAGACTCAACAGTCTAAGGTTTTAAACACTAAAACTCCAGTGACAAAGCTTGTTGATGAAAAATGGTATGTAGCCAAAACTCCAAAACCAACCTACACACCTAAAGGAGTTTACCAAAGAAAAGATAAGATGAAATCTGAACTTGTTGAAAAACAGGTACCTAAAATAAAAAGGTTTTCTCAACCTAAAGGTAAAACAAAGGTTAAGAAACAAGTTTCTAAATCAAAAGATGTTTCTCAAACAAAATAAGTTGTTCAAACAAAATTGAAACTTGAGTGGACACCTGTCAAGAAACATGCAGATAAAAAGGTCACATCTCCACAGAAGAAACCTGCAACTGTAAAGAATTCAACCAATGTGTCAAAACCTCAGAAACACATTTTATGGAAACCAAAAGTCAACACTCAAATTTGAGTGTTACTGAATCAAAAGAAGGAATGTTCCTTAAATTAGTCAATTACATTGACTCAAAGGGTGTGCCCTGATCTGTTATGGCCTGGGTACCCGACTCTAACTGATCTTTGATTCATGTAGGGACAGCCAAGAAGAATTGTCAACAATCTCTGGTACGTTGATAGTGGTTGCTCCCAACCTATGACCGGAGACTTATCGCTTCTGGAAGAGGTTCAAGATTTCAATGGAGGAGGTGTTTCTTTTGCTGGTGGAGTAGGTGGCAAGATCAGCAAGAAAGGTGTGGTGAAGAATGGCAGTTTGACGTTCTCTGATGTGCATTATGTGGAAGAGTTGTCACATAGTCTGCTCAGTATTTCGTAGATTTGTGATCGAGAATATTCTGTGTTGTTCAATAGCAAGGAATGCATTATTCTCAAACCTGGAGTTAAGATTCCTGAGGAGTGTGTCTTGATGCGTACACCCAGGCGAGGAAATTCTTATCTTCTCAACATGGGTAATCCTCCGTAATCAGATGTGGCCTATCTTATTTCAAAGCAAAATGAAAATCTGGCATTGTTATGGCATCGTCGTTTGGGACATGCCAACATGAAGAATCTGACCAAGCTGGCAAAGGGAGAGCATGTTAGAAACCTCCCTATCAAGGACTTCACATCAATTGAGAAGTGTGTTGCATGTGCTAAGGGGAAGCAGCATAAGTTACCACATCGTTCTAAAATGACAAACTCTATTTCGTCTGTGTTGCAACTACTGCATATGGATCTCTTCGGCCCAATACAAGTGCTATGTATCAGCAAGTTCTCATATTGTCTGGTGATAGTGGATGACTTCTCTCGATTTACTTGGGTTTTCTATTTGTCAAACAAGCATGAAAATCCAATGCTTGTGAAACAGTTTGTTACTCTCATAGAGAATCAGATGAGCAAGAAAGTGAAGGCAATAAGATCAGACAACGGAACCGAGTTTAAGAATGCTGAATTGAATATGTTCTGTAGAGAGAAAGGTATAGAAAGGCAATACAGTGCACCGTACACACCTTAACATAATGGTGTTGCTGAAAGAAGAAACAGAACACTCATTGGAGCTGCAAGAACTATGTTGTGTGAAGCAAGACTGCCAATTTTCTTTTGGGCCGAAGCAGTGAACACTGCTTGTTATGTACAAAATCGGGTACTTTTGAACACGCGGCATGAGAAGACGCCTTATGAGATTATTTATGGAGAAAAACCAAAGGTGGGGTACTTTAAGACCTTCGGGTGTCCTTGTACAGTCTTAATCTAATCTGATATGGGGAAATTCGAAGCAAAGGCTGATGAATGCCACTTTGTTGGGTATTCTGCAAATAGTGCTTATCGAGTCTACAACAAAACCACCAAAGTGATAATTGAGGCATTCAATGTTGACTGGTTGGAAGACAATCCGACTGATGCTGGAACTGGGCCATACTGGATCTTTGATTATGGCTCATTGTTTGAAGGTTTCAACTTCTCAAATATGTTTCCTAGTTTGGGAGAAGAAGAAGACATCATTTCTCTAGCTCCGGAAGTAAGGCCCATCTGTGGAAAATGTTAGTGACAGTGTATCAGCAACAGCTCCTAAGGATGATAATGTGGATGTTCCAGAATCTTCAGGAACTCATGATGATCAGAAGGAGTCAGAAACCCAAGGTATGAATGATAATGTTAATGATACTAACCTTCCTGTTTCTGTTTTAGTACCAGTGTCGTCAGGTGTCACTACTAGAAGCCGCGTGGGTGACATTAACTTCTGCATGTACTCATGTTTTATCTCCCAGATAGAGCCTCCAAATGTGATGGTAGCTCTTAAAGATCCAAGTTGGATGGAGGCTATGAACGATGAATTGAATCAATTTTCAAAATTAGGAGTGTGGCATCTAGTGAAAAGGCCTGACAATAAGATAGTTATACCCACAAGATGGTTGTACAAGAACAAGAAAGATGATACGAGTGTGATTGTGAGAAACAAATCCAGGTTGATTGTTCAAGGTCATAGACAGGTTTACGGGATTGATTATGATGAGGTGTATGCACCAGTGGCCAGAGTGGAAGCAATGCGAATATTCCTTGCTGTAGCAACATATCTCAACTTCACAGTGCATCAGATGGATGTGAAGACAACTTTCCTTTATGTTGAAATGAATGAAGAGGTTTATGTGGCTCAATCTCCAAGGTTTGTGAATGAAGAGTATCCAGACCATGTGTATCTTCTGGATAAAGCTCTATATGGTTTACATCAAGCTCCACGCACGTGGTATGAGACTCTATCAAAACATTTGGTGGAAAATGGTTATACAATGGGAGTGGTTAATCAAACCCTGTTTAGAAAGAAGGTGCAAGATGATATCATTATGGTGCAAGTTTATGTGGATGACATCATCTACAGGTCAACGAATGAAGAGTTATGCACCGAGTTTTAGGATATCATGAGAAAGATATTTGAGATGAGTGATTAAGGGGAGATGAACTTTTTCCTGGCATTACAGGTCAAACAAGATGAATCTGGGATTCTCATTCATTAAGCAAAATATGTGAATGAAATCCTGGAAAAGTATAAGATGCAGGACTCAAAGTCCATCGCCACTCCCATGGCATCCCGGCCTCTACTGACAGCTGATGCAGATGGGGAATCAGTGAGTGAATTCATTTATCATTCAATGATCGGTTCACTCATGTACTTGACAGCAAGCAGGCCAGAATCATGCATGCAGTGTGTGTGTGTGTGTGTGCACGTTACCAGGCTAATCCTAAACTCTCTCATTTAGCTGCTGTTAAGCGTATTTTTAGGTATCTGAAGGGCAGGCCTCAGCTTGGACTTTGGTATCCTAAGAATACTGATTTTCAATTATTTGCGTTTACTGACAGTGATTATGGAGGTAGTGATCTTGACAGGAAATCTACAACTGGTGGGTGTCATTATTTGGGAGACAGACTCATTTCATGGCAGAGCAAGAAGCAGCATACCGTTTCCAAGTCAACTGCAGAAGCTGAATATGTGGCAGCGTTAGCTGGATGCTCGCAGGTAGTATGGATTCAGAATCAGCTCACTGAATACCGTATGGAATTTCTTAATACTCCAATTTTTTCAGATAATGTCGCTGCTCTGTAAATTATCAAGAATCCTATTCAACATTCCAAAACAAAGCACATAGATATCAAGGTACATTTCATTCGTGATTGCTTTGATAGGAAGTTGATTCAGCTTGAAAAGGTAAACTCCGATCAAAATGTTTCTAACCTTTTCACAAAACCCCTTCCTCGTCCAAATTTTGAAATGTGTGTTGAAGGCCTAAGAATGATTGCCTTCGAGGAATGATCTGATCAAAACTGTTTGTACATAGTTTTGTTTTTATTTTTGCTTACTTTTGGTTTGTGTTCATTTAAAAAAAAAGGGGGGGGGGGTGTTTATGTCTCAAAAGCCTCATAAAAACAGGGGAACAAATGTTATTCTTTCAGAAAATTTGAAAATCTGTTTGAGGTTTTTATGAAGTCTTTTGTGTTTGTCTTGAGTGGGAAGAAAGTGATATAAATGTCCAAGACAATCGGAGAATGACACGCGTAAAGCTAAAGTGAAAGATTGTTCAAAGATGATATGTCGGTAAGCTCAACCCAAAACTATGATCTTCAATGTAAGTGCAGTAAACTTAACTTCTATATATGTTTAGTTTCCCGTCCTAGTTTACATGGTTTAAAAAACTAAGTCCCAGCAAAAATGAGTTGAGAGAGGTATCTACCTAGTATTCACTCTCTCACACGCCATGTTCTGCTGTTACGACAACACCACATAAAAGAAAAAGAAAAATGAAAACAAAAAGAAAAAATGAAAAGAAAAAGAAAGCTAATAAAATAATTATTTTGTTTGGTCTTCTCTGCATGCTTATGCGGCCGACTTGATCACCATCTGATAATTAAGGAAATAAGTGGTAGTCAGAACGGTGTCGCATGGTTCCTCAAGTTGGGGGTTTGTGAATCCTCAATAAACTCTGAGGTTGGGTAGGTTTTGCTATGAACAATTGGGTGTGGGGACGGTTAAACATGACGGTAATATTGTATCATAATTAAGCACTGCAAAATGACTGGATGTGAGTTTATGTGGTCAAATATTCTGGTAATCATCTAGAGCGTCGAGTAACGAAAGCTGAAAAGGGTTCCTCAGTCAAAGATATGTCTGGTTTGATCCATGAAAAACATCAGCTTCAAGGCAAGTAAATATTTGATTTCTGTAGTAGGTTATCTTTATCTTATATTTTATTCTAAGTTTATGACTATTTAAAATTTCGTTTTATATGATCAAGATCAGGTTCTCGGGGCATAAGTCTGAGGGGAAGTTTGGTAACTCTCAAAATTAACATCTTTTCAAGTGATTTATCATTTAAAAGAGGTTTGTGGACATTTGAAAGTCTTTTGAAAACTTGAGGGGGCTTTATGGAATTTATTTTTAACAAAACCCTCACACCTCCCCTCTTTACGATCCTCTACTCTCCTCCCCTCTCGGCGTTTACGATCCCGTCACCAAAACCCTAACCGCCGCACCACTTTCACCGGAAAATCGATTTCCAGCAACCTCCGATCACTGTTGGCTGATATCGAGTGCACCATCGGTTTCGCCTTCACTTTCCGACCATAAACCACACCTCAATCGACTGTTTCCACATCATTTTGTCGGTTTAATCCGAGTTTTTTGTGTGCTCGGTGATCATCTTCCTTTCTTCGTATTTCGCGTCAAATACACGAGATTAGAAGTCGATTCTGTATTTCTGGTAGTTAAAAGGTAGCATTAGATGTTTATTTTGCATCTATGACGGTTTTTTGTCGTATTTGTGAGAAGTTGCTGGTACAACAATGGCGGCTTTTCGGTGTTTATGATTATCGCGAGGAAGAAGACGACGATTCATGTTTACGATTGGTGTTTCCGATGATGTTTACGATCGGTGTTTCCGATACTGTTTACGATCGATGTTTCGATCGGGCTCACCATTTACGATTGGACTTTATAAACTCATATTTTGATCGTAATCGTAAACCCATATTTGGATCGTAAACCCAAATTTTGATCGTGAACCCGTCAAAATTCTGACTTAAAATCGTAAACACTTAAATAAACCAAAAATGTTTTTAAAATCACATCAAACTTAATTGTTTTTAAGATAAAATTGAACAAGTTGATTTTAAGAATGTGATTTGTTGAAATTGTGGTTCAAAATCAAATTCTTTCTTTCAAGAGTTTAAATTGAATTTTTTTTAACTTAATGGTATAATGTGATAATCAATTGAACTTCAAGATGGTTTTAACAAACATAATTGCTCATTGATATGATTAAGCCTGATGCATCTGTCTCGGTTTCTCAAATGGCAGAAGAAATGATAGACGAAGAGATTCATTTTGAAAGAGACCACTGTATACCTGCTTATTTGGATGACCCTCCAGAGAAACACATGCATTTGTTCTACTCTCTTGTTGCTGGGATGAACGTGTGCAAAATCAATCGTGCTCTCAGGACAAGCGTGCTGATTGATGAACAATTAGTCAGAGAATTATGGGGAACTGCCAGGGAAAATCTTGATAAAACAAGAATCACTGCAACTGTTCAAAACCGCAGAATCGAGATCGTAGAAGAAGATATTTGCCAAGGATTGAATATTACTAATAGAGCTGAGGATAAAATGGAATATACGAAGAATGAAGTGTTAGAGGGTGCACGTCTCTTGGGGTATGAAGGAAAATTCCCACCGATTTTCAAGAAGCTTTTCCCACACTACCGGAGGTGTTTGGCAAACTACTTACATAAATCATTCTTGGGGAAGAGAACAAGCTTTGATCAACTAAACAAGGTGCATGGCACAACATTTGTTGCACTGGCATTGGATTGGGAATTCAATTTTTCAAAAATGATGCTATTGGATTGGGTTGGTAATGCTGATTTGAGTGCAAGAGAGCAATTTCTCATGACTCCAAGGTTTGTACACATGGTGGTGATGAGGAAGTACCCAATGATTCAGGAAAGGGTTGAGAAGCTGGATATATAATTCATGGATGATGGTGTCTTTGGTCTGCAAACTCAAGATAGAAAGGGAAAAAGTACGTTTCAAGGAAGTCTTGAGTGGGCTAAAAGAGGTGCTTTCCCTGAGGTTGCAAGGGAACAAGATGAAGAATCAGAACCCGAAACTGAAGTGCCTCCAGTCAATGTATCTGTTGCTGAAGATCATGATGTTCCAGTGACTGTTCAGGGGGAACCAGAGAATATACATTCAGATGAAGAAAATATGATGGATGATATTTTCCCGGAGAATGAGAATTTGGCAGATGATATTTATGGTGATCTGCAGCCAACCAGCCACAAGAGAACAAGGGATGACTTGAGTTCTTCTTCAAGTGATGGTGCAATCCCACAAGATATAAATATTAATGTTACTGATGATGATATGTTTGAAGAACCTATTCCTACGCGTGAACCTTCACCGAGAAAGAAATCTCATCCAAGATCTATCAGATTCAAGTTCCAAAAGACAAGCTCAAGCTTGATGGTGTTTGAATCATCGGGTGCAAATGTTGAGAGCACATTACATGATGATGATCAAGCAGATGTACAAGAGACAACTCCAACTCAAACTGAAAGTCCTATTCTGAATGAACACAGCCCAATTCATGAGGAAAGGAAATTCTTTGAAGTTGATAGCTCATTTGTTGAGCCCAGCCCAGTGACAGTAAATGTTTCTACTGAATCAAGCCAGGGTCCAATCATTCCAAGCTTTCGTCCATATCCAACACTTGTTGGAGAAAGTGTTCAAACTGGTGATCTCCCGGTAGACCTTCGGATAAGTGCTGATCCTCAAATCAACTACCTTTTATCTCAAAACAGAAAGAGAGAGGGAGAAATAAAAGAACTGAAGGAAGAAAACAGGAGACCGAAGGAGAATGAGAGCAAGAATGAAGCCAGTATTGGGTTTTTGTATGCAGGATATCTTGAACTGAGGAAGAAATTTGAAGATTTGAAGGGAGCTGATAGTTCAAATGCTCAGAGTTCTTCTCAAGGTGCTCAAACAGCAGATGTAGTGCATGAAGATGAAGGTGATGACACCATTGAGATGTTTGACTATGTTCAAGGAGGAAGATTCATCTCGAAAGCACCAGAAAGTCATGAGAATTGGTTCAAGGATTTCTTCCAGGGACCCCCCCCAAGCTGTACACAATTGATGTGGGTGAAAGTGAAATCGACAAAAGGGGGAGCCGTTAACCTATCCTGTGCTGGCACTACGATGGTGAGAAGAAGCTGTTTGCTGTAATCAGAGATGGCTATAGTCCAGTGGAGTACTACAGAACTCGAGGTCAATTTCACTCCTGGACTGAGACAGGGATGAGAAATTTTCCGAAGGCTCCATTTATTAACAGATGGGTGAATGCACATGGAGACCTTGTTCGTAACAATCTGATGAGCCATCTTGAGGAAAACTTTGCAAAACTTTGATCTCAAGCAAACAAAATGGGTTCAGACTGGAACTGACCCTGTTACGAATGAGTCTGTGGGAGAAGTGAGGCGACCACCCACCAAGAGAACTCGAGTCATCAACATGTTGGACGAGATTGAAGATGGAATACTTGTGAGAAACTTTGACAATTAGTTTTATGATCCAACAACTCATGAGGTAGTGGTGGTCTACAAGAAGATGCGAGAATTTCGCTTCTATGATCCTGTTGATTTGCTGAGGTTTGGAGAACGTGATATCAAACTCCTGGCCACCCAACGTATCCTTGGTGATGAACTTGATTTTGAAAATGCTATAAGGGTGGGAATTTTTCATGGAACAGCAAACAGGATTATGGAACGTGAATGGTGGTTTAGGAAGGAGTCTCACACCTTCCGATTTGATTTGCTTCTTCCTTAGACTGTCTAATGGTTCATGCCTAGGGGAAGGTTGTTGGGCTATACATTGTGAGGCATGAACATTAGACTTGGGCTTACTTGGATGTGGGCTTGATATGAACTCGTGCTAATAGAAGATTGATCAAGTTTCATTCAAGATTTGATTGTGTTGCTTTATTCTTCATCTCATATCAAGTCTCTTTCATCATCTTCTTGTCGAATCACTCACAAACAAGGACTCCGCACTTGTTTGTGTTTACGATATCGTGAACGATTGTTGTTTCGGGACCAACAGTTATTGCTTTTTTCATGTGACTTTAAAAAAGGAAAAGTCTATATTCTTATTATTATAAAATAAATGTAAGGGTTACTATTAAAATTGTGTTTAACTACTAACTCTAAAAAATATAAAATATAAAAGACTTTTTAATTGTGGTCTAATAATAGATATTACTCTGTTAAAAGAAAACAAAAAAATACATAATAAGCATCTTCTCATAATTTAAACAATGTAGCATTTGTGTTTAGTACATGTACATAGTGGGCTCCGACTCAACCAACTAAAACTTGGTGGGAATAAAATGACGGTTGTAGAAGACGAAAAGACAGTCTCTTCATAACTCCCATCATTTCCTACAACCATCATCTTTTTTGCACATCACCTCCATCGAACACAGCTGTTGGAAACCCTCCTCGCCTGAAAAAAGGTAAGAAACACGATCGTCTTATTTTACTTTTTTGGTAAGAGCAGTTCCATGGTTACATACACACTTTTTGCACTTTACCTCCATCAAACACAGCTGTTGGAAACCCTCCTCGCCGGAAAAAAAGGTAAGAAACACGACCGTCTTATTTTATTCTTTGGTAAGAGCAGGTCCATGGTTACATACCCACTTTTACATATATTCATTATCCAAGCCGAGCCATACGATGGCCTCTATTTTATGACTATGTGCATGTTAATTATCATTGCTTGAGTTTGTTAAATTACAAAAGTCAACTGATTCACATCACAGATACTAAGAAACACGTATAGGAAGTGTTCTAACAAAATGTTGCCAAAACCCAGCCTTTAGATTACTTTCTTCATTCCTGAATGAAAGCTATAGAAATGAAATAAGTGGTTTTTAAAGTCTTCCGCTTTTTTGCCCATATTAATACACATAGTTATATATGTTGTTTATTATGGAGGGTTTGTTGTTCGGTGACATATTTATTTAATGTATTTTTTGTCAAACCTGTGTAACCACCATAATGTAATTAGGGGCTGTAAAAATTACACTATGTTTCTATGTTTTGTTAATCAATTATGCTGGAATATGCTGCTAACTCATTTTGCGATACTGGAATTATCACGTATGCTTTACATAAAGAATGTCCACTTTGGTAATACTTGAACTGTGATTAGTTATATGATACTATTATTAAGTATGCAATCCTTCTAAGGTTAAAATGAATCTAATTTGCAAAGTAGAAAATTGCATATGAATATGCCAGCTTACACTACCTTCCTAATTTGGCTACACCTTTTCATGATGCATTGTTCTGTCTCCACATGTTCCAAAATTTCAATGTAACTGTGTTCCAATTTTGTACAGATGCCAGTTAAGACACTAATTGATGTCAGCGGAAATACCGATCAACATCCAGGAGTGGTCAGTTTTTATCTTAAGACATTAGATTCAAACCAAAGAGTAGACACCTCTTGAACTAATAGGGATTTTGTGTAGGTGCTGCCTGTACGATTCACACAGGAGTTACCCAAAAAGTGTACATCTATACTAATTGTTGACTATAAGAAGAACAAATTTAATGTCAATATCGAACACATGGGCTCAGGTGTGAGGGCAGCAAATGATGCAACATGGGCAGCTTTTGTCAATTCCTTTAATGGTCAAGGAAACATAAATTGTGTCTTTCGTGGAGGAAGAGTAACAAGGTAGAGGTTGCTGCGTTCAACACTGATGGCCTAGAGATCCAACAAGATAGTAATGGAAAGGAGTTTATAAATGCATGCGTGGTACAGACCATCGAAGAATCCTATTATAAACAGGTTGTATTATTTATAGCTACAGATTAAGACCATGGACATTAACTATGAACTGCATTTTATTTGTAACCCAATTGATGCCATACTAATTCCATATATTATATTTTTCAATTTAGCGTTTCCCACGGCAATTTCTTCAAAAGTTTGCAAGACAAGCGGTTGTAAATAACACCTTTTAGGTGAAAGAAGAGCCACAGGATGAAGGGACCTCCATACAAGTAAGCTATAGAATACTGCAATCCACTGTTGTGTTTCACAAACACACACATAGTCACGTTATTATACTACATGACGTCCACATTTTTATGTTTTGACATAAAAGAAGCACTCTACTCTTTTCGTTAGTTCCCTTTTATAATTAACCCTATTATGGGTTATCTTAACACAATTTACTAACATTCTACATAAACAAATACAGGTGGCACCAATTCAATTCCCACACTGGTGTTCCAACAAAAATGCAAACAAAGTTAAGTTCTTTGGTCGACGACAAGATTGTGTTATGGATATTCCATATACCTTCAACCACGAAACAAAACAAAGCGTCCCTACAGGGTGGAGGGGAGAAACATGGCCGCTGTTCTATACTGAGAATAAAATTGATTCTGACTACTGGCTGGTTTTCACTGACCTGGGGACTACTGAACAATATAGCTTCAACTTCAGTGTCGATGTGTTTAGCGAGTTAGGAGTAGCGTTGTACCCAGACCCTGGTCATTATTGTACTATTTCCCTCCTCACCCATCATCACAATGATCTCAAGGCACACTATTTCAAGAGGCTCGCCTCTCAAAACCTAGAGAACCATCTGCTGGTATTATTTCACTCCGTGACATACTCAGCTATGTTATAATACCTAATAGTAAATAACTTATCACTTATGTAGTTATATTTAATTATACTTTCCTACTTTCTGTTTTAGTCAATACCTAAAGTCCTGAACCAGAAGTTCTGAGGTCATTACTACAAGGGGCGGTCTTACATTATGGTTTGGTTCAATTCTCGGTCAAGATTGTTTCTAGCGATGAAGATGGCCCTCACCCTCGGGTAATGATGAAACGGACTGGCAAGCATTTCTACAGCAAACAGGTGTCCCTCAACACAAGCTCTTGCACTTTGAGCTAGATGAGGAAATACCTAACTCGGATGAGATTGTGCGTTTCAAGTTTTGTTAGCCTGTGTATCCGGATGTTCTCACCATTGTTTTTGTATGTCATACTCTTGCGGGTTCTTTTGCCCATCCTCTTTGTATGCCCGCCAAATATTACTGTTTCTTAACTTTGCTACAACATGTTTGGTTTGTTTTCACGTTGATGACAATTTGATACACTATTAAGGTTAACCACTGATCTATTATATAGAGCCACATGACACTTGCGTTCCTATGAAAATTTGTAGTGGAGCTTAGAAAGTGTTAGTTTATAAACAGCTGACATGTTGATAGACTATTAAGGTTATTCATGAATCTTTTCAATAGAACCACACGATGCTTCCGTGCCTATTTATGTTCGTAGTCAACATTAGAAAGCGTTAGTTTATAAAGATGTCCTATTAAAACCTGACACTAAGAAGTGATTTATAGATTATTTCAGCCTAAGAATGACATGGTGTTAAATTGGTAGTCTCATAATAAAAGTCCAGATTTCCTACATAACTACTTATTTGCTTCTTCATAACAGGGAGCATAATTTTTACTATCGTTATGACTCCCTGGCACATGTAATGGAGGCTTTTTGTTACACATAGCAAGTTGTACACAAACTTATGGTATTACCTATAACTATCACCATCAATCCATGTTTAACATATATGTTGTGATTTAGTACATCATGACTCGCTACTATACAAACGTAATTCTAATTCATATGGGATTTGTTTTCTTTCTTCAAATAATACAATATCCATTATAAAGCAAAACATATATATTGTGGTTTAGTAAAACATGAGTTACTACTATATAAACATAATTCTAATCCATAATATAGTTATCATACACCTGAAGTGAAGGTGTTACAAAAAAATGAGATATATTTTGTTTCCTGAGGTAATAAAATTTAACTATTAAAATTTGAACGAAATAAAAGACTAAACATTTGATGAAACATGATTACTGATATCTTTGCTCCCTTCAATCAATTTATGTAACGATTATTTGACCATACAAAACTGATTTAATTTTAGGGAAAATTGCGGTTCAAACATACAATAATCCTTTCACTAGACTATCCACATTCCTAACTAATACAATCCAATCTTATATTAATAAATCTAATTTCTTTTTCTTCAATCTATTCAATCTAATCTAACTTATTTTTTCATATATATTCAGAACCCAGCCTACCAATTGTGTGGATGAATATATTTTAAACGGTTGTAAGACTACGGAGCAAGTAACCAGTGTTTTCCTTCTAGTCAGCCATCGTATAAAATATTGATTAATGTTAACGGAGATAATAAAGACGAGCTAAGATACGTAAGTTTTAATTTAAACAATTAATTGGTCAACAAAAATTTTATCACCTTCTTACTAATATATTTTCCTTCTAATGAGGAAAACATATTTGGGTTTGATAGGCTAAGTTACAATGAATTTGATGAATAGGCCTTACACATTAACTAACGATTTTAAAAGAAATGGAATCAGGCGTACAATATGATGCATACAGAGATTACGCCACCTTTCTTTATGCTCCTTATCTACGTTTAATACCGATGTAATATTTCAAAGAAATTACATGCAAATTAGGTCCTAAGAAAACTCATACATGGTTATTCATATTGATTATTATAAGATAACTAAAGATTGATATTCATATTGATCATTATAAGATAACCAAAGATTGATATCATTCGTACCATTGTATACTTCGAATCGTTTCACCCACCTATGATAATCTTCCAATTTGAGCAACTTAGGAACTTTCTGACTTGTTCCTATTTCATTATCATACTCAATAAGAGCTTGCATCATGTCCTGAATCGCGGAAAATGCTTGATAATCACTCATTTTGAATTTGCGATATCGGTAACAAAAACTTCAAACTCAAAAACGAAGGTTTTAAAAGTGGAATTTGGGTATCGAAACAGAGGGTATTGGCCATAAGGCAGTAAAAGTGTAGATCTCGTCGAGACGGTGGTTTTGGCTGGTATTGGGTTCCGTAACTCCAAATAGAACTCAAGTTACATCAGTTTTAGTGAACACTAGTTTTCTGCCCGATTAACCAAAAATTTCCAGCGAACCAAATTCTCAACGAACCAACTCCAAACAAAATTCAATTTAGCGAACCGAAAACTTCTTGGAAAACCCAGTGAACCAGTGATTTGAACAAACCAAGAACACATGGCGAACCAATGAACTGGTGAACCAATTGGTTAGTTGTAACTACTCCGAACCAATTTGAAGATTACCTAGCGAACCAACTTGAAGATTGCCTAGCGAACCAAATGGTGCGGCGAACAAACAAAGAAGATTGCAATCGAACCATGAAGAACATCATCCAACAAACCAAAACTTTATCCGGCGAACCAACAGATTCAAGGGCGAACAAGACTGAAATTTTCGGATTTTCACGAGTTTGAAGGTTTTGGACTGTAATTTGCAGTAGTAAGCAACGAAAACACACTAGGAACGTTTTGAAATCAACTTTAACATCAAAAACACCCGGATTTGAGAAAATTTGATGAAAATGGATCAAAACCCCACTTTCTCTTTCTAGAAATCTCAAATATCACAGAAATTGATGAGCAAATGGAACTAGAAAGCTCTGATACCACTTGTAGAGACGAGGAGCGATGGATGGATTGCTAATCTAGTGATATCGAGATTGAGAAGAGATCAAAAGTAAATACAAATGAGATTTGTATGATTGAAAGCTTGAGAGCAACACACAGAATACACACACAGAATGTAGAGATATCACAAGAGTTCTACACATTCTAAACAAGTCAACCTATTTATAGGTGACATCTATCTGCCCTGCGAACTATCCAACGAACCAATGGTTCGTTGGCTCCTAACCAATGGTTCGGACCATGGTTCACTGCTCTATGACTCACAAACACGCTCTCACATAGATACAATACAAGAGACACTCTGTAGCATAGGGTTATGCTCTAACAGACCTGGATCCAAGTCGTCAGACAATTCGAACATCTATATGCTCAACTCAACAACCAGTTTAAGTTTTGAAAACAATTTGTCAGAGTTAAATGTCATTAACAAAATAGTGCGGAAGCATTTTCATCAAGTTTCGAAAATCATTGTGGAAGCGATAAAGCATTAAGTTAATAATTTATTTAGCGGAAGCAATATCATGAAAACAGTTTAAGTTTGCGGAAGCGATATCATAAAGATAGTTTAAGTTGTTTGTTCGCCCACGGTGACCAATGATGTTTAATTATTACAAAGAAGAACATACTAAAAAGTGTCAAAGCTAGGTTGGTGAGTTCATAAGGTTAAGCAGATAAATAACATTTATCAAAACAGTTCATTAACCAGTTACCCTCATCAAGGCATAACCCAAAGCAGGGAATCCACCTTGGAAAAGCAAGCTGATATTTATACACGTGGGTAGCTAGCCCATAAGATTTTTATAACACCATTGATGACAGCTTACGTTGCCTTCCTGTCATACTGTTTGCAAGTAATGACCGAGCTAGGACAATATAATACCCGCCCCGCTCCCAGGGGTCGAGTAGGGCATGTCAAGTCCACTTGAAAAGTCGTGAGCATCGGATCGTCTACTCAATCTAGCTAATCGGATACAAAACGAGTAATTATAATGATTGTTTTATTGATCTAGAGAAGAACAATTATAATCAGAATCACAGAGAACACACTACAGAAACACACATTTATGGATATCTCTCACTCTCAGAACTTCTGTACAAAACAAAGAACAAACATGTATTTATACTGACCCGCCGAACCTTAGCCGAACCTGAGGTTCGCCCTGATCCAAACTCCAGGTTCGGACAAAGTTCGGCCAGTCACACTTTGACTTGAACTTGTTCTTGACATGATGCAACTTGATACTTCACACGCCGCACAAATCAGGTATCAACAAACTCCCCCTCGTCGTGTGCAGTATCCCTTCAATATCATCACAAAAGTATCTTAAATCAAACTCCCGCTCAACTTGATCGTAGCTTGATCTTGAATACTTGACAATGTCTGGTGATTCTCTAGTCTTTATCAACAGCTTCAGAAGACTTGAAGTTGTGATTTCTTTCACTTTAGCAACCTGCTCAAAATTTAAATAATCATGGCGCAAAAAGTCTCTTTGAGACTCCAAGATATGATTTTGAAAATTTGATTTTGTATCATGTGTTGATCAGATCGAAAATAAAGCAGAAATAAAATCTTTCTGGGTTTTAGAAAATTTATATCAAAACAAACCTAAAATCTTTTTGATTTTTCAAAACTTATGCTAAAACACACCAAAAATCTTTTTGTACTTTTCTTGAAATGAAATGTAAATGTAATACAGAATCTGACACTATTTTTGGTATGAGAAAGATCACTATATGGGATCATATTGGTCATGTCGCACTGAACTTCACTTCAATTTCAACTAATTGAAGCACATAAGTCATGCTGATTTCCGGTATAATTTGTCCATCTTAAACTCAGGCAGAATCATACTCATAACATCTAGATATGTTAAGGTATTGATTAGATTTTGCTTTGATCAGTGTATCCCACACTATCAGAAATATTCAGACATTTTTCTTTTTCTCTTTCCTTTTGTGTGATTACCCTTGTGATTTTTCACAAAGTATAATATTTTCATGATATCGTCAACTGTGTTCCATGCAAAAAGAAATAAGAACGTTAAATCGTCTACCTTAAGGTCGATCTTTCGATACGCAGATAAGGCCTCGGATTTAACAAAATAAGAAAATAAAACAAGTTGAAATTGTATAACCCAACAACAATCAGGTCGGTACTCCCGTACACGCAGAGAAAGTCTGATGAGTTATATGAAACACCAAAGAAAATAACGCAGAATGTCAAACAAACAACAATCAGGTCGGCCTTGTGAGCACGCAGAGAAAGTCCGATTGTTTGACAAAATAAAAAAAACAAACAAGTTTAAATCTTTGCAAAATGAACACATGTATACACAGTGACATCTCAATTTATTTTTCACACTTATTTTTCTTTTTGTCATGAAATACACATCAAGATTTTATCCACATGGTCAAGCATTAGTATTTAATGTATATCACATCTAAATACTTTCTGATTTGCCAAGCCTACCAAACATATCAAACAATGATCTTATGGCTCTTTCATCTACTCTATCCATGAGTCAGATACGTAAGCCAATGTACCATAATTTCCCAATGATCAATTTCTCAAAATTTTATGTATTGTGCATGTATTCACCTTCTTCCCATAACATGCATTTTCACAATTTCTACCCCTTACATGCAATTCCCCCCCCCCCCCTTAAAATGAAAACTCAATTTTTGGATTTTCATTTTACAAAAACAAGACGCTATTTTTGGATTTTTTTAATCAACTGAAAATGCATAAAGTAAGAAAAATTGATTAATCAACACTGATACCTTGCAGTTTAAGAATTTCAGAAAATTTGCAGGTTAGAAAAAATATATTTCATGAAATTTAAGTTAAGCAGAATACTCCTCCATCAATAACTTTTTACAATCATCGATAGGTCTTCTAGAAGTACCTGCACACTGGTCAAACGCATTAGTTTTTAACTTGACCCGAAGCTACTGCTTCAGGTCTATCAGTGTCCTGGTTTTGCTTTGAATCCACCTTTGGTTTCCAGAATTGTGATTGTTTTGGTAACTCTGTTTTTGATGAATCCATCACAGGTGGCTGTGATGAAGAATCTACATTTTGAACCTTTTGAAACCTAGGAACAAAACATTTTTGTTTTAGAAAGAATGTAGGTTCACATTCATCAAAAACTCTGCCTTGTTCATCAATGAACTTTGGTTTGGCAGGTTTACCAAAAACTGGTTTCTGTTGAAACCGTTGTTTTGATTCAGTAGGAAGTGGACAATCTTTTGCCCTATGCCCTTTTTGGTGGCAAACATAACATAGACGTTCAGTTTTGTCCCACCTTTTAGGTGCTTGCACAGATTCACAAATATGAATATCTCAAACATGGTCAGAAAAAGAATCATATACCTGTTGGCGGTGATCATGAACCCATTTAGATGTTGGGCTTCGAGAATGAGAACCATCAGAATAAACTTTTGCATTCTGATTCTTTAAGGTTCTTGAAACTTCCTTCTTCACAAAAACTTCAGAAATTTTCCTAGCATCCACGCAATAAAGAGGAAACTCTTTGTCGGAGAATATCTGTTTCGAACCCTTGAGTTTTTAAAACCACCCAGGTTGAACCTTCTCAGCCTTGAAAACTTCCTTCTTCACTTGCTTCATTTTAAGCTTCTTCAAATCTTGTGATGTTGATGCTGGAACCTCCTCAGCTTTGACATTATGTGCTCTAAAACCCAAACTAACAGTTTTCTCAAAAACGTTTTCTTTAGAATTGGAAATCTGGTGTCCATCCTTTAGTTAATTTAAAGCCGTTATGCTGTCCGTTTTTCGAGAAATCCGTAAAACTAATGAACTCTTGGTTGTTTTGGATGTTTATCTGTGTTTGTGAGTGCAGGGACTTGGAGTTTATTAAAGACCACAACACGGTAGCATACTTGCTGGATCCACCTGCGGAGTATCGTGAGAAGTACCAGTCAATGATAGCAGGATTGAAGAAGTGCTGTCTACACTATGCACTTACAGCAAATCCGGTTATCTGCAAACGTATGCAGCAAGAATTTTGGAAGACAGCATACGTATCTGATGATGGAAAGCAGATTCTGGCCAAGATACAAGCAACTGAAGTGGTGTTGACTGAGGAGAATATCAGACAAGCTCTCAGGCTTAAAGATGTTGCTGCAGATCCAATCACTCTGGATAAAGAAATGGTCTCTCAATGTCTGAAGGAAATGGGTTACCACACAGTATCTCCTCCCACTATGAAGGCTCTCCTTCCACCATATTGGAGAATGCTGGCCCATTACCTGCAAAAGTGCGTGATTGCAAAGAAGAGCTCGACTGATCAACTGAACCAAGTGCACACCCATTCTATGGTGTCACTAGTTAAAGGAGTTCGATTCAACTGGTCCAGGTTGATATTTGATGATGTGAAGGCTGTGGTGACTAGAGATAAAAAGTTTGCAGCCGTTCCAAGGTTTATCCAGTTAGCTCTGGATTCTAGATATCCAGTTTTAAGGAAGACTAATGACACTCATGATACAAAGCCTATGGGCATTGATGTTTTCCTGATGATTAACCCAAAGAAGAAACTGACTGATAAGGTGCCGTTTGGTGACAAGTTTGGTGAATTTGCAGAGATAGTAAGAGAGGAGGTTCCTGTACAAAGAAATGCAGTCATTGAAGAAGAACATAATGTACCTGCCTCTCAGAATCCTGTTACTGAACTCACAGATAGTTCAGACTGGGAAGATTTTGATTTGGAAGATGTGCAGATTGGTGCACTAAATTTTGAAGGTGAAGATAGTATCAATTATGATACATATCTTGATGACATCAATCTTGAGGAAGTTGAGACTGAAACTGCTGAGACGCCACTGATTAGAAAATGGAAAGCCATAGAGGATCCTCCCCTCAGTGCTTTTGTTACTGAAGAAATGACTGAGACTGAGTCGATTGCTACACAACACCATGGAGAAGGCCCAAGTGACCCTAGGAGAAGGAGATTAGATTCTCATGTGCCACCAGTCACAAGTTCCAGTGGTGGTCAATCATCTTCTCAACCCACTTCCCAAGAGAAAGGGAAAGTAGTGGAAACCCCTGAATACAGACTGGAAAAGGAATTTAGAGAAGAAATAGAAGGTCTGAAAGCCCAGAATGCAGCCCAAAGTGAGGTAATTGGAGACTTGATTGATATTCAGAAGATTCACAACACTGAGTTGGAAAATCAGAAGAAGATAAACCAAGTGTTTACCAAACAATTTAGAGATCTTCATAAGCTGGTCAAGCAGCTTAAATCGGATAGATCAAGCAGGTCAAACCCGAGTCAAGGTGATAAGGGTGATCCAGGTAACACAGAAGGAAGTTCAGGTGCAGGTGATTCCTCACAATCACCAGCATTTGACTTTGAAGCTGATATACCTGAGGAAACTCAAACTGTATTACCCGAAGCCTCCAATGAAGATAAAGATACCAGGGATAGAGATTATATGACAATACCAGCTTCTGAGTTTGACGGAGGTTGGGAGGCTGAGACATTTGCTTATCCCCCTGAAAGGTATCTAATCCAGCTGGGAGAACATTATCATCATAAACAGGGAATCGATGCTGATATTAAAGCCTGGATGTTTGATGGAGAGAAAAATATGTTTGTTGTGCGGAGAAAGGGTCAATATCCATTAGAGTACTACAAGAGCTGGACCCAGTTTTACCCCTGGACGAATGTAGATCTGACAATGCTTTACCAGGCACCGTTCTCAAATCCATCAAACAATGAGCAAGCAAAGTATTTTTACAAGAAACTGGAAAATGCAGTGCGAAGCAAGTTCAAGAGATTTGAAGATTTTCCTCACAAGAAATCCTATGTGAAGAAGTACAGAGGTGTGTTCAAGTGGGACGGAAAGAAGAGTATCCCAGGTAAGGAGAGTGTACCAGCAAAGAAGTTCACAAATGTTCTGTATCCACCTACAGAAAAGACAAAAACAATACCTCTGCCGATGAGACATCCTGAAGATTGCCTGCATAATTTTTAAACATGGGCTTATAGTGATTATTCTGGCGAAGCCAAAATTCTCTGCAAATCAAAGACAATTGATGTCATGGAAGTTCATGATTTGATGAGGTTTCATAAGAAGGATATAATGGTGCTTGCCAAGCATCAAATTGAGTGTAATCAGGATACTGAAGAATATGCCAAGTGTTATACTCGAGCTGTAGCTGAGATCGTGGCAAAGGAGCTGTGGTATGATCCAGCAACGGTGAATCTGTCAAAGAAGTTCAGAATGTGAAGACGACCTAATGCTAAAGCCTAGGGGAAGATTGTAGAGTCTAGAATTTTATAAGGCTTTTGCATTAGAATTACTTTTGGGCTAGTTAAATGTAATTGGGCTATGATTATACAAATGGGTTTTGTGGGCTTGTGGATTGGTCGAATATAGGGCTTAGAGACCGATTTCTATAGCTTGTTTATCAAGCATAGGACTCCCTATATATAGATAGCTTGTTTATGTAATTAGGGTTGGTTGCTCCTAAGGTGTTCTACGATTTAGGTGTTCTACGATTTTGGTGTTCACGAAATTCTTTCTGAGAATTTCGATCAAGTGTGTAAGCAATCAAGATCAATAGTAAAGTGTTTTCTTCTTAATCGGTTTGTGTTCTTGATCTAATTCGTATTGTTTATTCATCTTATTTGTATTTATCTTGAATCACCTATAATCACCGGATTCCGCACGGTGGTTATAGACATTGATATCGCGTGAGGGTTCAATTTGATCCTTACAAAAAGATATCAAAGCTTCATTTAATCAAGCGGCTAAAGCTGGGTCCTCGGGTTCTCAAGTTGATCTGACAAAGTTACCAGGCTACAAAGGTTCAGGTTTGGGTAGCCAAGGTATGCAATTTGAGAAGGCAACGAAGAAGAACATGCCAAAGAAGGTTAAGAAGGAAAAGAAGGATACAAGTTTGGATCAAATTTATCATCTGGCTCAAGTATTCATTTCTACCATGGAGAAGGGATTTGGGGGAAAGCAGGAAAAGAAGTTTTCATCTGAAAGTTATTCAAAATAATCTTCTTCATCTGGTTCAAATGCTACACCTCAAAGTCCTACATCTAAATGGGTACATTCTAACCGATTTCAAGATTTTGATGAAATCTTTGATGATTTTGAATTTGTTGATAAATCTTATCTAGTTCGGGACAAGTCACATTCTAAACGATTATATCGTTTGTGCTATCAATGTCCCCGAAAGGGACATATGGCACAGGATTGTCCTGTAACTGCCAAAAGAATGTTTTCTGGAAAAACTGCCACAATAATTTATGAATCAGGCAGAATTTTTACTGACTCACCAACTTCTCATTTTAAATTGAAAAGTAAACAAATTTTCAAAAGTGATCCTAGTGTTAGTGATTCATCACAAGATGATTTTTCAATAAAAACTGCACCTGCAAAAATGCAGTGGCGACCTAAGGTTGTAAGCTAAGCTGCAACAGATTTTGTGGAAGACACTGGTCGACTAGAAGCTGTGTGCTTCGGGTCATTTGAATACTAATTTTTTGAAACCAGTGTGTAGGGTACTTCAATAAGACCTATTAGTGATTGTGAAGTTCAACACTTCTTGCAGTTTCTGATAATGGAGTTTCCTGCTTAACTTACATTGCATGCTTCATATTTAAAAAATGAAAGTTTTTCTGAAAGCTAAAATCTGACAGGTATCCGTATCGATTGGTCAATTTTCTTTCTTTATTGCATTTCGTTTGTAGTTTAGGGGAGAAAATTGAAAAACCAAAAATAGTGTCTTTGTATTTTGTTAAAACGAAAATCCAAAAATAGAGTTTTCATTATCAGGGGGAGAAAATGGAAAAATACAAAAACTTTGAAAAACAGAAAATACAAAAACATTGAAAAATGAGAAATTGATCCGACATATTTGGGAAATGATGGTACATTGGCTTACGTGTCTGATTCATGGATAAAATAGATGAAAAAGCCATAAGATCATTATTGGATGTGTTTGGTAGGCTCAGCATTAAATCAGAAAGTATTCAGATGTGATAAACACATTAAATACAAATGCTTGACTAAGTGAACAACATCTTGATGCATATTTCATGATATATCAAGAAAAGATATGTGTAAACATGTGTTCATTTTGAAAAGATTTAAACTTGTTTGATTTTCTTTATTTTGTCAAACAATCGGACTTTCTCTGCGTGTCCACAAGACCGACCTGATTGTTGTACGTTTGACGTTCTGCTTTATTTTCTTTGGTGTTTCGTATAACTCATCGGAATTTCTCTGCGTGTACGGAAGTACCGACCTGATTGTTGTTGAGTTATACAATTTCAACTTGTTTTATTTTCTTATTTTGTTAAATCCGAGGCCTTATCTGCGTATTGAAAGATCGACCTTAAGGTAGACGATTTAACATTCTTATTTCTTTTTGCATGGAACACAGTTGACTAAATCATGAATACACTCATTATGTGTTAGATCACAAATGAAATCACAAAATGTGATAAGTAAATACATGTCTGAGTATGTCTGATAGTGTGGGGTACACTGGTCAAAGCAATCTAAATCAATACAATAACATATCCAGATGTGATTGTGCCTGAGTTTAAGATGGACAAATTATACTAGCAATCGACATGACTTGTGTGTTGAAATAATTGAAATTGAAGTGCAGTTCAGCATATCATGATCATTATGATCCCAAGTTGTGATCTTTCTCGCAAAAGACAAAAATAGTGTGTGATTCAGTATTTCATTTCTGTATTGCATTTATGTTTCATATCTGAAAATTCCAAAAAGATTTTAGGTGCGTTTTAGCAAAAATTTAGAAAAATCAAAAAGATTTTAGGTTTGTTTTGATATAAAATTACAAAAAGCCAAAAAGATTTTATTTCTTATTTTGTTTTCGACCGATCGATACAAGATACAAAATTGTGATTTCAAAACTATATCTTGGATTCTCGAAGAGAAGTTTTGTGCCAAGATTAAATTAATTTTTCAAAAGAAAAGAAAAGCCGCATTTTTGTCTTCTGAAATTGCAGGTTTTCGTTTAAACAAGACTCACGCATGGTGAAAGGGGGAGTATGTACTATCTTTCACAAGTGGATCTTGAAGTTCAAAGATTGTTCAAGATTGATCCAGCCATGCAAGCTCTATTTTAGACAAGATTTCACGTTGAAGATCGGATACAACGATGCTAAAGATTGAAGACTGAAGTTTTGTTAGATTGATAAATAGCTAGCTACAATACACGTTAAGGGGGAGTTTGTTATAGCATATTCCTATGCTACGTTGTGTCTCGTGTATTGTATCTAGACTAGAGCGTCTGTGTGAGTCATAGTTGCAACATACCAAGGTGTCATACCAAATGGTATGCAAGTTGGTACGCTAGTAAGTTGTGAACTATAAATAGTTCGGGTTAGACAGAGTTGAAGAGTTCTGTCATTTGCTACATCTTAACTGTGTGTAACTGAGTGTGTTTCTCTCTCTAGCTTGTAACTCTTTGTGAATCAATAAAGCTTTGCTTTATTTACATCGTGTTTGGTCTCGTATTTCCGAATCATGCAGTAGTAAGATCTCTCCGTGGTTTTACATTCAACAACAATCAGGTCGGTCTTGTGGACACGTAGAGAAAGTCCGATGAATTATACGAAACACCAAAGAAAATAAAACATAACCTTAAATGAACAACTATTAGGTCGATCTTGTGGATACGCAGAGATAGTCTGATCATTTAAGAAAATAAAGAAAATAAAACAAGTTTAAATCTTTGCAAAATGAACACATGTATACACAGTGACTTCTCATTTTCTTTTTCACACATCTTTCTATTGATATCTTGAGATACTCTTCAAGATGTTGTCCAGTTGGTCAAGCAATAATATTTAATGTATATCACATCTGAATACTTTCGGATTTAATGCCGAGCCTACCAAGCACATAGAACAATGATCTTATGGCTTTTTCATCTAATTCATCCATGAGTCAGACAAGTAAGCCAATGTACCATCGTTTCCCAATTATGATGGATACAATTTCTCATTTTTTAATATTTTTGTATATTTCGATCTATTTTTCTCCCCTTAAAATGAAAACTCTATTTTTTTTGGATTTTTCATTTTAACAAAGACACTATTTTTTGTTTTTCAATTTTCTCCCCCTAAACAAAATACGGAATGTAAAAGCAAGAAAACTAACCAATCGATACATTGGGACTAATATGGTGTTGATTCAGTAAAAACTATTGGGACTAATCAGGTGATGATGAACCACCAACACTTGAATCATATTTGAAAAATTATTTCTTTTGAGATTTAAATTGTGAAGGTGTTGATTCAGTAAAAACTATGTCTGATACATCAATAAAAGTAGTAGATTTATCAGAAAAATATTTCTTTGCAGTTTTAGGACAATTTTGTGCCATGTGGCCTTTTCGGCGACATTGATAGCACAAGCGATATGATCGCTTTGGTTTATGTTTGTCCTGAAATGCATGACACATATCATCATAATCAAAATTATCATAAAACTCATCAAAAACTTGAAACCGGTTACCATGCACCCATTTTCAAGTAGGACTTCGAGGAGTAGTGTTTAAACCAGATGAAGAAGAAGAATCTTTGAATTATTGACCAACTCTTGAATAACTTTCAGAAGACTTCTTCTTTTTTTGGTTACCCTCGAAACCTTTCTCCATGGTAGAAATGAAAACCTGAGCAATTTGATAAATTTGATCCAGATTGGTATCCTTCTTTTCTTTTGGAATCTTCTTTGGCAGATTTTGCTTATCTTGCTTCCCACCTTTCTGATTGTTACTACCCAAACCTGAACGTTTGTAACCCGGTAGCTTTGACACTTCGACTTGAGAACCAGAAGAACCTACTTTTGCAGCTTGAGTAATTTAGCTTTAATACCCTTTAAGTTGTTAGCTTGTACTAACTCAGCAGCAACTTTTTCTTCAGACAACTTCACTTCATCTTTCTCACTTTCCACTTGCATGTTAGATCTCTCAGAAACAAATTCAGAATAGTCTTGTTTTGCATCAGAACATTTGACATCAACCAGAGGATCAGTTTGAATAACCGGATGTGGAATTTGATTATGCTTTTCTCCTCCAAAAACTTTCTTGAAATTTTCATCTTTACACAAGTAACTTGTAAAAGAATGTGAATTCTTCAGATTATATCAATTGTTGATTTAGATCGAGAACCTCAACTTTAAGTCTAATATCTTCTTCTGCACTTCTCCCAGGGATTTTTCAGAATCAATTAACTGCTCAGAAACCCTGTTTGACAAAGATTTTTCTCTTCTCATATTATCATGTGCATCATACACTTCTAGTGTAATCTTATCCACCCTTTTATTTATAAATCTCAATATTCCTTGTCAACAAATTGTTTTCTTTTGTCAAGTTTCTGACTTTATCTTGTAATCCAGAATGTACCACTTGATGTTCTTCTTCCAAAGCAGTAACTTCATCATAAGCTTTCTGAATTTCATCATAATATTTCTGAAGTAAATCCAACTTTGCTTTTGATTTGCTAAACAAAGAGTCAAAATCTTCTATTACTTCCTTTGCTTCTTTATCCCATTTTTCCGCATTCTTAATTAAATCTTCTTTATTAGCAAGCAATGTAGAAGTCTGGGTAACCAACTCTGCATTTTCATTTTGCAATTTCAAAATCTGTGATTTATCTTCAACACACATTTCTTCAAATCTTTTCTGAAAATCTTCAAACTCTTTTTCAACACACTCTTTTCTTTGATTAAATTTGCATTTGTCTCAATAAACTCATCAGAATCTACACATTTCTTCTTAGAAATTTTCAACTCCTCTTCCTTCTTGTTGTTTTCAATAATCAAAACTTCATTTTCTTTAACCAATTCCTGAATCTTTCTTTCCTTTAGAGAACAAAGTTCACAAGTAGATTCATAACCACTAACTTCAGAATCATAATCACTTGATTCAACTTTCATATTTTCCATTAATGCTATATGTGAATCACCAGTGAAACTAGATTCAGACATAGTCTCCATGCTACTATCATTTGCTTGAGAATGACACACAAAAGCAGATTCATCCGGAAAATGTTCTAACCAATCTATACCTTCATGAAGTGAAGATACCATAGTTGTTGCTTCTTTATTGTGAACATACTGTCACACCCCGGTCAACGGATTGGGTGTGAGCTAGACGAAATCATAGTCGCGGATATACAGAACAACTTCTTCTAATTTCAAACGTCATCAAAACATAATACCATTCATGTTGCAGCGGAAATATGTGGTGAAATGATATTGTCTTACATTTGAATAAAATGTCTTAGTTTGATATTGAAATCATAAAGCAGTTTATTTAAGATAGGCCGGGACTACGACTTCGGTAAAGCAGGGTCGAAAGTTACAGTGAAGCCCCATTTGCACGTCTTCTATGACTAGCCTTGTGCCCGCGCGTTGCGGCGGCGACAGTGTATAGCGTGTTATTTGTTTTCTGTTTCTGCGTTCGGCGGCGATGACAATTTAACAAGCGATATTTGTTTTTGTTAACGCGATGCGACGGAACGACAATTTATAATGCGGTCAATTGGCTCCCTCAAAACGATCATCCACCTCTCGTAGGCGGCGTTCAACGGCGGCACCATCAAATACGTCGGAAGACGGAGACGGAGAGGAATTGGAATCCGAGAGAGAAAGCATTTTGGAACAGTTAGATTTGTTTTTTTTTTTGTTTCTTTTAGTTTTAGTTGGTACTGTAATGTTCTAACTATGGGTCAGTTGGGTTTTTCTTTTTTGTCAGTTTGCAATGTATCAGTATTGTTATTTTGTAATGAAATTTTCTTGAATTAATGTATCATTTTGGCATCATTTGGAATGGAATAGCATCGTTTTCTTGAATTAATGTATCAATTTCTCATATTGTTCGTCAATGACTTGAATGGATTTGGAATGGCTTGAATGAATTAATAAGATAATGACATCATTTTGGTCATGGTTCATTGTAGCAGCCTTGAACTTAGACATTTTTCTCAATGACTTGAATGAGTTTGTTTAAAAAATATGGTCATGTTGCATGCTGTGTATGAGAGAGTGGTATACTTCTCATATTTTTTTCTCAAAGTTTGAACTTAGAAATGGCAGTTGACTTTTAGTTAGTCAAAGTAACCAAATTGCAAATGACACTCAAAACAATATGACCAAAATACATATCATCCAAGCAACCAAATTCCAAATGGCAGTAGTTGAAGTAACCACATTATAGTTGACTTTTGTAGATTACGCGGCCAAAAAATTTAATAGATTACTCGGCCCAAAATACATATCATCCACCATCAACATTTGTAGACATAATATGATAACCATGAGACAAAATAAAACTCGGCCCAAAAAATTTAATTAGTAGATTACTCCAAGACTGGATTTCCAAGCTGCATATTCACATCAACACATTAAAAAAATGAAATGTTGACTATGCAAAGTCAGATTTAGTAGATTATGGATGTATCTCCCGATCACACTCCAAATCTGGATTTCCTAGCTCCATTTTGATATCATCACGGAAACATATTGAAAGGTTAACTTTGTGATGTCAAATCCAATAATTAATGGATGTATAATCAGCATGACTATCTTAATCATGCCTCAAAACTGGATTTCGTTAGACATCAATACAGAAAAATTAAGAATGCCCTTTTTAATTTCATTATAGATTTCCAAACAAAGAACGTGAAGATTAATGATTAATAAACCAAAGATTTTTTGAGATTTGAACAACGTTAAAGCTTAGACCCCTTAATTTCAATGGAAGATTAAAAATTTTGCAGATTTGAACAACAAAAGGGAGAGAAAAAAACTAACCTTTTTACTCGTCTATTTGAACCACTGATGATTGGGGGGGGGGGGGGGTGGTCTAACCTTGTCTCTTGGTATGATGATCCAAAATAAAATAAAAAAAATACTCAACCTTCTTCAAGTATGATGAAACTTCCTTCACGATTTCTTCATAACTTGACTTGGATTACTTTGGAGTGGTGGCAACCATTTACAGATATATCAAACCAAAAGACTTAGCAAAAGTACACATGAACAATGTTGATATACAACAGAATGATGACCGGATTTACCTTGTTACAACAACAAATCATTTGCTCGACTCCAATGGTGAAAGAAAGAAGAGCATGAGCACGGTTCTGACCATCCACAAAGAACACCTCCTATTCTTGCTTCTTTTTGATATAATAGAAAAATGAAGTTTAACCAACACAATTACATGAATGTAAACATGTAGAAAAATATTGAAAGTACCACACATTGAGCATTTGTCGTTGAATCAATCAAATTACTCCACTTATATAAGAATTTTATTCAACATAGAAAGTTTGGAATAATAAAAAATTTCAAGTAAACAAACCTTTGGATTTGATGAACTTTTGTTCAGCTAGTTCCTCTAATCCTTCATCCAACACATAAGCCAAGAAGCGAGTAGTTATATTTAATCTTTATGTAATGATCATAATAGAAAGTTTGGAATTCCTGCATCCAACACATAAACCAAGAAGCACACTAAAATAAAAAGTTATAATTAATCTCAATACTTTAAGATCAAACAATTGAAACAAAAACAGATAACAAAAGTCTGATTTGTATCCAATGCAATTTTTAGCCAATCCTTGCATAAAAAATCCTTTTTTGGTTTAACTCAAGGATTCTAGAAATGGTTGCGGACTAAAGGATATAAATGGGTCAAAAGATAGCTGCTGACTAAAAGGCTCAATTTGACATTAATGGAAGTGGGCATACAAAGAACAAACACCCATGACCAAAACCGAAACGCACACAGGAACAAAGGCCACCTGCAAAACTCATTTAAATTTATATTATTTCTGAGAAAGAACTTGTCGTATAAACTATGATTGGCTTGATGAATAAGCTAAATCATCTATATTCTGCAGATAAACAAACACTTTAAGATTAGTGCAAAGATTAAAATATAATAAATGAAAAAATAAAAACAAAATAACAAACTAAATGGTTAAGTATTGTATTTATGTGAAGGAGGCAAATATCATGATAAATACCTCGTCACCACAAATACAGCTTTAGGCAACCCTCGACTTGATTGAACTATCCAAACTGATTCTTGTTCAGCTGCACAATCTTTTCAACAATATTTTTTGATATATCACCACTATTAAGTTTGGCAAACAAGTCGCCCATTTTCTTTGAGTTGTTCGTGATTTCGCACCGCTTAGATGGAACAACGATCTTGATTTCCCACCGCTTAGAGATAATGAAACAGTTTAAGATTAATACTTTATGAATCAAATCATGCATAACCAAATTAAATGAAATATATTTTTTCAAAAACTAAAACCCACGTGAGTGCGGCATGTAACATTATGACCTTCCGAAATTGTGTTTAAAACTCTTGAAAGAGGAAAACCATCTTCCATTAAACAACTATTCACTATTTAGGGAGCAAAATATCGAGCCTTTTCTATTACTATATGAAGTTGTTGGAAACAAGGGTGTCCTGACCCGACGAATTAACGAACCCGACCGATATTGACCCGTAAGAGTTACACCTGGGTCAACGGACTATTAAATCTAATTAATTGTTAATTAGATATAAACGAACTAAATGGTGAATTAAATAAATATTAATTATTTATTTAAAAATGACAATACAGTCGGTTCAAAAATACTCGCTAAACAAAAGACGAACCGATCAGTTGTTACCGGATTAACAGACTGATCGGTTGGTGGATTAAAGAGGAATCGCGACCGGGCCCAGTCCGTCAGGAGCCCCGGTCCGCGATTTTTTATTAAAAAGGAGGGAGAGGGGATAGATTGCTACACAAGTCACAAAACCCTAATCCCCTCCCTCCTCTCTCTCTCGGCACCGAACTGAGCCGCCGGCTCCTCCACCGCCGTCGCCCCTACCGTGCGCCACCACCACCACCATCGTCATCACCGATGGACCCTCGTCTTGCCAGTATCTGTGCCCGTCTTGAGAGCGAAGCCGTCGCAGCCCGAGCCGAAGCCGCAGCCCGAGCCGAAGCCGAAGCCGCAGCCCGAGCCGCCGCCGCGGCTCAAGCCGCCGCCGCCGCCGCTGCCTCTCACGCGCCGCCGCGCGACGACTGACCGGTGGTCCTCGCGCTGCCGGCGCAGCCGAGGCCACCGCGTCCGGTCACGTCGTCGTGGCCGGCGCCGCTCTACCCGTCCGCTGCCGCCGTACCTCCTCCGATCTCCGGCGAATCGTTTGTCGTGGGATCGGTTCCGGTGGCCATCCCGACGGAGAAGGTTTTGTCATCACCACCGATGGTATCCCTACCACCGCCGCCGCCACTGCCGCCGCCGCCACCTATGGCCGCCGCCGCTGCCGTCGTCGATGATCTGTCTCGAAGGTTCGAGACTGACGTCACTGTTCGTCCTAGCGCGAGCCCGTTGAATCCGGGTGTCTCGAGCGGTTGCTCGGATCCCGCCAAGGTATATCTAATCTATTAGATATTTTATTTATTTATGTATTTATTTATTTATTTAAATAAATATATTTTTAGTATTTGTCGTGTCGGTGATTGATCCTGTTACAGTTGCGTCCGCGTGTTAATTCGTTTCCGCTGCTAAATTAATTTAGAATTAATTTTATCTTTAAATCGGTTTTAGAAAATTAAAATCGGTAACCCGGATCCCACTGTAAAACCCAACAGAAGTTCCAATATCAGGAACCACACCTACCTCCATCGTTTTCTTGAGCCACTCCCTCTCGAGACTTAGGAGTTCAATATTTTCTTGCATTTGTTTGATGTAATTCACCACCTGACGATATAAAAAAAATATATAATAATCAAGTAGGCGTTTGAATATTAATACATCAAAAAGATATCTTTTGAGCTAGGTTCATATTGGTATAATTAGTTAATTATCAATAAGTTGGTAATTCCTTAAGTAAATTAACCTAATCAACTTGAAGCATAAGAAATAGTCACCTTAAAGAATTCTAGTGCAAGTAAATCCCTGAGTGAAGCATAAAGCTAAGACATATCTTGCCTTCATTGTGTTGTAGATGAGCTACTTTCTTTTGTACAATTTGTTTGACCATAGAACAATTCAGATTAGTATTATTGTTCTTCACAAATACTTGAATAAGATTCAAAATCAATTTTTTCATCAGAACCATATCAACACATCAAGTTTGGATGTATACAATACAGAAGTTAAACATGCAACAAATTCGTCATACTCAAAGCATAAAACACCACGATAAAAATGATAATAATCTGCATATTAGACATAACATCAAATGAGATAAATACACACACATTTGTACATAATCTGGTAAGAGGCAGCAAAACATCAATTATCAAAACCGAGAAATACGAATAGCAAATGATAACCTGCTAGCTCTGAGGATTTGCTGCTGATGCAGATGCACCTTAACCTTCAACCTCAGCAATTTCATTTTCTTGCATTTCAGCAACCCTACAAGTGTAATAAGAAATATTGGTTGTTCTGGACCTTAAAGCACGTACAAGTGTTTGTGGGCTGCAATATAGACACATGATATTAAAAAGAAGAGGTATTAAAAAATTCAAATTCAAAATTATGAAATCAGAAATCATGGTAATATAAAAATACCTAGATGATGAAGGATACAACTGTAAGATCTTCCTTTCCCTAATTTACATTTCTTCATTTTCCCAAATCTTAACCAACTGAATCTGAATAAAAACAATGAATATGAACCGAATACAGAAGTTTTAAATTAAAAGCGTAATAAAATACCTGAAGCAAGAAAGCATGACTCGAACGGTTAGGGTTTGGCGACCATTGATCTGGAAAATAAGGAACACAATCATCCAGTGTATCCTTTGAAGTGCAATTTCAGCAATGGCTAGAGCTAGAAATCGATCGTCATCTTGGTCTAGGGTTTACAAAGAGAATATGATGAACTGGTGAAGGTAGATTGATAAACTGAAGAGAGAGATTGAAATACAGCTACCGAGGTATTGAACTTCTTATATTTCAAATTCTTGGAAGGAGTGATCGAGGCGGAGTAAATGCACAAGAGATTTAGGCGTGTGGGAGGAGTAGCTGCAAAAGAGATTTAGGCGTGTTGCAGGTGTTAAACTTGGTAATTTACTATATTAACCTCTATTTTTGAACGTATGTAGTTGATTGCTTTACATGTTTTAGTTTTGATGCTTTAAACCCTTGTACATCTTGCGTAACAATTTGTACGCGTCTTAAAATTAAAGAATTTTATGACGAAAATACCCCCGATGACCAATATGTATTATATAGTAGTATAGATAAGCTTAGATACCTGAGAAATCATGAGTTTAAAAGGTCAACATAAAGTTGGTGAGGTTCACAGGTTTATGATTCTATGGTAAGTTTGTAAAAACAGTTTACAATATGTTGGAATAACAGTTTACGGTATGTTGGAATAACAGTTTACGGTATACTTAAATGTTACGTTGGTTTATTGTCGTGGTTGTAAGATCCTCCCATGAACCTCAAATTCGAATACTAACGGATTACCCACTCATGGCATTCTATCCCAAGTATACCGAATAGGCAAGAATAACTGACGTGTACCCCTTGACAATGTACGAAGTCAGGATTGGAGCTACCAACCTGGGCATGGTTGTCAACCCAAATAGATCTATTCACTAGTTATCGTTTCGAGCAGAACTAATCGAATTCAATTAATAGTGGGATTTAGTTGTACTAACGTTTATAACGATAAGGTACCAGTTGTTTGGGATACAGAATGGAACATGTAGTCATACGGCTAACAGGTAAACCATAACATTAAGTAAAAAGCATTTGGGGAGCACGCGGTTCACTGTAAAGATCTCTCGGGGTTCAAGTACTGTCATGACTGGGTCCGGGATGTGCTATTTGACATTTTCAGAAAGGCTGGGATTTCAGCCAAGAAGGAAGCCCCTGTCAACTTCTTAACTGACCCAAAAGAGGGGCGTTCGACCCTTAGACCGGCGGACATCCTGGTGTTTGGGTGGTTAAGGGGGAAGCACGCTTGCATCGATCTGACTAGGGTCTCTCCCCTTGCGGGCTTTGGCTCTGGAGTTTTCACGGCGGGGCAGGCTGCTGCTAAGGCGGTTGCGGGTAAGGTGGACAAGCACGAGAAGGCATGTCTCGAGAATCAGCATGTGTTTGTCCCCTTTGCTTTTGACACGTTCGGGCACCTCGCGTCAGAGGCTGCGGACACGCTCGGGCGGATCCAGAAGGTTATGCATGGACATATAGTGACTCCTAGAGCTAAGAAACTTGTTTTCATCCGCTTAGGTTTTGCTATTCAAAAAGGGCTTGCGGCGCAGCTTGTTGCCCGTTTGCCCCGTATGTCGGACTGAGTTGTAACCTTTATTTTGTAATTAGTTGAATTATTTATCAACAGTTTAAAGCATTTTATCAGTTCATGATTTCTCCCCCATAAGTGTAAAACAGTTGTAAAGAAAAGGGGTCGTGAAACTCACATGATTCAGTGATGACGATGGATAACCGAGTGGCAACTAGCACGTAAAGTCCTAATAAAGCATAAGACAATATGCATAAGGGTCCACATAATCATTTGAGTAACGAATGTTACCCAAATGATACCGGTCAAGTCTTGACGTATAATCCCGTTTGTAGCGTTTGAAAAACCCGTTAGTTAATCAGTTTAAAATCAGTAAATGCTAATGTTCATGTATGAAAGCATTTATGTAAATTGAATATAAGTAATAAGCATGTGATCATGTATCGTGAAGGCCAGTTCAATCAAGTCTTGAATATTGTTTTAAATAATAATATTTATTATTATTTTTAAGTTCGTTCGATCGATTGAATATTTAATTGCGTTAAGTTATAATATATATAACTAGAGTTGATAATTATTATCAAAATAATTATTCTAACTTGTTGGAATAATTTATCAAATTATTACAAGTTAACGAGTTAATGCATAAACACAAGTAGGTTAATATTAAAGATTATTCTAATATTAAACTCATGTTAGGGAAAATTAGGGTTTCCATGTTAATATAAATATAATTATTATTGAAATAATTATCATTAATAATCATGATGAGTTTAAATCAATTTAGGGTTTCTAAACTCATACGGATAATTATTTGTCGAAAACAATTATTTACGTTTCGATACGTCGCAAAACGTTTTTAAAACGTTTAAAGATTTCATTTCAGTTCCAAACGTTTAAAAAATAAATCATTTGGTCCGGTTAAAATGTTTTGATTATTTTGATTTATTTAAAATAATTAAAAATATATTTTTCATAGTTTCTATAAGTCTTTTGATTTTATTTTTATAAAATCATTTCTAAATAACTTTATTTATTAAATAAAGCTAAGGTTTTAAATTTAAAGACTTTTTATAGAATTATTAACCAACATAAAATATTTCCATTTTTGTATAAAACTCCAAGACTTATACTTTTATGGCGGATGTCATAATTATGATCTTTTAACATTTTTGATATATATTTTATCCATTTTATTTTTATAAAATCTAAACAAGACTTTTAAGTCTTTTGTTTTCAGAATTTATATTTTTATAAAATATGACCATTTTATATATTTGATTCCATTGCCAACTTTTATGGTTTGAAAAATCCAAGTAATTTTTATATATAAAATTACCAACTTTGTTATTAAACCATAACAATTTATTTAAAATGTTTTAAGCTATGATTTTATGTCCAAAGATTTAGTGAACACATCCTAAAATCCATATTAGTCCCAATGTGTCACTAACACCATTTTTAGTCCATGATAATTGTTATTAGCATATATTAATCCGTAAACGAGATGATCAACTACTAAAACCATAATTAGCAATTCTAATAATTTAAATCATACTAAAACATGATTATGATTAAGATTATCCATGCAAAATATGTAAACATCATAATCTAACAAAATGATAAATTTTAACCCATTAACTAGTAACATTTGCCATGGGTTTTTATCTTTTATACAAAACACCACATTTTTGTGTTAGACAAATACGAGATGATCATGTGTATTAACTAGTTATATAACTTAAGTTCCATGAATAAAATCACTACATAAACACATTTTTAAACCTTTCAACCTTAAGGTTTAAGTAAAACAAAGACATAGAATGTGATGTTAGGTGATTTTGATCATTGGGAAAACTTAATGTTTTAGTGTTTACATTGTCAAGACTTGGGATCATTTGGGTAGGTTCGAGGTGTTTAAAACATAGGAAAACAATGGAGGTTTAAGAGACTCACAAGGGTGAGATTATGAAACCGATTAAGAGGAGGAAGAAGGTGGCTCACGGTGGTTGGACTGCAGCGGCGCAGCAGTAGTCTGTGGAGGTGGCGACAGCAGTCTGCGGCGGTGGCAACAGCAGTCTGCGGTGGTGGCAGCAGAAGTCTGCGGTGGTGGCAGCAGCAGTCTGCGGCGGTGGAGGCTGGTGTTGCTTTACCGGAAAAAGGAAAGAAAGAAGGAGGAAAAGGTGGTGGTTTTGTGGGTGGTTCACGGCTGCTACACAGCGGCGGCAACAGGAGCAGCACCAGTGGTTCAGCGGCGACAGAAGGTGGTTACGGCAGCAGCAGTAGCGTGACTGTAGCAGCAACAAGGTGGTGGTGGTGGTTGTTTGGTTGCCGAGAGAAAGAAGGGAAGGAGGTGGCGATGGTTGTTGGTTCACGTAAAAGAAAAGGAAGGAGAGGAGTGGTGGTCCCTGATGGTGGCCAGGGTGATGGTGGTGGTAGATGGTGGCGGTTACGGGCAGCAGTGGTGCACACAGCAGCAGCCTCGGCCGGTGGCAGCGGCAAAGAGGTGGTGGCGGTTGTTGTTTGCTTCGATAGAAAACAAGAAAAACAAGAGGTGCTTGGTTGCTTATTAGCTTTCTTGGGTTCACCGGACAAACGAAAACATGGAGAAGATGGAGGTGTGTGGTTGTTTGCTTGTAAAAAAAACAAAAAGAAATGTAGAGGATGGAGGGAGGACCGGTCGTGAGGTTGAGGGTGAGGGAGAGAGTGTGGGGTTTGTGTAAGGAAGTTGATGAAGGTTGGTGAATGATGTGGTGGAGAAGAGTGCTTGTCATACAACCTACTTGAAATGATGAGGGCTAGAGTGAGGATGGTAGGGAGGTGAGGTGGTCTTATCTTTCATCACATTTTTATACATAAAAGTCTCCTACCAACTTTTATAAAAAAAAAAAACTTAACTTAGTTAGTGACTTTATTTTATAAAAACTTGCCATGTTTTTATAAAAAGGGTTTAAATGTTGTGCAAGACTATAAAACATAAATTTATTTAAGGGGAATTAACTCAAATTTTTTATATTTAACCAATGTATAAAAATATACAAGTTCCTGACAATTTTTATAAAAATGCAAAAGGTGATAATCATTTTATAAAAATTATTACAAGTTGATGGGCCAATGTTATTTAAAATAGTCCATTGGGATTTGGACTTTAAATTGAGCCTAAACATTTTAAAAGAAAATGCATTTGGGCCGGTCGGTCGGTTATGGGCCGTATGGGTCCAAACGGGGCACCGCTTCAAGGTCCGGGCCTGTTGTATATCGGTTGAGTTTGTGGATCACCACAATCACTCGGGTTATCAAGATTATGCAACTGGTTAAGGTTTCGGGCTCGGTTTCATTGTTTTAGGATCATTGGGCCTATTGGGCCTAGTTGGGCCCAACGAGGTTAACGATTGAGATTTGGCTTAAGTCTTGACAACGATTTTGGTTTGTGATATTTTTATTTCGTAAAAACAATTGTTCGATTCGGTTACATTAGTTTTTCAGAAATCAGATATAGTTTTCAGTTTCATCAGTTCGTGACAGTTTTAAGCTCGACCGTCCTGATTGTTTAAAACTGAATAGTTTTAAACATGCGATCGCTTATCAGTTTGCCATGACAATTATATAAACGTACGACACCAATTCCAGATAAAATATAAAAATACATTTTATATTTATTTTTATTGTTATTGAATTTCCACGATTAACCCGTGGAATTTCTATTAAATTTACGGGTATACGCTTCTAGTACAAACGCGGGATTAGGTATACGTCATCAGTTAACAATCAGGCACAATAATTAACAGTTTAAATAGTAATCAGACCAGTTAATGCACATTAATACTTAATTAAAAAGTCAAAGTAAGAGGGTTTGACCTAGGTTTTTGGACGAGGTGTCACATTCTCCCCCAGTTAGAAGAATTTCGTCCCGAAATTCAGTTCTTGATCACTGGTTGAATGCGACGTTTCCGAAAAGACGAGGATACTTCGGACGCCTTTGGTCCTTGCATCCCCAAGCGTACTCTGGACCTTGCCGTGAGTTCCAGCACACTTTGGCAATGGGAATGCGGCTATGTATCGTCCTCATACGATCTCGGTCAAGTATCTCGACAGGTTCCTCAATAAGGTGAGGCATTTTGTCAACTTGATTTTCGATAAGCATTTCATCAGATAAGCATTTCTTAAGATTACTAATGTGTAAGACATCATGCATACTGCTTAGCTATATGGGAAGGCGTAGGCGGTATGCTATTGGTCTGATTGTCTCAGTGATTTCAAATGGACCAATGTAACGAGGGTTAAGCTTTCCTCGTTTGCCGAATCAGATGGCACCATTCCAAGGCGACACTTTTAACATGACGCGGTCACCCCTTTTAAAGGATAAAGGTTTGCGACGATTGTTGGCAGATAAATCTCAATAGTCTGATAAAAGAATGAGGATTGACACACGAAGAAACCTTTCTGGACAAGTCAGGATTTCTCATGAATGGGCTCTACCAGGATTTTCATGCAGTTTAAATTACAATTATGTGCGCACCCACAATTATGATTTGCCTTACATGATCAGCCTAATCTTCGCTCATACTTGAGTTTTCAGTTTGTCGGAAAATGAAATGTATCGGGGACAAGATGGCTTATGGAAAAGTTTAGATTGATTTGGTACCGGACGGGATCTTCATTGATTCCCGGGATTTCTAATGATAACAAAGATGGAAATGCGGTTTGGCTCCAGTCTATTGGTCTTGCAGTCTAAGATCTTAATAGGTTTTAGACAAGATGGGTTTGTAGGCCATTGGTCCAATCCGTTCCAGGATCTCAAGGGACCGATGAGGTTTTAGCATACCTAGCTTTCCAGGCCTAGTTACCACCATCTGAGACATAATCCATTATAAGGTTTTAAACCCCTTATAGATTCTAAGGGTTCGCGTCGAGTGTTAACGTACTTCTCCTGGAGATTACCTATGGCTTTCAGAAATTGAAAGGTCTCCTTAGTAGTTTCATGAACTATCACTGGACCAGTCAGTTGACTGTTACTAGCTTCGTCCAGTGAAGGGGCGAATGAAACTTTCTTCCATACAAGCCTTCGAAAAGGGGCAGGCTTGAATATTCGAGTAATATCTATTGTTATAATGAAACTCGGCGAGTGGAAAAATGGTTGTATCTACTATTGCCTAGGTTTGTCTTACGTGATGACAATATGTCACATAACTACGCAACGTACCTTTTTAAGGTCTGGACTATTCCTTTTGATTTGGTCATCAGTATAACTCCTTCATACATACATTTTGTTGGATCCCTGGGTGGATGGAATAACTTGATTTGTGGGCTTCATCAAACACTAGCCTTCTCAAGTCTCTAAAGCTAGGTACCCGTAGCATATCCGTAAAGTTCATGGTTCCATCAGGCTTTTCAATTAGTTGTTTCCCCATGCCGCGCAGGCATTCATTTTCAGATTCTCAGGCTTAAGAGTTTCGATTTGAGCGTCACGAACTAGTGACGTGAGATTCGAGCGTATGGTCATACCTAGTGCTCGAACACGACGCGGTTTGGCATGTTTCTTCCTGCTTAAAGCATCGGATACAACGTTAGCCTTGCCCGGTTGATAACGAATCTCACATTCATAATCGTTAAGCAGTTCAAGCATCGTCGTTATCTCATGCTTAGCTCTTTCTGGTTAAAGATGTGCTGGAGGCTCTTGTGATCGGTGAATATAACGCACCAAGTCCCATAGAGGTAATGCCTCCAGATTTTGAGGGCAAAGAAAGTGGTTCTAAGTTCTAAGTCGTAATTCTCCTCATGAATCTTCAGTTGTCTAGAGGCGTAAGCGATGACTTTCTCACGCTGCATCAGTACGCAACCCAAGCCTTGATGCAAAGCATCACAGTATAAAACGAAATCGTCGATTCCGACTGGTAAAGATAGGATTGGGCCGGGCATTGCAAAGTTTTTGTTTCAACAACTGGAAAACAGTTTTAGTTTTATCATCCAAGATATACTTCTTATCTTTTTGGGTCAGTGTGGTAAGAGACTGAGCTATCTTGGAAAATTTTTCAATGAGTCAGCGATAATAGCCAGCGAGACCTAAGAATTGTCGAATCTCGGTTGGGGTCGTGGGAATACTCCAATCTTTGATTGCTTCAATCTTAGATGGATCAACGTGAATACCTTGATCGTTGATCACATGACCCAGAAAGTGCACTTCGCGAATCTAAAAGTCACATTTGAAGGATTTCGCGTGCGACTCCTCATTCGTTAATAGTTCTAAGATGAGTCTCAAGTGTCCTTCGTGTTCTTTCTTACTACGCGAGTAGATAAGAATATTGTCGATGAACACGATAACAGATTTATCCAAGTATGGTTTGCACATGCGATTCATTACGTCCATGGATATGGCTGGTGCATTAGTTAAACCAAATGACATAACAAGGAACTTGTAATGACGATAGCGTGTTCTAAACGCTGTCTTCAAGACGTCTTCATTTCTAACTCGGAGTTGGTGGCACCCCGACCTTAGATCGATCTTGGAATAGAAGCATGATCCTTGTAGTTGATCAAATAATTCATTGATCCTTGGAAGCGGGTAACGGTTCTTCACAGTCAGTTTGTTCAACTCTCATTAGTCGATACACATCCTAAATGTTTCATCTTTCTTCTTCACGATTAACACGGGAGCACCCTATGGGGAGTGGTTCGGACGAATAAAGCTCTTTTCAGCAACTCTTGTAGTTGGCTAGATAACTCTTGCAATTCAGACGGTGCCAGTCGGTAAGGGGACCTGGCAACGGGGCGGCTTCGGGTGTCAGGTCGATGAGAAAATCTACTTGTTGTGTTGGGGGTAAGCCTGGAAAGTCTTCTGGAAAGACTTTCAGGTGTTTGCAGCAAATAGGAACGTCTTCGATACGCTTCTCTTCCGGTTTCTTCTTAGTGACATGAACTAGAATGGCATGGCATCCTATGTGGAGGAATTTCTATGCCTTCATACAAGACAGGATATCTAGTTCGGCTCCACTCTTTTCGTCTCGTACGTTTAGAGTGTTGCCGTTTGCTAACGGCTCTCAAACCATTTTCTCATGACACACCATTTATGCATGGTTCTTTTGCTAACCAATCCATTTCAATGATCACATTGAGACTTCCTAAATCAACGGACATTGATTCGATGCTGAAGTAATGGTCAGCGGGTAGTCTGGGTAGATTACTCCGGTTCCTAACAAATCTCCATTTGCTAAATCAATTGCAAACTTAGTGTCTAAGGTAACAGGGGCGATTTCACGTAATTGACTAAAATCGATAGACACAAGGCTTCTGTCGGTATCAGTACTGAATAACATAGAGGTATAATTGCTATTTAGCAGAAACGTATCCATCACCGTATTGGGGTCACGACGGGCGTCTCTGGCATTGATCATGAAAGCTCTTCCTCTAGCATGGTCAGCATCTTGATTCTTCACCTTTAGTGCATTCCTTTGCAATGGCTAATTTCCCAGCAACCGTAGCATGTGCGATTTGGGCAATCGCGTGCTACATGTCTTTTAACATTGCAGATGTTACAGTAGACATTACCACAATCGAGAGTGTGGTGTAGGTTGCATTACGAGCATAGGGGTGTTGTACCGGTGTAACCGGTCCTTCGGGCAGGGGTAACAGCTCACGGAACCTCTAAGAATGTGTAGGATTTAATTCATAAAGTCCTTTTATGAACATTCACGTGGGCTTACAATATTAGGTTAAAACATTGAACATAATTTGGTGCAATTGTAGTCTAGTGTTTTCTAACCTTGGTTAATTCATTCATACCGCGCGCCCGATCGTCCACGTGACGTTGGGTTACAGTAGTAACGACGGTTTCAGCAAAGCATTGAGCAATCAGTTCCTCGATTTCAGCAGCGCTCAAGGGCGGAGGAGGTGAAGCGTTTCTGGTGGCTCGGCGTATAGGCGGCATACTTTTGCTTTAAGTTATTAATGTCAACATAAAGGAAAGTGTAGATTATATGTGGATGGAGTTATTACATGTGCGATAATAATTGTCACGTCATACATCCATGATACCCAAAACATGACGCGCGCAAGCACAACCAAGAAACAGGAAGCAGAAGGGAATAACATACGCGAATAAGTAACATGATTAATGACAGCAACAGTAGTATCATCCATACTAAACATGAAAATCATAATAATAATCATGATACTAGTTTCCATCCAACGTATTAACTGGTAGAATATACGATAGTCAAAAGAGGATAAGTCTTCGTTCTGGGCTTGCAGTCTCGTCGCAACAAAATATGTAAATATTTTTCATTGCCAAAAGGAGGGATCAAAAGTCTGGATTCTTAGTCAAGCTATCTAGAGTGGCGGCAGTCCAGAGGGCATAGTTAAGGTGGCGGTGATCTGAGCAGTGAGGTTCATGTAACTGAACACTCGCCCAGGGAATTCCTCTAGGTAAGCGACTCTCGTCTGGAAGGACTCGTTGGCCAACCGCAGATCGGTGTTGGCCATGTTGACACAACTCATGCGAGCGTGTAGTGACTCCATAGTACCTAGTGTGGCAGTCTGGTGATGTTCCACGGCGGCTAGACGGGTCTCTAGTGTCGCCAGATCGGTCCAGGTGGGGAGTCTAGTGATCTCATCGTTGATTACCCCAAAGGCTTGTTCGTGATATCTCAGGCATGTCACAAGTGGCAGTGGCCGCATTGCCAGCGGAAGCGGTGGGAATCGGGTGGTTCGAGAAGTCGTTTGAGAGACACGGTCGCAATGATCTCAGAAAACTCTATGGTAATGAGGACTGTCGGACTATACCGACGGTGAGAATGTCCTGCACTAGGCTGGACAGTTCATGGTCCTCAGGGGAAGGTGTGTACTCAGACCCGACTGTGTCTTTTCCAGAGGAATCAGATTTGTAGATGACCTCGTCGGAAGTCATCTCTACGATAATATTCCAGAAGAAAACATAGTTGGTAACACGATAACGACATCTAGAATAAAAGATATAAATGTACCATGTTGTAGTAATAATAACTCGTATATGTAAAGCATAAGTTAACGTAACCAATATAATAAGGAATTGGTCTTGCGTGCAAACGGTAGCTTCGGAGCGGGTTATAGTCCAAGTTTGGTTTATTTTTTGTGTTTTTTTTTGTTTATTTGTTTATCCTAGTTTGCTATAACCACGCCTCTGATACGAATCTGTCACACCCCGGTCAATAGATTGGGTGTGAGCGAGACGGAATCATAGTCGCAGATATACAGAACAACTTCTACTAATTTCAAACGTCATTAAAACATAATACCATTCATGTTGCAGCGGAAAGATGTGGTGAAATGATATTGTCTTACATTTGAATAAAAGTCTTAGTTTGATATTGAAATCATAAAGCAGTTTATTTAAGATAGGTCGAGACTACGACTCCGGTAAAGCAGGGTCAAAAGTTACAGTGAAGCCCCATTTGCACGTCTTCCATGATAAGCTTAGATACCTGAGAAATCATGAGTTTAAAAGGTCAACATAAAGTTGGTAAGGTTCACAGGTTTATGATTCTATGGTAAGTTTGTAAAAACAGTTTACAGTATGTTGGAATAACAGTTTACGGTATGTTGGAATAACAGTTTACGGTATACTTAAATGTTACGTTGGTTTACTGTCGTGGTTGTAAGATCCTCCCATGAACCTCAAATTCGAATACTAACGGATTACCCACTCATGGCATTCTATCCCAAGAATACCGAACATGCAAGAATAATTGACGTGTACCCCTTGACAATGTACGAAGTCAGGATTGGAGCTACCAACCTGGGCAGGGTTGTCAACCCAAATAGATCTATTCACTAGTTATCGTCTCGAGCAGAACTAATCGAATTCAATTAATAGTGGGATTCAGTTGTACTAACGTTTATAACGATAAGGTACCAGTTGTTTGGGATACAGAATGGAACATGTAGTCATATGGCTAACAGGTAAACCATAACATTAAGTAAAAAGCATTTTATCAGTTCATGATTTCTCCCCCATAAGTGTAAAACAGTTGTAAAGAAAATGGGTCGTGAAACTCACATGATTCAGTGATGACGATGGATTACCGAGTGGCAACTAGCACATAAAGTCCTAATAAAGCATAAGACAATATGCATAAGGGTCCACATAATCATTTGAGTAACGAACGTTACCCAAATGATACCGGTCAAGTCTTGACGTATAATCCCGTTTGTAGCGTTTGAAAACCCCGTTAGTTAATCAGTTTAAAATCAGTAAATGCTAATGTTCATGTATGAAAGCATTTATGTAAATTGAATATAAGTAATGAGCATGTGCTCATGTATCGTGAAGGCCAGTTCAATCAAGTCTTGAATATTGTTTTAAATAATAATATTTATTATTATTTTTTAGTTCGTTCGATCGATTGAATATTTAATTGCGTTAAGTTATAATATATATAACTAGAGTTGATAATTATTAGCGAAATAATTATTCTAACTTGTTGGAATAATTTATCAAATTATTACAAGTTAACGAGTTAATGCATAAACACAAGTAGGTTAATATTAAAGACTAGTCAGCAGGCCCGTGCGATGCACGGGCGGAACCAATGGTTGCTATTACTTCACCGGTATGCAAACACAGATGGATGAAGGTGTTCTTGTCAGTCATCATTGCTACTCTTTTTAGTCATGATAGAGAGCATGAATTGATATGGTCTTATGTAATAGTATTAGTTTTGTTTTTTACTGCAAATATGGCATATTTCTTAAACAAATTAATAATTCAGTAACCCATATTCATTAATTAAGTATTAGAACTGGTAAGTGTTTTGTTTGGCAAACAGGAACATAATAGAATAACAGTATAATAAAGGATCACATATTGGGCGGGAAGTTGTATTCCATGCGGTTGTCAATAGCCCGCGCTGCTGCCTCGGCATCCCTGCGTAGAAATTGAAGCCTCCGCAGCTGTGATTTTTTTGTATGAAGCGCATCAGTTAGCATGGATGCAGCAGAATAACGGAAAGGGGAGGCATCCAACCCAAGCACGGCGTCCAAGACTTGGGTGTTTTCTGCTATGCGCTGTTCAACCACCTGTATGACGGCAGATAGTTCACTGATGATGTCGTTGTGGCTTGCAACGAAAAAG
>JBCNJP010000007.1:75685718-75740011 GCA_039602395.1 Deinandra increscens subsp. villosa
AAACATCAAACACTTGAATGATTAAAATAAACATTAGGATAATTGTTCAAGTACAAGATACAAGCATAAGTGAAAGACATACACATGAGCACAAAACCAAAGGATGCTATGTTTGAGTTGCCACCAACCCTATAAAGTTCTTACAATGGGGAAAAGAAGTAATGGTATTAGGAGGGATACTAAGTAACCATTTCAAGGCTGGTCCTGTTAACGTTGAGCCGAATCCCTTGCATAGGCAAGCTTCTTTAATGTTTACAGGAATGGGGTTGATTTCCATCCATTCCCTGTATTGTGCCACGTGCTCCTCAGGATCTGTGGTCCCATCGTAGAGTTTCATGTTGGGGGTTTGAAATCTTTTTGGTATCTCCACGTCACAAATGGGCCACGCAAACCTAGAAACTCTGTGGCTGCCTGCTGGCACTTCAGGGATCGGACGAATAACACCAGGAACACTTGAGATCATGTCTTTTAACCTATGAAGTTCCCTAGCAATAGTCGGGTTGATACCTGCATCCTGCACAGTTCCTTGGTTAGGGTTTACATAAAAACTATCAAAGTTGTTACCAGCCCTGGAAGTTTGAAGATGGATCTGGGGTCCATATTCAACATCTCTATGGATAGTCGGCTCAGTTGTGGTTCCCACTTGCATGGGGATGAAGTCTCCATCATGCATGTCCTGAGATGAACCTGGGAATATGCCTGCAGAGGCAGTAGGATTAGAAAATAAGGATCCTTGAGGAACTGAGCAGCTCGGAAGCGGCTCCGATATTGTTGGAATGGTTGAGATGAAGATCCCTGTAGCATCTGAGTAGTAGGTGCTGCTGGCTGCTGTCTCCAAGGCTCATGAATGTTCGTCATCGCAAACCGCTGTGGTTGAGATATAGGTTGTTGTATCGAGACTGTCGGCGCCTGATGGCTTAAAAACCCGGCTGGTTGCTGACTCGAGCATCTCGGCGGCTGCTGACTTCCATATCCACTGTAGTAAGATTCTGGGGGCTGCTCGGAGTAGAACCCAGAGTACTCCAGATCTATCACCCTGGAAGTCTACTGATGTTGAGAGCCTGAGAATCCTGCAGTAGCAGCTGTTGCAATACCTGACTTTGGAGCACTAGAGGGATTTACTTTCTGTTTCGGCTGCTCTGCTATTTCCAGAGAGTCGAAACCGAATGATTTTGGCATCAAAGGGCTGATTTCCTCTACTGGTTTCTTTGATTTCTTCAATTCCATGATCTCCTTCATCATTTTCTCGTTGGTTTTGGTTTGTTCATCCGCATGGGCCTTCATTTGCCTGATCAAAACATAGAGATCGTTATTAGAAATAGCAGAGTCAGTGGACGTACCTTGAGATCCAGTAAAAGTGGGGTATTCCCCTTTTTTAGCATCGGTATCAGTCACTTTCTTCGTCATTGGGGGGAGACCAGTGCTGACAGTGGGCTTAGAGGATGAAATAGATTTTGAGGTAAATTTTGGTTGACTTGACATTTTCAAGAGTCGGTTATGGGAAGAAGATCAAGGCTCTTAATCGAATTCAAACACCGTTTGCCCCACGGTGGGCGCCAAATTGTTTTGGTCAAAAACTGCCTAAGCAATTAGTTGATCAAACTTTGTAAGTGAGGTAGAGTGTTTGATGAAATTAACAAGAAAAATGCAAGTTTGAGTGTTGTGACAACCCGTCCAAATCAGGTCAAACCTCTCTCCGTTGACTTTTGTTGACTTTTAATTACGTGATAATTATGTGATTTACTACTTTAATGCGTGGTTAACTGTGATAGTTAAATGATTAACCGACTTCAATTCCACTTCTAACTAAAATATATACGTAAAATAATGCGTCCTTCGTATATTAACGGTGGAATTCCAATAATAAGAAAAGTAAATATAAAATGGAACTTTTTATATTTTATCAAAATGATTCAAACTATAAAGTCATTTCATGAACTTAAAACGAATCGAAGTGTTACGTTGTCAAGACTTAGCCAAATTATCAAACGTTTAGCCTATTGGGCCCGGTAAGCCCATTAAGCCCAAACTAACCCCGATTGACCCAAAAATTTAACCGAATGTTCGTATTAACTAGTCGAGCAAAACCCCGAACCCGGATACCCGACCCGCGGCCCAGATTTTATTGGGCCGTAACCGGCCCAATCCCTTTCTTTCTTTCTCCTCGCGGCCCGACCAAGAACCCGACCAACACGACTGGGCTTCGGCCCAGGCCCACTCGCGAGCCCGATTGGGCTTCGGCCCAGTCCCATTCCCGAACCGAATGGGCTTCGGCCCATCCTCCTAATTGAACTCGATTTGGGCTTCGGCCCAATTGTAAACAAAATAATTATTTTGTTTAAAGCCCACTAGTTTTATAAAAGAAAATCCCATTTCTTTAACCCACTAATATTTTTATATAACTTGGGTGAACAACGTTTATAAAAATAAAAATCACTTTTCGATTTGATAAAATATAAAGGGATTATATTTTAAAAAGTTATAATTTTTATAAACCCCCAACCACTAAATATTTTATAAAAGTGTTGGACTTTTTAAAACTCTTGCAAGGTTATTAAAAATTAATCACCAACTAGTTAGGATGGATGAGAGTGTGACAACACACAATTAACCAAAGGTTAATAGCTAACCTTTTGATTATAAAAGGGAGACCAAGTCTCACCTTGTCCCCTTGCACCCAACCATCACAAACACACCCACCTCTCCCTCTCCTCCCTCTTTCGGCCGAGAGCCACCATCCACCACCGTCCGCCGCCGCTGCCCCGCCACCGGCGCCACCTCCGGCCGCCACTACGCCGCCGCTCCACCGCCGCAAACCACCACCACACTCCACCGATTTTCTTCTTGATTCTTGTGAGTCTCCTAACTCACATCCTCTACACATTTTCTCACCCCATGAAACCCTCAAGTCTTGACAACAACCAAACAAATAATCAAGAATGCTTGGATTTTGTTGGATCAACTAACAAAACTCTTTTCTTTACCTCCTTCTTCCAAGATCAAACACTTCTTTGGTGCATTTAAAATGCTTAAAGATAACCAAAGAGTGTGGTGAAACACACTTATGAAATCTAAGGAAAGTAATATGGTGTGCACCATGAATCTTGATTATGAAACCTTGGTTTCATAAGTTAGTTGATTTGAACAAAATACAAGCCTCTTCATATAAAATGTTAACTAACAAATCTATACATGTTTATATTTATTTGTCCTAACACAAATGTGTTAGTGATTGTTATTTATATTTCTCTGTCCTAACACAAATGTGTTAGTGATTGTTACTTATATTTCCTTGTCCTAACACAAATGTGTTAGTGATTGTATTTATTTTCTTGTCCTAATACAAATGTGTTAGTGATTGCATTTTTATTTAATCTTTTGTCCTAACACAAAGTGTTAGTAGATAAGAACTTATGATTTTATTATAAAAATGCTAGAAAATGAAATGATATAATGAACAAGTTTATGGACTTATTTAAATAAAAGTTACATATGTAACCTAAGTTAAAAACAAAAAAGAATATACTTCTTAAAATAAGTCAAGTAACATATTTAATGTGTTACAAGTGATTAAATGATTGGACAAAAAGAATAAAATTTATTATTAGATTTGATAAGAATAATATTTATGTCAAATGATTAATTTGACATAAATACTTGGATTTATAACAAGTTTTAACCTTTCTTAAAACTTGCTAGAAATGGACATTTTATAAAAAGATTTTATTTGAAAATAAATGTTTTCATAAAAGATTTTTATAAAAATAAACTAAGACAAATCATTGGTTTAAAATAATTACAAGGACTTTTAACGTTACTTTGATAAAAACAAAGTAGCCAAAAACGGATTAACGATCGACGGAGATTTCAAATAAAAGTCAAGTTTTATAAACTAAATGTTATAAATCCAAGCGTCGTCATAAATATTCTTATCAACGTTTTCTATTGATATTTCATGAACTTGAAATATTAATTAATATTTGGAAATGATTAAATGTTAAAGACTTTAAATGCTTTTCCTTAGAGATTTATGTTTTATAAATAAAACAAACGTTAATAATTATTTTTGACAAATAATTATTTGCAAAAGACTTAAACCTTGTTTTATTCACCAAATAATTGTTAATCGTAATTATTTAAAATAATTATAACTTGCAAGATTAACAAATCGAATAAGTAATTATTTAATAAAAAAATAATTATTCGAACTTGTGAAAATAATAATAAACATTATTATTATTTCTTTTTACTCGACGTTCAGGACTTGATTTAATTATTGAAGGATGATTATTTGTTTACATTTATTGGACATAGATATAAACAACCACGAACGTATTTAAATAAATACAAGTAACGAGTTTTCAATAATACAAACGGACTTCACACGTCAAGACTTGACCGGTATCACTTGGGTGACTTATGTTACTCAAATGATCATAGACCTTATGCATATGTTATTTAATTATTTAGGACGTTACATACTACCGTCCTTCGCTGCATAAATTCCGATTACCTGCTAAAACTGTGAGTTTCACGGCCCCTTTTCCTTTTAACTGTTTTATACTTGGGGGAGAAATCATGAAAACTGATTAAATGCTTTTTACTTAATATTATGGTTTACTTGTTAGCCGTATGACTACTTGTTCTCTTACTGATTGCCCAACTTGGTACATTATCGTTATAAACGTTTGTACAACCGAAAATCCCATCATTAATTGATTTCAATTAGTTCTGTACGAAACGATAGCTAGTGAGTAGATCTATTTGGGTTGACAACCCTACCCTAACTGGTAGCTCCAGTTCTGACTCCGGATTGTCTGGGGGTACACGTCAGTTATTCTGCACTGTTTAAACATCTCTGGGCAAGAGATGCCGGGTGGGTAAACCGTTAGTATTTGAAATCAAGGTTCAGGTGAGATCATACAACCACAACAATAAACCCTGATAATATTTAAGTATACCGAAAACTGTTTTACAAACTGATTAAACCGTTGAGTCCTAAACCTGTGAACCTCACCAACAATATGTTGACCCGTTTTATATTCATGATTTCTTAGGTAATTGACAAGACTATCTGAAGACATGCGAATGGAGCTTACAAACGCTATCGGACCTGTCCCTGGAGTCATAGTCCCGACTATCCAACTTAACTGTTTTAAGCTTTTAATAATCGTTTAAGACTTATGTTTTTAAATTGTAAGACATTAATGTTTCCCACTACTCTTTCCGCTGCAATGAAACGATTTAATGTTTTATGAAGTTTTTAAATTATTAGAAGTGTTCTATGTATCCTCGACTATGATTCCATTCTCGCTCACACCCGAAACCGTTGACCGGGGTGTGACAAGTGTTGACACGAAAATGTAACGAGGGAAAATCTAAGAATCCTTGAGTATCCTCAAGGAGCCTAGCAAAAAACCTTGGGGGCCGGTTCAAAGTACCTGCCTCCTAAAACTTTTATATGATGAAAGTTTTAGTACAAATGAAATGAGCTCGTATTCTAAGTGTTACAGAGAGTTCTGATAGCGAGTATTGTGTGTTGTGTGTCCCCCTGAATGAATGACCTAGAGCTCGTTTAAATAGTCAAAAATACATTAACTAACTAGGCTAAAAAATAGGGATTGAGTCTTCAAGTTTTTGTGAACGTTGGAGTCAGTTACAACACGTCCCATAAAGCCTTGACCGAGTCTTTAGCCATCATTTACACGTCCCTTAATACCTGCAATCAATTAAGACACGTGGACAATTGTAACGGTTAATCGATAACTGTAGTTCAGGATCCTTTGAGCTTCTGGCGAGCATCCTGAAATAATATAACCAATTGTCCTATATTTTAGGGATTCTCCCAACTAAGCCAATATGAACGTTGTGGACCACTTAGTCCACGTTCTATATCATTTGTTCGAGTCTTTAGGCTTGTCTACACGTTTCTTTGACCCTGCAATTAATAAGACACATGGGAAAAACAAACGGGTTAGTTGATAACTGTAATTTAGGATGCTCGAACCTGCTAGGATCCTGAGTTTGCGTAAGGATATTGAACCATTTGAGCTTCCGGCCAGGATCCCGGATTATCAGCCCTAATAGCTGCCTTGATTTTTGGTTTCCAAGTTCCAGGTGATTTAATATTTGTTTTACTCACTTTTGGAGTTGTGATTTTAGGTATTTCAACCTTCTTCGTTTTAGAATCATTTTTCAAAACAGTTTTAGTTACCTTGGGAGGGGTAACTATGGGTTTTTCAGACTTTGGTTGTTTTGAAAACGGTTTCTTCACCTGTTTTTGGAAATTTTGGTAACTTGGAAAGCTGTTGTTTTGATTTAAAGATTTTCTTTCAGCTTTGGCAGCACCCCAATGTTGATCAGAGGGTTTAACCTTAGGAGTAACAGTCTTCATTGCCTTAGGTTTCTGCACCATCATCGGCTTAGACTTCACAGACTCCTGAGATGAAACGCTTTGAGTTTTCGGATAATAGGGTTCATAGGGGCGATAAAGACAGTTTCTAGCAATATGACCAGCGATGCCATAATTAAAGCAAGTCTGCTTCTTTAGATAAAAGTCAGACGTGTACCCATTTGTCTTTGGTGGCTGATATGGAGCTGGTTTGCCTTGTGTCTGCTTCTTTGCTTTGACTGCAGCTTCAGATTTGACTTTCTGCTGGTTTGTCGAAGCCTGTGTCAAACCTGTCCTTTCTGTCTTTGTGCTTCCTTGATTCTTTGACGTTGAAGCACCATTCTTGCAATTACAACAGCAACTGCATGATCCAACTGAAGAAATAGGAGACACAGCTACTCCCTTGAGTTTTTCATTCTTCACTCCAGCTGTTGGTTTCATACTCGGATGCTTGATGGTGATCTTTGGCCTCTCAACTTCAGCTTTACTTATTACTCCATTAGTTATTCCCTTGAACTTGGAGGAGAAGGATGGTAAGTCATATCCAACATCTGGTTCTTGGTCAAACATTGATCCAGATGTCATAAGGATCTTCCCCTCAGGCCGTGTCGTCAAGATCACCTTTTCCCTTTTGACTTCGTCAACTACTTTGAAGTATGGGGTTTCAATTTTATTTCAACTCTCTCCTAGCATCATCAGACTGAGAGTTATGACACCTCTCATATTTCTGGCGCTCAACATCATTGTCTGATATACCCTCTACTCTCCCTTCACCATAAGTCATGTTTGCTTCATTATCAATTTCTTCTTGAGTCAATGGTGTAGTTCCAACCAAGACACTATCAATAGGAGGAGCAGCTTCTTTATGATCAGACTTGGTTCGTTCAACTTGATCCTCACTAAGAAGTATTCCTATAATGTCTCGGGGAACTGGTGGAGAAATAATGTTGTTTGCAGATAGAGACTTATCAGACTTTTCTGACCCAAACCCAGTTTTATCTTTCCCAACTTGACCAGCTACAACAGCATGTGACAATTCCTTTCCAGCATCGAGCATTCGCTGATTTCTCTACTGATTGCAATCATACTTGACCCGCAGCTCATCATATTTTTGTTGCAGTTCAGTTAATTTCTGTGTCAGCTCAGATATCTCAATCCTAGCTCGATCATATAAAATAGTCTTCTCCGTTGCTAACTTTTGATATTTCTCAATGTCTAGTTTTTGGGCTTTTACTTTCTCTTCATTCTTTTCCCACCTACCTTTAAATGAACTCCTAGAACATTGCATATCAAAAAGTTCGATTTCAGCATTTTTCCAGAGTTGTCTTAAGCCAGGAATTAATCGAGCACAAGTAGGATTGGAGCATATCTTAGTTTCGTCAGCTTCAGCTGCGAAAGCATCCTTGTTCTTAACCATATTATTTTCTTCAATCACTGAACTCATTTTCTTTCTTTAGATATGCAGCTTCTGAAAATTTTGAAAAATTGGCAAAAACGGCAAAAGTACTATTCAAGGAATAGTGTCAAAACTTAAAACGCGAAAACGGAGGCCTTCGGAGTGGAATTTGGGGGTCCAAACGAGCTCCCCTAGACGTTAGTCGGGGGTATTCTGGGGCTTGTTGTCTTGAACGTCGTGTTAAAATTTGAGCTTCTAACTCCAAACGAGTCAAAAGTTATGTCCGTTTCCATGAAGGTGTGAAATAGTGATTTTTTGCCGCAAACCAGTTTCCGATCGTAAACCCTGTTTCCGATCGTAAACACCTCCGGGTCGTAAACAAGATCGTAAACACCAATTCCAATCGTAATCTTAGTCGTAAACACCTCCGGATCGTAAACAACGTCGTAAACGCGATTCCGATCGTGAACACAGTCGTAAACACTCAAAGCTTGGATCTTGAAGTCGTAAACACCGTACAGAATCGTAAACGTGGTCGTAAACGCCATACAGAGTCGTAAACGCGGTCGTAAACACTCAAAAATCCAATATTGAACTCGTAAACCCAGATTTGATGAAGAACACCGATCGTAAACACCAAAAACTGCCCAGAAAATGTCGTAAACACCAAGAATAGCGCAGAAAACTCAGTAAACTCGATCGTAAACCTGAAAAACTCAAGAAAAACTCACAAAAACCATTGGATCTTCTTAAAACAATATCGTGAGAACCACGAAACTCTCGTTTCTTGGCTCTGATACCAATTATTGGTCTAGAAACAACAATCGTTCACGATATCTAACTAATCTAAGCGTGCGAAATCCGGTTAGATTAGTGATTCAAGAAAGAGAAGAGAAGAAATATGAAAACGATGATTAAAACGTGAAAAACCTGTTCTTTTCACACAAGATGAACTTGTCGGGTACAAATAAGAAATCGTAAACAAGCTTATCTCTCTCTAGTTTACGATTACGATCGTAAACTCCCTTGAATTCTCTCTCTAAAATCGTAATCTCCAAGGTTGACAAATGAGGAGGTCTAGTGGGGTATATATAGTCCCCCATTGGGTTTACTATTGGGCCCCTTGTGGATCATAAACCCCATAGTAAACCCAAGCCCAACCATAAACTAGCCTAAATACAATAACCAAACTAGCCTATGATTCTAATGAAACCTTCTAAGCTCATCCCAACTTATTTAATATTGCAAGCCTCATAATCTAGCCTCTACAAGACCGATGTTGGTCTAGGGTTGGAGTATATTGGGCGCGTTATAGGGACCACACTGCCCGCCGATGGTGTCGAAAAAACCGGGGTGGTCGAAGCAGACGCGGAAGGGATTGGTCCGAAGTTCAGCTGAGAACGCGCGCTCATACAGAAGTTTGACTGAAGCGCCTGGAGTTGCTCAAAGTATTGCTGCTGTTGTTTTATCCAGCGCGTGACCTCCGGGAGGGGGGGGGGGCTCATTGAATCCCGCGAGAGGTGGTAGTACCGCGTTTTACGGGCTGCTAATAGGGTTACTTTGCGGGGTTTTAGTAACCGAAGTTGGCGATAAGGACCTTTGCGTAACCTCGTTGGTTGTAAAAAAATGATGGCGGGCGTTATGTAACAGAGATTTGGAACGTGGGGCTAGCATTGGAGGCGCTAAGTCCTGCAAAAGTGCTTCGTGTTGATGCATAATATGGCAAGATACCGGATCAGGCAGAAGATTACAGAAGAATCAAATTTTATGAAGAAAACACTAGACTAGCCGAACTGCACCCGAACTGTGGACGAACTAGCACCCGAACTGCCAGTTTGGACAAGTTCCAGTTCGGGCGATCGGGTATCTATACATAGTAGAATGTGGCTAGAATTTTGTAACGAGTGTGCTTAAGTGTGTGAAACCCAAGGTGTTTTCCAGTTGTACTCTAAGTCTTTGTAATCTCTGTTTTGAGTGATTAATCAAAGATTGAGTCTTTATCTACCTCATGATTGTTTTTTTCATTGTTAAAATGACTTAGAGTTGCGCACGATTCGCCTCCCGCTCACTTTCAAGTGGTATCAGAGCTTTCTGGTTCCATTTGCTAATCAAATTATAGTGATTTTTGAGTTTTTCGAGAGAGAGAAAGTGGGTTTTGTGAAATTTCATCAAGTTTCCTCAAGTTCGAGAGTTTTTTTGTGCTAAAATTGATTTCAGAACGTTCTGATTGTATTTTCGTTGTCTACTGCTGAAAATCTCATTCAAAAACACCCAAAATCGTAAATTTTAGACAAAATACAGTTTTGTTCATCTGAGTTTGCGTCATGAATTTTCAGTTCGGCTCAAGAACTTCCAGTTTGAGTAAATAACCGCTCCGAAATGGTGGTTCGGCTGAGTTTGGGTGAGTTCGGGTGAGTTCGGACAAACGAAGTGGTGGTTCGGCTGAGTTCGGGTGAGTTCGGACAAACGAAATGGTGGTTCGGTTAGGTTTGGATTTAAGTTTGGATTCAGTTCGGTTGATCTCAGCTTGTTTGAGTTCTTGTACCTGAAGTCACAGTTCGGATTGGTTCGGATCCAGTTCGTTTCACTTCGTGAAGACTCATTTCGGACAAGTTTGGAATTTTTGGGTTTCACTAAAACTTACGTAACTTGAGAACCGTTAAGAGTTACGGGAGCTAATACCAGCCAAAACGACCGTCTCAGAGAGATCTACAATTTTCTACCTAGCGGCTAGTTCCCTCTGTTTCGACCCCCAAAATCTACTTCTAAGATCTTTGTTTTTCAGTTTAAAGTTTTTGGAGTGTTTGTTTTCGGTTTTGGTAAAGAGTAATTCAAGCACATTGAGCTGATTTTTCATATATTGTTCAAAAATGAGTACAGCACAAGCTAGTTCCATGATACCTACATGAAATGGGAATATTATCATGAATGGAAAGTCAATTTTGAGATTTACATCAACAATCATTTCAATGATATTTGGAAGATAATTGATAAGCAATTCAAATGGCCTGTTCATGCAAGTGGAGAAGTAAAAATACATTGACATCTTTCTCTTAAAGAAAAGGCTTATACCGATAACAAAGAAAAAGCCAGAGACATTATCAAAACTACTCTTTCAAGAGAGTCATGTCTTAAAATCACAATGTGTTACACTGTAACATCCGTCTATTTTTTGATATTTTAGACCCAACTCGTTTTGAAATTTTTGTGTAAACTCGATTTTATTCAAGCAACGATTGGTGTGGATCTTTTTATATAATCTTTTGTCCCCTTTTCATTATATATATAAAAACAAATATCTATGCTAAGGCCATGCTCACTCCCGATATATTTTCAATGTCTATTAATATATTTTATTTAAAGTATATTTAAGTTACATTTTAGCGTGAACGTTTCACGCGTGTTAATATAATCATGTCTAATCCTCAATAACAATCACCAGTGGACCACTGAATATCAAATACAATCTTATTAGAGTATTTTTTTTATCAAAGTATGCATTTTTTTTATTTACTTTGAGTTATACCCGTTTTATCCGAAGAATACCCGGCTTCCACCGAATGATTAGTTACATACATTTCACACCTCACCAACCCTTTCTCATCTCACTCTCTCTCTTTTAAACCTTATCCGATTTATTTAACAAAATGGTAAGATGGACCATGTTCTCCTAAAACCTTTTCTTTTACCAACTAAAATGAAGTAAGCCCCTTAAGTCAACTTTGTGCAGAGGGTACTAATTGCCATTCTCGTGAATTATATACAAATATAGGTTCCCATGAAGAACCTCACCCCACTTTTGGCTAACCATCCAAATCGATCTTCCTTGAAAAGAAGCAAGATGTTAGGCTCCATCCATCACTCTAAAATATGCCCTTTCACTTACATAATCCGTTCATTTCTCACCACTTAAAACACTAAATAAAAAAAAACACCCACCACCATAATCTACAAACTTTGCTCCATGGATACAAGTTTATCAAAGCCATCAAATCCATTTCTTCTCAAACAAAACCCCAAAGAAAACTCACCCTTTCTACCCCCACTTCTGTCGCCAATCTCAGCCTCAAAAGGAGGCCACGTTGAACTCGTTTTAGGCCTCCAACACCCTCAAAATCCTTCTAGTTCACTACCAAAAAGACAACAGAAAACACCGTTGATTTTCTCACTTAAAATCATAGCAAAAGACCCATTTTCATCATTGTTTCAGCTCCAAACGAAGCAGAAACTAACGGACAGTTTCAGTTCAAATCTCAGCCCCTTGGCACTCGTATTACAGGTATATAACTCAGCTCTCAACCCCTCTTCGTTTCGGTTGCAAAACAGCACCGAAAGCCCCACCCGTTATGACACGTTTCAACACCGAACACTCACTTTTCTTGTTTATTGTTTCGGACAGCAGCAAATTGACATGTTTTCAAGCACTAACGAGCTATTTTCGAGCCTATCTTCAAGGGTCTCAGCTGCCCTTCAAGTTCTGTTAGTCACCCCTACCTTCCCGTCGCTCGTTTCGTGAGAAAACTCTACCTCACTTCATATATTTTATTTAGTCACTAGTTTAACTAAAGTTTTAATAATGGTTCAACTTGGTGATATGTTGTTGTCGTATAATTTAGATGTTAAAAATAAATGTTAAGTATGTTAATAAAACATATAAAAATGGTTAAACTAGTCGAAAGAGTTAGTTTGAATTTTTTTAACCTTAAACCGTACATTACGTGAGATTTTAGAATTTGGACAGAATGTTAGGCTGACTTTAGGAGGTCATATCTTGGTCATAACAAACCGAAACTGAACAAAATCAAACACCAAAAATAAGTTGGTCGAGTTAGCTTTCCAACGATATCTTACTCATGTCCTAACTCAACCCGAGGACTTCACAACACTCCCTACAAGACAGATGCGCGTTTCAGCACCTTATGTCTTGTGAGGATGTATTGAGCAAGTTCCTGGCATTTTCATAAGACGTATTCTAAATAAAAGTTATTCGGGACACATTAAACAAGTAACCTGTAAATTTTGGTGATTTTTGGAAGACGTTTGATATTTTTAAATCGCACCTAAAGTTACATCCCGTAAGCTGCCAAAATTCTAAAAGTAATGCACTAAACTAAAAACCAATTTTCGCACATCCATTTGGCAAAACTCTAACTCCTGACCAAACTCCGAATAATAACATCTTATCTCTTATACAATAGGACCAAATCCGTGACCTTTGAATCGTTCTATTTGCAAGACTCATTTCGATTAATCCAAGGTGAGTATTCATAGCCCCTCTTATTTTAAACGTTTTGGGGGGCAACATGTATCGTATTCAAAACCCTTACTCGACATTCTTTACTCGAAAACTACATGCGAACTCTATGTTGTTATTTGTGATCTAGTATGTGAACTTGTGTGTTTATTTGCGCTATGTTGTGGTTGGACTCATACTCATACTCGCGTGACATTAACTGTAAAAAGCCGGGGTTACGGTAATAGATCTATTGGCTTGACAAGCCCACTTGGCCTGCCTTGGTTTGGGCGCCTTATGATTGTAAACCTTGAGGTCAGGGTTGGCTCATGCAGCTTATTGACTCTATCTCATTCACTGGTTTGCCTTACTCGATTGCTCTTAACTCATTGACTCGCATGTTTTTAATCTATGTAGTATACTAAACCTATGTTTACTCACCAACTATTCGTAGTTGACCTTTATTTTATACATATTGCAGGATTTGCTGTTAGTTGATGACTTTTTGCTGATGACACCATAGGATCGCATGCAGACGTAGTGTGACCAAATTAATTAAGTCAAATTGTTCATTATTGATGTATTATGTCATGTATTGTAATGAATCTTGAATTATCTTTGAAATTGGTTGATTAAGAATATCGCAACATTAATTAGTGTTGTGTGCATCTGGACAATTATCATGCCCGACGTATTCCGCCATCGGTCGGGGTGTGACATACACTGCTAAAGATAAATGGAATGCATTGAAAGAAAAAGGTGAGACATGTGCACACATTCAGATCATGAAGGTTGGCTCAGACTCTACTGATTCAAATCCATATGATTCAGCATATAGTGGTTTAGAATCAGAACGTAATGAGTTGTCAGACAAAAAGGATTGTGATACTATTTTCCAGACTGAACAAATTGATGGTTGTGTAACTGAGTCTGATTCTGAAACAAGTTCTTGTGTGATATATGATAAAGGGGATGATAGTGATATAGAAGAAATTCAGAATGAAGTTTCTTAAATGTGTCCAAAGTGTGCTGAACTTGCTAAGATTAATGATGGTTTGTTGAAAGAAAAGAAAGTTTTGAGTAAAGAATGTGAAAAAGCTAAAGCTGAGGCTAAAGAAGTTCCTGAGGATTTTGAAGCTTTATTCGAAGAGGCTTATCTTGTTCAACAGAAATATGAAAAAGCTAATCAATTTGTTGTTGAAACTGCTGAGAAAGTAATTCGTATTCAAGAAGAACTTTCGAAACTTCGAGATGAAATTGATCTTTTCCGAGAAAAGAATGAAATTTTAACGAAAGATGTTGATTATTTCAAGAAGAATTGGGAAAAGGTTACCGAAGAAGTTTTGGAAGAGTGTGATTTAAGAAGACGACATAAGTATGAATATAATGAGTTGTCGGAACAATTCATTGCTTCTCAAAAAGATCTGTTGGATGCTCAAGTGAAGATTTCAGAAATGAAAATTGAGATTCTTCATAAGTGAAGAGTTGCAATTTGTCATCGACATTTCTGAATCACTTTACAAACTGGAGAAGAATGAAGAAAGCGTTAAGGATGATTTACATAAAGTTCCATCACCGGTTGATGTATCAAGTATTCCATCTGCTTCTATTGTTCCAAATGGAAAAATGCATGATTATTCAAAGTTTGCAACACCGGTTTTAGCAAAGAAAACGAAAAAGTCAAAGTCCGGGAAGATGTTAGAGTATATTTCTATTCTACAATGTGTCTTGTGTATTGTATCTAGATCAGAGCATGTGAGTGAGTCTTTGTGTCAACTTACCATAGACAGCGTACCAATGGTATGTCTGATAGTACGCTGGCCAGTGTACCAATGGTATGTTGGTTGGTATGCCAGGTAAGTTGCTTATTATAAATAGTTTGTGTTAGAGAGAGCTCTATAGTTCTGTCATTTAAGTCATCTTAACTATGTGTAAGTGTTTTCTTTCTCTAGAACTCTTTGTGATTCTCTTTTTGAAATCAATAAAGCAAAGCTTTATTTACATTCATGTAGATAGTATTGATCGAATCATGCAGTAGTAAGATCCGTCCGTGTACTTATAAGTTGTATCAGAGCAATCTAGGTTGCTCTACTGCTGTTTTTGATCAAATTCGAAATTCTAGTGAAAGAAAGTTGGGTTTTTGATCATTTTTCATCATTTTTTCTCAAATCAGAGTGTTTCTGATGTTAAAATCGATTACAGAACGTTCCTAGTGTTTTTTTTGTTGCTTACAGTTACAAAGTCCAGTCAAAACTATCAAAAATCTCAAAAATCAGTTGATCTTAGATTGGTACGCCGGATGAACATAATGGTACACACGATGATCCATTGGTACGCATGAACATCTTCATAGAGGGTTTGGTAGGCTGGACATTGGTACGGAAGACAATCTTCATCGGTGGTACGCGACAGTTATTGTTTTGTCCGTAGGCAGTTACGCCGTACCAAGGTGGTACGCTACTGTTCATTGCTACGCTGGTTGGTTTGGTCCGGTTCTTGGTACGCTGAGTTCACTGGTACGCTGCTGATAGCTGGTATGTTGCTGGTACAGTGAAAATTATTGGTACGGAAGTCGATTTTTTGGTACGCTGTCAGATAAGTGACGTTCACTAAAACTGACGTAACTTGAGTTCTGTTTTGAGTTACGAAACCCAATACCAGTCAAAACTCCCAAAATCCGCTGCTAAGACCTTTGTTTTTGGGTTTGAAGTTTTGACGTTTGATTGTTCAGTTTCAAAATGAGCAATTTTCAAGCATTTTCAGCTGCTCAAACTTCAATGCAACTCATGATGAATTATGATAACGAAATATGAACAAATCAGAAAGTTCCCAAGTTGCTAAGATTGGTGAATTATCATAATTGAAAGAAACGATTTGAATCATACATATTTTCTTAAGATGTTGATTGTTAGATTCCGATTGAAAAGGAGTATGAGTATCCAATGCTAAGTGCTAGAAAGCCAAAGATGATAAGTGATTTTGATACTGAGGAAAGAAAACTTTTTGCAAGAGAGAAGAAAACTTATAGTTTTCTTACAATGGCTTTACCTAAAGATTTGATGCATTAGTTTAAGAATTATACAACTTCTAAAGAATTGTGGGATGTTATTGCCGAAAGATGTGAGGTTAATAAGCAATATAAAAAGACCCGATAGAAAGCTTTGAAGAAGGAATTTGATAACTTTGGGCATTGTGAGAATGAGAAAATGTCAGACTTGATTGCAAGGTTTTCACATTTGATAAATGAACTTGAAGTCCTGCAAGTTACAAAGGAGAATGATGAATTGAAAGAGAAGTTTCTGGAAGCTTTACCTAACAAGTGGGAAACTTATGTTATGATGTTAACTAATGATCCAAATTATTTAAGTTGGACATTCAATCAATTGACAAGCAAACTACAAGCTCCTGAAATGGAAATGATTGTGAAAAAGTCAGCAACTCCGTCTGTTCAAAATCCTGAATTGTACTTTGGAGAAAATTATGCGACCGTGAATGATAAAGCTAAGTCAAATCCTAGTTTAAGCTTTAATCTTGCTCCAACATCTTTTCTTACTGGGAAATATGAGAATTCTGGTTACTCTTCTGGTTGTAGTTTTACAACTCCTGATAGAACTACAAACAATTCTCTTCCTGTTCAAGCAACTGAAGATTTAGCTGCATTGATATCTGCTTTCATATCATCTTCTTCTGGATCAATATTTGGTCAAATTTGTGAAGCTGGTTTGTTTGAAGATGATTTAGAACAGCTGGATGATGATAAGTTGACTGAACTAGATTTGCATTGGCAATTTGCTACGATGGTTGAAAAAGGTAGAAGATTTATAAAGAAACATGGAAAGAAGTCTTTTCTTCCAAGAGGGAAACTTGGATTGGATAAGTCAAAGATTAAATGTTTCAAATGTTCCAAATTCGGATATTTTGCTCGTCCGAAAACCTAGGTCAAACCCTCTTAATTTGACTTTTTAATTAAGTATTAATGTGCATTAACTGGTCTGATTACTGTTTAAACTGTTAATTATTGTGCCTGACTGTTAACTGATGACGTATACCTAATCCCGCGTTTGTACTAGAAGCGTATACCCGTAAATTTAATAGATATTCCACGGGTTAATCGTGGAAATTCAATAACAATAAAAATAAATATAAAATGTATTTTTATATTTTATCTGGAACTGGTGTCGTACGTTTATATAATTGACATGGCAAACTGATAAGCGATCGCATGTTTAAAACTATTCAGTTTTAAACAATCAGGACGGTCGAGCTTAAAACTGTCACGAACTGACGAAACTGAAAAATATATCTGATTTCTGAAAAACTGATGTAACCGACTCGAACAATTGTTTTTACGAAATAAAAACATCACAAACCAAAATCGTTGTCAAGACTTAAGCCAAATCTCAATCGTTAACCCCGTTGGGCCCAACTAGGCCCAATAGGCCCAATGATCGTAAAACAATGAAACCGAACCCGAAACCTTGACCAGTTGCATAATCTTGATAACCCGAGTGATTGTGGTGATCCACAAACTCAACCGATATACAACGGGCCCGGACCTTGAAACGGTGCCCCGTTTGGACCCATACGACCCATAACCGACCGACCGGCCCAAATGCATTTTCTTTTAAAATGTTTAGGCTAAATTAAAGTCCAAAGCCCAATGGACTATTTTAAATAACATTGGGCCATCAACTTGTAATAATTTTTATAAAATGATTATCACCTTTTGCATTTTTATAAAAATTGTCATGAACTTGTATATATTTATACATTGGTTAAATATAAAAATTTTGAGTTAATTCCCCTCAGATAAATTTATGTTTTATAGTCTTGCACAACATTTAAACCCTTTTTATAAAAACATGGCAAGTTTTTATAAAATAAAGTCACTAACTAAGTTAAGTTTTTTTTATAAAACTTGGTAGGAGACTTTTATGTAAAAAATGTGATGAAAGATAAGACCACCTCACCTCCTTACCATCCTCACTCTAGCCCTCATCATTTCAAGTAGGTTGTATGACAAGCACTCTTCTCCACCACATCATTCACCAACCTTCATCAACTTCCTTACACAAACCCCACACTCTCTCCCTCACCCTCAACCTCACGACCGGTCCTCCCTCCATCCTCTACATTTCTTTTTGTTTTTTTTACAAGCAAACAACCACACACCTCCATCTTCTCCATGTTTTCGTTTGTCCGGTGAACCCAAGCAAGCTAACAAGCAACCAAGCACCTCTTGTTTTCCTTGTTTTCTATCGAAGCAAACAACAATCGCCACCACCTCCTTGCCGCTGCCACCGGCCGAGGCTGCTGCTGTGTGCACCACTGCTGCCCGCAACCACCACCATCTACCACCACCATCACCCTTGCCACCATCATGGACCACCACTCCTCTCCTTCCTTTTCTTTTACGTGAACCAACAACCACCACCACCTCCTTCCCTTCTTTCTCTCGGCAACCAAACAACCACCACCACCACCTTGTTGCTGCTACAGTCACGCTACTATTGCTGCCGTGACCACCTTCTGCCGCCGCTGAACCACTGGTGCTGCTCCTGTTGCCGCTGCTGTGTAGCAGCCGTGAACCACCCACAAAACCACCACCTTTTCCTCCTTCTTTCTTTCCTTTTTCCGGTAAAGCAACACTAGCCTCCACCGCCGCAGACTGTTGCTGCCACCGTCGCAGACTTCTGCTGCCACCGCCGTAGACTGCTGCTGCCACCGCCGTAGACTGCTGCCGCCACCTCCGCAGACTGCTGCTGCACCGCTGCAGTCCAACCACCATGAGACACCTTCTTCCTCCTCTTAATCGGTTTCATAATCTCACCCTTGTGAGTCTCTTAAACCTCCATTGTTTTCCTATGTTTAAACACCTCGAACCTACCCAAATGATCCCAAGTCTTGACAATGTAAACACTAAAACATTAAGTTTTCCCAATGATCAAAATCACCTAACATCACATTCTATGTCTTTGTTTTTCTTAAACCTTAAGGTTGAAAGGTTTAAAAATGTGTTTATGTAGTGATTTTATTCATGGAACTTAAGTTATATAACTAGTTAATACACATGATCATCTTGTATTTGTCTAACACAAAAATGTGGTATTTTGTATAAAAGATAAAAACCCATGGTAAATGTTACTAGTTAATGGGTTAAAATTTATCATTTTGTTAGATTATGATGTTTACATATTTTGCATGGATAATCTTAATCATAATCATGTTTTAGTATGATTTAAATTACTAGAATTGCTAATTATGATTTTAGTAGTTGATCATCTCGTTTACGGATTAATATATGCTAATAACAATTATCATGGACTAAAAATGGTGTTAGTGACACATTGTGACTAATATGGATTTTAGGATGTGTTTACTAAATCTTTGGACATAAAATCATAGCTTAAAACATTTTAAATAAATTGTTATGGTTTAATAACAAAGTTGGTAATTTTATAAAAATTACTTGGATTTTTTAAACCATAAAAGTTGGCAATGGAATCAAATATATAAAATGGTCATATTTTATAAAAATATATATTCTAAAAACAAAAGACTTAAAAGTCCTGTTTAGATTTTTTAAAAATAAAATGGATAAAATATATATCAAAAATGGTAAAAGATCATAATTATGACATCCGCCATAAAAGTATAAGTCTTGGAGTTTTATACAAAAATGGAAATATTTTATGTTGGTTAATAATTCTATAAAAAGTCTTTAAATTTAAAACCTTAGCTTTATTTAATAAATAAAGTTATTTAGAAATAATTTTATAAAAATAAAATCAAAAGACTTATAGAAACTATGAGAAACATATTTTTAATTATTTTAAATAAATCAAAATAATCAAAACGTTTTAACCGGACCAAATGTTTTATTTTTAAACGTTTGGAACTGAAATGAAATCTTTAAACGTTTTAAAAACGTTCTGCGACGTATCGAAACGTAAATAATTGTTTTCGACAAATAATTATCCGTATGAGTTTAGAAACCCTAAATTGAGTTAAACTCATCATGATTATTAATGATAATTATTTCAATAATAATTATAATTATATTAACACGGAAACCCTAATTTTCCCTAACATGAGTTTAATATTAGAATAATCTATATATCACTAAAAGTTGAGCAATGTCACAATTGTGACACCATAATGAATGCTAAATCATAAATACGGTGTACTTGAAACCAATCATTCGGTACTACACTCTTAAGCGTCGTCTTTAATAAACATCATGATACATGATCATGCATCATCATGATGGTGGTGAATGGTTGATTAAATATAACCCATACGAATTCTCTAACCCCTTATATTTGAGTTAATGGCGATGATTAAATTTGATAATAAAGAAAACCATCCGAATTCTATAGTGTTTGTTAATTGTTCATGTTAAATGACAATCTTTGGAATTCTTGCAACTCATGGAATTGAATTCATCTTATTTAATCTTTAGCTTCTACATGGTTCTAATGATGTATATAAAGCCATGTAGAATTGGCTGTCAACCCCCCTCCCCCTCTCTCGCCCCTTCCTCCGCGTCCTCACCCGTCGGACCTCCTACGTCGTGTAAGTTGAGTTTTATTACGTGTTTTGGTTTATGCAATTTAAATGTTAATATACCTATGGTTGGATCCGGTGGTAAGAAAATGTACCACCGGAGTGTAAAGGCCTTTTGGTTGCTCCGGTGGGAAGAAAATGTACCACCGGAGGCTGTCTCCCTATGCTTAGTTCCGGTGGGAAAAAATGTACCACCGGATACTCACAAAATACCAACTTTATTACATATGATCCGAATATTACATTTTCTATTACATGTTTACCTATTGATTTTCTTCCTTTTCTTTCTTCTGCCCAGGTTCTTTCGTTGGTTGTAGTTGCCCAATATGGCCTTGATTGTCATACGCTACAGGTTTCGACGGGTGCATTGGTATGTCTTCATTTTTGCCAACAAGGGCACTGTATGGATTCTCAATGTTGCTGTTACTTTGGTTCGAACTCCTTCTCCGGTGACTAGAATTGTCGCCAGTTTTTTCCCGGCTTCCAATGTAATGCATAGTGCTCGGGCATAACAATGAAGATAAAGAAACAATGAATAAATTGGTTTAGTAAGACACCGATTATGATCATGACATTTGGATTGAAGCGTTAATTAATATTATGGTATTATTTGATTAGATGGAAAAATACTAAACGGCTTAATATTAAAAGGTTTGGACCATGATTGAAATTAAATTATACGCGGGTCATGAATGACCCGACCCATTGTCTAGTGTTTACGTTATCAGCGGGTTGGGCTATTCTGACGTCATCAGCGGTTCTTTTTACATCATGAATTGGTTTATGACCCGGTGTATTTCTGGAATTGTATTATAACGAGCTTATTGATTTTCATTTATCATCCCTTTGGATTAAAAGTAAAATTATGTCTTACAATTGATGCTTGAAGTTATTTAAAAGTATATAATCGGTTTAACCTACATATCACAGCCAGAAAATCGATAGATTTGAAAAGGCATAGATAGTAATCGCAAAATATATCTGTTGATTAACACAGAATCTTCAAACCAACACACAAAGAACACATCTGTTCATGGAAACAAGTGAATACAATTTCATTCAAAGAACGACGGGAGTATAGATTGACTGACCCTTTAATTATAAGAGGTATCTGAATCATGGATCTGACAACTTCGGACCTCAAAATGATGGCCATTAAGTCACAAGCGGAAAGTGAATCCCTGATTTGGTATTTCGTTACGCCGATCTCACCCCACACGATTTTACAGATGCCGTCGATTATGAAGATGGCAGCGACCTAATTACCGACTCAGAAGCCGGGCCGATGACGGCGGCGTGGACGCCTAACTAGATGGGATGAAGGGGTTGGTGAGTTGCCGGCTGTGCCCTATATTTCGGGTTTTGGGGTATGCGATATGGTGTAATTTTTCCAAAATCGCTATCTGGGCCCGAATCCAAAAAATCCGGATATCCGAATAGTTTCGCATTCTGGTAGCCCGAATGTCGGCTATTTTTGGGCTGAGTTTTGGATCCAGCTAATTTTAATCACCCCTGTTTTAAATAATTTATTGTCTAATATGGATTTTAACATGGTTAGGTATTCTAATTTTCATAGTGATTTTCACTGTGTTTAACATTTGTAATATGTGAGGTTTGGCTGAAGCGTTCTGAGCATTTTTAGAAATACGATTTCTCATTTTGAAATTCCGCTTAATGTATTAAAATTTACACCTTGAAAGTTGCCACCTTTGTAAAACACAGTAACGATCTTGCTAATGCATGGTTTAACCGGATTTGGTAACAAAGATGTAAATAAACTTTTCGTTTATTGATTTCCAAGCTCAAACACTCTAGAGAGAGATTACAGGTTACACTATAGAAAACACACAGTTAAAAGCTCTCTAAGCTCGACAACTACTCTCTCTAACTGAGCTAAAACTATTTATATTAAATCTGTCCAGCGGACCAACTAACCAGTGTACCAGATGGTCCGGCGTACCATCTGGTCCGCCACTGGTCCGCTGAGACCAGAATACACAAACTTCTCTATTACATAACAAGACCTAGCACTAGACAACAAAACTTGTTTTAACAAGCTCCCCCTTGTCTTGTGCTAGTCTTCAAAAACTTTCGTCTACGTCTTCTTCCAATGTTGAGTCCTGTTGTTCCCAGCGTGAATCTCGAATGCAAAACAAACTCTGATCACTCGTTGAAACTGCAACGCTTGTTCAGCATAATCAGTCTTGTACAAAATGTTATTATGATAGAGCTTGTCAATATCATTCTTAGACAGATTGATCAACCACATTGGATCATACAGCCTAACCACCTTGTTCTGCTCTTTCATAACCACCACTACTTCACCAGTAACTTCATCATAATACCACCATCTTAACGTTTTGATGAAATCTTGTTCGAGCTTCTTCAAAGGAATCTTCTTCAGTTGTATCGGCTTCTTATACTTCAGAATCACAACCGGCTTTCCAGTGACAGGATGAATATCTGTTGGATGTTCAATGTACTTCGGTCTTTGCGGAGTCAGAAACCTAAAGTTGCCTTGACATTCTTCTTTCAATTTGTTCTTGAAAATCTCAGCCAACACATTTCCTTCATAATTCAAGAATGGCCTTCTTGACAGATCTCTAACATCACACACCGGAAGTGTATTAAATCTTGTAGCATGTTTCAAATACATCACTCCAAACTCCTTCTTGATAGCATAACACTTAAGTTCTGAGTCATACATCCAACTTATTATCTCACCAGTAGCTACACCACCTTTTCTGTCAAAATACTTCTTCTGATCAACACTCTTAGCTGGTTTCACTACTGGCAACTTCTTAGCTCTTTGTTCTTTTAACCAGGCTTCAAATAGTAATTTCTTTTCCTCTTCTTCCGATAATTTCTCAGATTCATTCAACTCTGGTTGTGTAGTTTCAGATTCTTTCTTCTTTAATTCTTGATCCATCTTTTCTTCATCTTCATTTCCAAAGAAATTGAAACCTCCAGAATGATCATCAGAAGAAAAATTTCCATACACCTTCGGATCATCCGGATATTCTTCAGCCGTCATATCTTTAACTTCAACAGTCTCTTCTTCATAATCCACATGATCATCTGAATTTTCTTCTGTATAAGGATCAGCAAACGGAACATTATCCACATCATCCACATTTAACGCAAAAATAGCAGCTAATTGCTCCTTTGAATATGGATTGATAAATTCTCCTTCTTTTAATTCAACCCTGGACACCGGAGTTACATCATACACGTCTTTATCTGACGACTCCCCCTGAGTTGTAGATGGTCCAGTAGCAGCAGAAGATACTCCAGCCGCACCAGTCCCAGAACCACTACTACCAACTCCTCCTTCAGGGTTTGGATCCTCATTCAGATATTTCAAAACATCATCATCATCTTTACAACTTCCTCAGGATCTGGTCGCCTCTCCCCCTGAGCAGGTAAAGCTTTGAGCAAGAGATTTAACTGCTCACCCAGGGAAAGTGATAATTGTTGTAACTTGGCAATCTCACAATCCTTTTCCTCATCTCTAGATTGCAAACTGGCAATTTCACGATCTTTAGATTGATCTCGAGAAACCAATTCCTTTACCAAATTCTTTAATCCTCTGATTTCATCTGCCTGCTGACGATTCGTTGATTCTAACGCATTGAGTCTAGTTTGATGAATTGCCAGCTTCAGATCAGTAGAAGAAATGGTTGACGTTGTAGAAGGTGTTGTAGTAGAAGCAGAAGCAGTAGTTGATGCAGAACCAGAAGGTCTTCTGATAATCAGCTTTCGTACTGGTGGAGTACTCGAGCTTTAAACATTTACAGACTTTGTAGTTGGTTGTACAGGTATAGAAGACGGAGTAGACACTTTTTGCTTCTTACTTGGTGGAGTAAGCCCTGACTTTCTTGCATCAGCAAGAAAAGAACCTTGCTTTACTGAAACATTTGGCTGAGCCATTCGTTTAAAACGTTTGCCAGTACCCACCATAGGAGCTTTGCCTTTATCCACTGTCTTAGTTTTTGCAACAGGTTCCTCCAAACCAGGAGTATATAATGGATCATCATTTTTATCTTCAACCTGTTTGGTTCTAGTCTCATACATTGAAGTATCCAGATTCTGAGACTTTAAGTAGGCAATGTGTGCCTTAGAACCTTTCTTCATTGGAATTTCTCTGGTATTATGCAAAATTGTGACATAATCACCAGAATCAGAATCATTGTCAGTCGACGACCAATCGGTATCATTTTCAGAAACACCAGCATCACCAACTATATCATCAGCTAGAGTATTAACAACTTCAGGTTTAGTAACATTCTTTGGAATAACTTTCTCGGGTTGTTCTTGTTGTTGCACAGGTTGCTGATCTTGTGCTATCGGTTTTTGTTGATTTGGTGCTTGATTTGCTTGAACTTCATGAATTTCTTCTTCATTTTCTGCAATCTCAACGGGAAAACCGTTCTCATTATACTCTAATTCATCATATGAACTTTCAGGATGTTTTGCAGCACCATTAGCCGGAGCTACATAGTCTGGATTAGCAAGATGACCAATTAGGCTTTTCACTGGAGGAGGAATATTGTTTCCTTTTCTCTTTTGATATACTGGAAGTTTTCCAATCGCAACTTGGTTCATATGCTTCATTACCAAAATAGCATTCTGATTCTTCGGAAGATTTGGATGAAGTTCATTCAAGATCATCTGTACGAACCGCGGATACATAATACTCTTCACTTGTTTTGTCAATATGTTCTCCTTCATATAACTAAAAATCCACCCAGAGAAATTGAACTGCCTATTCAACACTAAAGCCGCAAAGAAAGATAGAACTTTCAAATCAAATTCCTCTTGACCTCTAGTACGATTTCCAAAACATTTGATAATCACGTGCATCAGGTACTTGTACGGAGGACTCAAATTGGCCTTGAGATACCATGGAACATATAACTGTCCATCATATTTTATCCTTCGCAATAAGGCAATCAAATCTGCTTCATCAAATTCTGTTGGAAAATCTGCTTGATCGTTCAATCTCAACACTCGTCGAACATCACCTTCAGAAATAATAACATCTATTTGAAGAATTCTTGCACGAATGATTGAAGGCTCTACAGAACAGTCTACTAGTGCTGAGTTCCAAAACATCATCAGTATATCTTTGTAAGGTGTACATTCATGAGTAGCAGCATAGTAAATCCTCGATCTTCTCATAAAGTCAAAAATACCCAGAAAATGAGGTCTCCAACGAGCTGAAGCATCGAGAAACGCACAAACATTATGTTCGCCGTTTGATTTGAAATCTGCCATATCTGAAAAAAATCACAAACACAAACATCCACTAAAATCATAAGATATAAGCAAAATTACTTACGAACCACTCCAATTTTACTTGAAACACTCAAACGATTAACATTTTTGAAAAATATGATCAACGGACCATTTGTGGACAAAAATTGGTCATACGGACCATGTGGTCCGGCGGACCAGATACATTGGCCGCGTACCAGATTAAATAATCTCGTCCGATGGATCATCTTGCGGATCAAATTAATCCTCGTACCAGAATGTTGACCCCGTATCAGATTTAGTCAAGCGGACCAGACACGAACCAATTCAAATTTGGTTCAAAAGTGGTCCGCCGCGGACCATTTGGTCCGGCGGACGAACAGTTAACCGAAGAGTCTTTTGCAAATTTGACACACCAAATGGATTTTGTATTGAAATCGAAGCATAAGAACGTGTTCTAGACACAATTCCGACCCAGTACATGTATTTGAAACCGGTTAAAACCAACAACAACCCATTTAACTCTTTCAAACCAGTTTTTGCGAAAGACCCGAAACTAAAATCTCAAAAATTGAACAAATTATGCAACCAAAATACAAAACAAGACCGTCATTTGAAGCGTAATCCAACAACCTACCTGTAACAACAAAAATCTCGAGCAACAGTTCGTTTAATCCAAAGAAATATCGAAGAAAAACCAGATCTGTGTGTGTTTTAGGTGTTTTGGAAAAAACTGATGGTCCGCGGGTTATGAGAAACCCCGGATCAGATTGATATATATATACCTAATGTGGTCCGTCGAGCGTACCATATGGTCCGCCGGACCACATTAAAGACCATTTTGCCCTTTAACCCTTAATTCTCACATTTTGCACCCGAAACTTCACCATTTTCAAATTTTAAAAAATGATGAGCTGATTTTAGCATCGATTGTGGTTCTTTCATCAATAATGAGCCATATCCGAATTCAGTCGATCGAAAATAAAGCAGAATAAAAATCTTTTTTATTTTTATCAAATTTATATCAAAACACACCTAAAATCTTTTTGATTTTCTGAAACTTATGCTAAAACTCACCAAAAATCTTTTTGAGGTTTTCTGAAATAACAACAATATGAAAACAATAAAATTTAAATGCGATAATTTATGTTTTTGTGAGAAAGATCACAACGTGAGATCATATCAGTGAGATGCACTTAACACATTTCAATTTCAATCTATTCAGCATGCAAGTCAAGCAGTTCACGAATACAACATTTTCATGTTTATTTCAGTCAAATCAAATCAATGTTTACTGCTTTCTGATATGAATTAGGTATATTTATCATGCGTAGAAATCATGGTACCCACAAATTCAAGCAATTTGAGAATCTGATCTATTCTCTTTTTGTCTATTTTCACTTTTCTTTTATTCATCCATGAATATTTACATATGTAAGTCGTTCGTAGTGTTTCATGCAAAAGAAAGCAGAACCCTAAACAAACAACAATCAGGTCGATCTTTCGATACGCAGAGAAAAGTCCGATTGTTTAGGAAAATAAGAAAATAAAAACAAGTTGAAATTGTATAACTCAACAACAATCAGGTCGGTACTTCCGTACACGCAGAGAAAGTCCGATGAGTTATACGAAACACCAAGAAAAATAAAGCAGAACGTCAAACAAACAACGATCAGGTCGATCTTTCGATACGCAAAGAAAGTCCGATCGTTTGACAAAATAAACAAAATCAAACAAGTTTAAATCTTTGAAAAGAACGCATGCGTACACTAGAACACTTATTTATTCTGTTTTTGCATTTTTCCACCTTTTATCAAGATTACTCAAACACAAGAACTATGTTACACCACTGATTTCAAGCAAGCATTATCTTTATATCATACTAGCAAATATCAGATATTGATTAACACATTCAATGAAACATACAAGAACCTACCGCCTTTCAATCTAGTTTATCCATGGTCAATAACATTCACCGATGTACCATCATTTCTCACAAGGTTGGATCACATTTCTCAATTTTGTATTTTTCAAATTTGTTTTAGGTTTTTGGATTTTCCAATTTTTTTAATGCTTTTTCATGTTTCAATACAGAAAAACACACACAATTCACACTATTTTTTGTATTTTTCATATTAATCTCCCCCTAAAAAGCAGAGAAATAAAGAAAAACAGTAAAAACAAAAAATTGATCAACTGAATTAGACGACATCCAGCTTTGTAATCCCATTAATTTGCAACAAAAATTTAAAACGAGTTTTGTCAAAAGCTTTTCTAAACAAATCAGCTCGTTGAAAATCTGTATGAATCTTTTGCAAATCAATTAATTTCTTTTCGTAGCAATCCCGGATAAAATGATATCTGATATCAATGTGCTTAGTTTTGGAATGCTGAACGGGGTTTTTCGTGATCGAAATAGCAGCTGAATTATCAATAAAAATTGGGGTAGTTAAAAAATTCAAACCATAGTCGCGTAGCTGCTGTTGTCAGAGTATGCTGATAATTCAAACTTATTATCAGCAAGTGAGTTGAAAGAGTCTCATACCAAGCCCTGGGAGCTTGGTGAAGACCATATAAAGCTTTGTCGAGCTTGTACACTTTATCAGGAAAGTCTGGATCATAAAAACTAGGTGGCTGCTTCACATAAACCTCTTCACGAATCTTCCCATTCAGAAACGCACTCTTGACATCCATCTGATACACTTTGATTCTGTGATGTGCCGCGAAAGCAAGAAATATTCTGATAGCTTCAATTTGTGCGACAGGAGCATAAACTTCATTGAAGTCAATATCTTCAATTTGGGAAAAACCTTGAATCACCCATCGTGCCTTGTTTCTGACAATGACACCACGATCATCTTTCTTACATTTAAAGACCCACTTTGTGCCACACGGTTCCTTAGAGTTTTTGGGTAAATCAACGAGATGCCAAACGCCCAACTTTGTAAATTGCTGCAACTCTTCTTGCATTGCTTCTACCCAAGAAGCATCCTCCAATGCTCTATCAACATTAGAAGGTTCTACCTGAGATAGAAAACATGAGTGAAAAACTTCATTCTGAATCCCAGATTCTCTGATTTCGGCAATCAAAGCATCAACATTTTCTGCTAATTGATGTCGTGTATGAACTCCCGAAGACGGATCTCCAATAATGTTTTCTTGAGGATGAATATTGTTAATCCTAAGAATTGTTGAATCAGCAACTGCCTGAATATCTTCCAAATTTGTTAAAGATGCCTCTGCCACTTCTGAACTTGACAAATCACCAATCGGTAACGAATTTGGTACAGAAGAGCTTGTACTTGGCAAATGAATTTGATCATCTACAGATGTAGATTCAGCTTCATGAAACATACTTGCATCATCATCTAGAAGAACTCATTGTGTCTAGCCTAGAAGCACTCTGACTAGACGAAGGAACAGCAGTGCTTGAAAGCTTTGGAATCCATGAACCTGGACCAGGAGTTGTCAATGAGTGTAGCATAGCAGCTAAAATATCAGGATCCTCCTCTTCCTCAGATCCAGATGGTGCAACCGTGAACAAATCAATTAGAGACTTATAATCATAAGACTGAGCATCAACCGATTTGGGATGTAGGAAAGTATGCTTCTGACAATCCACATTCACATGATTCTCAATAGTCTTGGAAGACGGAAAGTAAACACGCTTCATCGGATGATTATATCCAACAATAACACCCTGAACAGCTTTTGAAGCAAACTTCCCACCTTCTTTGAGAACCGTGCAAAGACACCCAAACGGTACAAAGAAATTCAAATTAGGCTTTCGACCTTTAAGTAATTCATAACTTGTTTTATTGAATCTCTTGACAATCAGAACATGATTGAGCACATAACATGCAGTGTGAACAACTTCGGACCAAAACTTTATTGGTAGATTTGCATCAGCCAACAAGGTTCGGGCCGTCTCAATCAAAGTTCTATTCTTCCGTTCAGCGACTCCATTTTGTTGCGGAGTATACGGCGCACTAAACTCATGAACAATCCCAAGTGAATCACAAAATGCTGCCATCTTAGCATTCTTAAACTCAGTTCCATTATCAGTACGAATGCGACAGATTTTGTGCTTGTACATTGATGGAAACTTGGATAACAGCTTCTGAATTTGATCATGAGTTTCATCTTTTGACGCTAGTGACACCACCCATGAAAATCGAGAAAAGTCATCCGTAATAACCAAACAATAATAACTACCCTCAATGCTACGAACATTCACAGGACCAAAAAGATCCATATGAAGTAGCTCTAAAGGAGTCACAATCGAATTTAAACGTTTAGACGGATGAGACTTTTTCTTTTGCTTTCCTTTCTTACAAGACACACAAACATCATGGATAGAAAATTTATTCTTTGAAACACCTTCAACCAGATTATGATTTACCAAATAATTCATTTTCCGGTAATTGATGTGTCCCATACAGCGATGCCACATGATGGATTCTTTTTCTATAACCTTAGAAATAAAGCATGTAGCAGAAACTGCAGAAGAAGTCTGATTCATGTTCAACACATATAAGTCACGAAATCGAGGAGCTCGTACAACAATCCAATCATCAGGAATTTGGATTCCAGGTTTCAGAATTAAGCACTCTGAACTTGTGAAAGCAGCAGTGTACTGCTTATCACAAATTTAAGAAACACTCAGCAAATTGTGTTGCAACTCTTGCAAAAATTGGACCTTGTCAAATGTGATCTTCTCATTCCCCATTTTTCCCTCACCGGTAATCTTACCACCTTTATCGCCAGCGAAAGTAACATTTCCTCCTTGAATAGGTTTAACATCTGATAGCAAGGAAATATTACCCGTCATGTGCCTGGATGCTCCACTATCAACGACCCAAAAGTTGTTAACAGCTGGATTTCGAGCACCCTGCACATGTTAGCAGATAATTAGTGAGCATCTGGACCCAAGCTTTCATCTTTGGGTCGACCGATGTCTTCTGAAAAGTCCTCAGTGGCTTTTGAAGTCAATTTAGTTTGTTGGTGCAAAATATGTGTGACGTGTGTGTATTCCAGTTAGTGTCGTTAGTTGAGATAGTTAGAATAGTTAAATCAAGTTAGAGGGTAGTTTGTGTCAATATAATAAAGTGGAGGGTTGGTTTATCAAACCAACAAATTTATCATAAAGTGTACATGGCTAGCAGATCATCGGAGGTCCGATATACATCCGACCTTGATCCGAGAAGCAACCGAAGGGAGGCCGAACCTCAAGTTCGGCCCTCACAAATTGGATCGCTTATATATATATGTTTTGAAGGTTCGGAGCAGGATATATCTCCTGCATAACAGTTTCTTCTGAGTTTGATTTGTAAGGGAGGAGTTTTTGATCTCGAATCTTTGAGAGATCTGTGTTTAATATCACGATTAGAAACTTGTAACGAGTCTATTTCATGTAATCGTTGATCAATTCGTGCTATAAACTGAGTTATATTTACGTTTTTGTGTTCTTGAGTTCGGGGTAAGTTTCGGTCCAAATTCGGTGTACAAATCACTAGATCCGACGCTCTTCGAGTTTTCAATTGGTATCAGAGCAAATCCAGGAGTGATTCTACACTGTTTTTGAACAAAAATCTGATTGAATTTGCTTAAATTGTTCGTGTTTGACTTTTACAAAGTCAAACTGTGGAGTTTGATTCTGAAATTGAGCCTCAATTCAAGTTTGTTTGTGCTACTTCTTGATTCCAGTGAGTTTATTATATCAACACGAACCTATAGCAAGTCTCAGATCTCATTTTCATTGAGATTTGGTCGAATACAAGTTTTCAAAGGAAGTTTATGTGTTCTTCATGGTTCAACAATGGTGGATTCGTTATTTCTCCATCATTTGGGATGAAATAAATTGCTAGAAGTTTGTTTTGATCATATGAAGCAAATGCAACAATCCGTTTTCGATTTGGTGAAGTTTTGATAAGATTTCAATTTCATCATCTTCTTCATTTGCCGGAGGTCGTTTGTTCGGGGCTTAAACTAAATCAAAACCTAGCAACAATGGTGCTAGTTTGAATCCTATTGATCTCACGAGTCCAACGCAAGTTACGGATTGGATTTTCGTCAGGAATCGAGTGAGATATGCTCGGTTGAAATTGTGGCGTTTTAGTTCGCCGGAAAAATCAAGTTCGCCGGAAAAAGTTTGTTTTGGCCGGAATTGTTTGTTTTTCACGACTATTTTGTCGTGTATCAAGAATTTGTTTTTTTTAGTCCCTCTAGTTCTAATACTATTACATAAGAGTATACAAGTTTTTTTTTAAAACAAAAACCAACAAAAATACTACAAAAAGATTAAATAGATTTTTCTTAAATAAAAAAAACTAAAGTTTTTTAGTTTTATTAAAAAAAAAAACAAGTAAACAATTTACAAACATAAATCTATTTTTTTTGTTTTTATCGTGTTTTTTTTTTTCGTTGTTTGTTTCTTTTCATTGAGAAAAAAAAAACTATAAATATTTTGTTTTTCAAAGTTTGTTTTTCTTGAAAGAAAATATTAAAAAAATTTACAATATTTTTTTTTAAATTGTTTGTTAGGTTTGTTGAAGCAGACTTTTATAAATTTTCAAAAGGGTTTTAATTTCTCAATAGGTTCTTCATACCTCACATTGTAAACCCTAGATTATGTTTAAACCTTAAAGAAGAAACTTACCAATGTTTTGATGGTTGCTTCCTGCTAGTCACGAATTCCAGCCCTGCTCTCACTCTTTCTCTCTGTTCGAAATTTTAGAGAGACATGGGAGGTTAATTTGTTTCTGCACTGCATGTATAGAAGAGGGAGTAGAAAGAGGACAAAATTCCTCGTGGAGGTCGCAATAGCAGACAAAGGGAAAGGGCAGAAAAGAATCAGTGGGCTTGGGGGGCTAAAACTGGGCTGCGTATTTCTTTCTGGGCCTGGGACTGGGCTGCGAATTTCTCTTCAACTAACTGGGCCTGCACCAAATTTTTATAACTGATCCAATGCTTTGTCTTGTAAATAATTTTTCAGCCCACAAGATAATTATTTGATGTTGTCTTCGACTCCCGGTTCGCACTTTTATTTATTGGCTTAAATCCCGAGTTCGAGTGTTACAACTCCCCCTCCCTTAAGGGAATTCCGTCCCGGAATTCAAGATTTTTACTATTCAAATAATTGAGGGTATTTCTTTTGCATATCTGCTTCTAATTCCCAAGTGGTCTCAGGTCCATGGCGCGAATTCCACCTGACCTTGATCATAGGGATCCGTCTTCTTCTCAATCTCCTTTCTACTCTCTCCAATATTTCGACAGGTTGCTCTGTGTATTTCAACCTCTCATCTACCTTTATATCTTGAATTGGAATAACAATATCTTTATCGATCAGGCACTTCTTAAGATTTGAAACATGAAATACGTTGTGAATCCCACTGAGCTCTTTAGGTAGCTCAAGTTGATATGCCACAGTTCCAATTTTGGAGATTACTTTAAACGGTCCTATATAACGTGGGCTTAATTTCCCTCGCTTTCCAAACCTCATAATTCCCTTCCATGGGGATATTTTCAATATTACCAGATCTCCTTCCTTAAATTGTAAAGGCCTCCGCCGTTTATCCGCATAACTTTTCTGTCTATCTTGAGCGGCTTTGAGTTTGTCACGAATTTGCCTGATCCTTTCAGTGGTTTCTAATACTAATTCAGGACCTGTCCATTGCCCTTCGCCATTTTCTGACCAGCACAGTGGCGTACGGCACTTACGTCCGTATAAAGCTTCGAAAGGAGCTGCCTTGATGCTAGTATGATAACTGTTGTTGTAGGCGAGCTCAATTAATGGCAAATGACTATCCCAATTACCACCAAACTCGATAACACACGCCCTCAACATGTCCTCCAATGTCTGGATGGTTCGTTCGCTTTGCCCATCTGTCTGAGGATGATAAGCAGTACTAAAGTGTAGCTTAGTTCCTAAAGCTGCTTGGAATGCCTTCCAGAATCGAGAGGTGTAACGACTATCCCGATCCGAGACAATAGATAATGGGACTCCATGTCTTGAAACGATTTCTTTCACATACAACTTTGCCAACTGTTCTAATGGAGATGATTCTTGTATTGGTAGGAAGTGTGCCGACTTGGTTAATCGATCCACAATTACCCAAATCGTGTCATTTCCGCCTCTTGTTCTTGGCAATTTGGTTACAAGATCCATAGTGACCAAATCCCATTTCCATTCCGGAATTTTTAACTGTTGTAAGTATCCAGCCGGTTTTTGGTGTTCAGCTTTTACTTGCAGACACACAGGACATTGTCCTATGTATTTAGCAATATCCTTTTTCATTCCCGGCCACCAGTAATGGGTTTTCAGATTTTGATACATTTTATCTCCACCGGGATGCATTGTATACTTGGATTTATGTGCTTCTTGCAGTATGACCTCCCGGAATTCTCCTTCCTTAGGTACCCAGATTATGTTTCCCAATCGTAAAATTCCATCTGGTCCAACGTCAAGTTGTCGTACTTTAGTCATCATTTCTTCCTCTTCTGGGTTTGACTTTCCCAGTTGCTTTTTCTGAGTTTCCTTGATCTCATCAATCATATTTACTTTAACATTTATTCTCATGGCTCTCACTCGTAGTGGCTTAGGCTTATTCTTGCGACTTAACGCATCCGCTACTACATTTGCCTTCCCTGGATGATACTTGATCTCACAATCATAATCACTTAACACTTCCATCCATCGCCTTTGCCTCATATTTAATTCTTTCTGGTTGAACAAATGCTGAAGACTTTTATGGTCAGAGTAAACCTCAAACCTAGTTCCATACAGGTAATGCCTCCAAATCTTCAAGGCGAATACTATCGCTCCTAACTCAAGGTCATGTGTAGTATAGTTCTTTTCGTGTGGTTTCAATTGCCTTGATGCGTAAGCTATTACTTTATCTCGTTGCATAAGCACGCACCCAAGTCCATTGATAGATGCATCACAATAGACCACAAAATCTTTTGTTCCATCTGGCAAAGATAATATGGGTGCAGAGCATAACTTTTGCTTTAGCAATTCAAATGCATCAGTGTGTTTCTGCTTCCAGTCAAACTTAGCATTCTTTTGAGTCAATGCTGTTAAAGGGGTGGCAATTTTTTAGAAGTCCTGAATAAACCTCCGGTAGTATCCAGCTAATCCAAGAAAACGTCGGATCTCTGTCGGTGATCTTGGTTGCTCCCATTTCATAATAGATTCTATCTTTGCTGGATCTACTTGGATTCCCGTGTCATTTACCACATGTCCAAGAAATTGGACTTCTCTCAACCAGAAGTCACACTTAGAGAATTTGGCATAAAGTTTTTCATTTCTCAATATCTCCAACATTTTCCTCAAGTGTTCTTCATGCTCCTTCTTTGTACGCGAGTAGATTAGAATATCATCAATAAAAACAATGAAAAATTTGTCAAGGTAAGGCTTGCACACCCTATTCATTAGATCCATGAACAATGCCGGTGCATTTGTTAACCCAAAGGGCATAACAGTAAATTCATAATGCCCGTACCTCGTGCGAAAGGCTGTTTTGGGAATATCCTCCTCGCGTACTTTCATTTGATGATATCCAGACTTTAGATCAATTTTAGAGAAATAACTAGCACCCTGAAGTTGGTCAAACAGGTCATCTATTCTTGGCAATGGATATTTGTTCTTGATTGTTAGCTTGTTCAGGTCTCGATAATCGATGCACATTCTCATTGATCCATCCTTCTTCTTTACGAAAAGCACTGGCGCTCCCCAGGGCGATGAACTGGGTCTTATAAATCCCTTATCCAGGAGTTCTTGTAGCTGGCTTCTTAGCTCTTGCATCTCTGACGGTGCTAGTCTATATGGTGCTTTTGCAACTGGGGCTGCTCCTGGAACTAGATCTATTCGGAATTCCACTTGCCGATCTGGTGGTAAGCCAGGTAAGTCATCTGGAAACACGTCAGCATATTCGGAGACCACCGGTATATCTTCTATTTTCTTCTCCTTTGGTGACTCTACAACGTTTACGAGAAAGGCCTGACATCCTTTTCTCATGCACTTTCTTGCTTGAAGTAAAGATAAGATCTTCTTGGGTTTTGTTAATTTTTCCCCAACAATGCTGTGCACTTTACCATCCGCAGACTCAACCGTTATTGTCTTGGCATCGCAGTGGATTTTTGCTCGCTGTTGGGTTAACCAATCCATACCCAACACAATATCGAAACCGCTTAATGTCATAGGCAGTAATTCTAACTCAAACTTAGAGTTATCTATGTCTAACTGGCAGTTCCTAATTAATTCAGATATACTTATATCTTGTCCACTAGCTGTTTCTACTACGTAAGGAACATCTAGTTTGTGTTTAGTACAGTTTAGTTTAGGTATGTAGGTAACAGATATAAAACTCCTATTTGCACCAGAATCAAATAGTATACTGAGAAATTGATTGTTAACAAGGAACATACCAGTTACGACATCGTCGTCCTTTCGAGCTTCATCGGCGTTCAGCACAAACACCCGAGCATTTCCTCGCGATGCTCCACTTTCTCTTCCCTTCTCTTTGCCCTTATCTTTTTCAATTTCTTTGAGTTTTGGACACTCGGGTCGTGTGTGCCCTACTTCGTTGCAGTTGTAGCAGGTAATCGTGCTCCGGCACTTATCTGCATAGTGCCCTTTCTTATGGCATTTGTGGCACTCCACATCTCTTCTCCATTGATTCGCATGATGGCCTTTCTTTTGACAATTGTCACAGATAATCTTACTTCTGCAGTGTTGCGCCTTATGGCCCTTTTTCCCACATTCTTTACACATTTCACCGCTCATACATTCTGCCGCTCTGTGACCAACTTTTCCACATTTTCTGCATGTCTCATCCCTACTTCTCTTTGTATTCTTATCATTGCTATTTCTCCATCCCCCTTCCCGTTTCTTGTTGTCGAAATTTCTTTTGTTCCTTTCCATTTCTCCCTTCTGTTCTACTTGCCTTAACCATTCCTCGCTCAGAATTGTTACTAAGTCCATGGCGGATTCCAGTGTCTGAGGTCTGGCTGTCCTTACATTGGCTCGGATTTCGGGGCTCACTCCCCACACAAATCTTCTTACCTGCCTATCCTCTGTTTCTGCCATATGTGGCACCAAAGTTAACAGCTCATTGAAACGGTTGATATAGGCTTTGTAATCATTTATATCCATCCTCAAGTTGGTAAATTCGTTCTCTAGTTTTTCCGACTCACTTTCTGAGATAAACTTCCTCATCACAATCTTTCTGAACCAACTCCACCTTTTCTGATAGACCCGATCCTTCCCTTTTGCATTTCTAATTGTTTTCCACCAGATTAGTACACTACCTTTAAATGACTGAGATGCGAATCTTATTTTGTCTTCTTCTGCACAGTTACTGATTTCTAGCACTTCTTCCATCTCTTCCAGCCAGTTTAGAGTGTCAGTTGCACTCTTTTCCCCCTTGAAGATACTAGGCTTACAAGCCATGAAAGCCTTGTAAGTGCAACCTCTTTTCTTTGCTCTTCTCATGTCTTCTCTGTCACTCTCCTCTTCGTTAGATGAGTAATCCTCGTAGCGTCGGCGGTTTCTTTTCTGTCTATGCACAGATTCGCTACGAGAGCTAACGGGTGATCTCGACTGCTTGTCACCTCGTCTTCTTCTGGTTCGACTATGCTGACTTTCTTCTGATTTAGTAGGCATGTTCTCATCTTGCTTCATTTTAGCCAGGCGCTCAGATAATGCAGCTGCTACTTCAATAGCAATTATATCCTTTATTCTTCTCTCAGTGTCATTATTTTGAGATTCTTGTTGAATTGATGGATTATCATTCTCGTGAGAGGGATAAGTATGATCGTCTTCTTGATTAGTTGCCATATTCTTAATCTGAAAGGATAGTTTATGTTCAGGTTAGAAATTTTTGGAGTTCTAAGATTCTTGTCTTGTGTAATATTGGTTTTAACACTTGTGGTTTTGTTTGGAAATTTTCTGTTTAATCTGTTTTCATTATCTGAAGGCTATTTGATTCTTTTCATTTGGGTAAAAGCTCCCTCTTGCATATTATTTTGATATCGGTATCTTTCTTGTAATGTGTATTCAAATTATATGTATATATACATTTACACGGAAAACATATGAACACTTATAATAACATAATAACACATTTTATTCATTACACACACTACATTTCTGGTTGTTACCCAACCAGATTGACAATCCAAGAGATCAACTACAAGTTCCACAAACATAATCATAACATCACAAACACACATGAAATCAGAAATTGTCTTAAGAAAACAACATTCACTCCATCAGAATTATTCAATCAACCACAAAAAAAAAATGCAGCTACTTCTTCTGGCTCATCCTTCTGCTCCCCCAAAACCCTTCAACGCTTCTTGTGCCTCCCCATAGACGCCATCTTCCCGAATATAGAGGCCGCCTTCTTGTATGCATGGGTCATCTCCTCCTGCTCTTTTTCCCGCTTCTTCAAGCTCTCTGTTAACCTGCGGTTCTCTTCCCTCAACGCCGATATCTCCACCGGGGATCCCATACTCGACCCCGTTGAGTTTTGATGTGTTAGATAAGGATGTGGGAGGCTCGGCCCTGCATAGGACATCCGAGATGGATCAACTCCCGGTGAAAATGGTGCGTACTGATAGGGGTTCGGTTGGTATGGCATCATGGCCTGAGGGTGAAAAGGCGGAGACTGGTAAAATGGCGGGGAATGATGGTATGGCGGTGACGGGTGATATTGATAAGCTGGAGGTGGGTATATCTGTTGCGGATAGGATGGCATGCCAGACATAAAAGGATCGTTGTACGCTGGAAGTGTCGGGTTCTGAAGGCTGTTAGAACGCATCAACTGTGGGAAACTGTAACTGTCTGCAACTGGTTGCCCATATTGCCCCTGTAGCATTGCAGCCACGTAGGGGTCCCTCCTATCATTAGCCAACATAGCGATTGGGTCAGTCACGGGCACTTCAACCAAGTTCTCCTCCGCGGGCATAAAGTTCACCGGTTCCTGCTGCATGGGTACTGACTCATCTGGCCCACTCTCGTTGTCGGCCTGATAAGCCGGAGAAGCGAACACATGATACGAGTGATGTTCAGAGTGGTGGCTAACGGTGTGACCAGCTGAAACCGCGATTACGACCTGAGGGTGAGGTTGTGGGTTCCCCTCGGGCTCCTGTTCTTCCTGAGGTTCTTCTTCCTCTTCCTGTGGTTCCTCCTCCTCTTCCTCCTGGTCTGGTGGTGTGACCATGACGGCCATAGCCGCTTCCCACTGTTCGTCAGTAACCATAACTGTGTTTGACTGATGAACCCTCATGCGCGGGTGCTGACTTCTTTTCTTTGGGGGTTTCGGTATGTCAGTGGTTGATACAACAGGTGAAGGTGTCTTCTTCTTCTTGATGAATGCAGAGGGTGAAACAAGGTATCCTGACTGATCAGGACTAAACTGAGCTGCTGGCTCGCTTGGACCCTCATCGGGCTTCTTGCCTTTGCTTGACTTGCTTGACTTTTTGCTATCTTGACTGCTGGATTTTGATGAAGATCGTACAAATCGGAGCATGTTGTCTGGTACCTGTTCAAATATTATACACATTTACTTAGTATATATATTACACAAATATATATATACAATCATTGTCTTCGGCTTATTTTCTAATCTCTTAGAGTTGCATACTTAAGAATTTGAAGACTTAAGTTTTTTTAAATTCGTCTGTTAGGTTTCATCGAGTCTTAGTGTACCTGTGGATAGGAATTGCAGTTAGCTAGGCTGAAACTACTATCGACCTTACACTAAACCTCCATAACTGCCTAACAGACAAATTTCTTCCACTTAAATCCCTAATCCTTATTTTAACAAGTTAATATTGTGATCGAGTTTAGGTTCAAGCTTAGGGGTCTTAAACACCTAATCTGCTGGAACCTGTGGCTCTGATACCAACCTGTCACACCCCGCCCGCACCACCACCTTCCTGGAGCGGGGGAGGTGTTGTGGAAAACAGGCTGTCAATATCAGATACACGCGGAAGCAACAAAATGAACATATTTTATTTATTACAATGTACAGACAGCATAATATGCTTAATTTCACTTGACAAGAGTTACACACTGCTAACTATTACAGCATTTTCACTTAGGGCCCAAGTGTCCTGAAAGCTTAACCCGTACTGCTACCCCATTTGATGGAGACGAGCTTAGTGCTTATGACCAATGGATTCCAAATTATGTTCACCTATTCTTGGTAATCAAATGGTCTACCTGCAAAATGGTTAAATCAACTTTGTCAACAACAATAACGTTGTTGGTGAGCCGTACCCTGACTTGTTATTCATATTTTTCACAGTGCTACTGGTCCGATAATTGTTCTACATGAAATGACTAGAATACAACCTGTAAGATATATATAGATTACGGGGTACAACACATGCACCAAATGATTCTAGCATACTAGTTACGTAGTATTTTTTCACATTTCATGCAATAGTATTTTGGCAACCAATAAAGCACACAATTGTTGCGCCACAATATTTAACTTGTGACCCCATAGTTTTTACATAACAAGGTAGGGTTGAATACGGAACTCACAGTGTATATATATGATAATCTTATGATAAATGCACGAAGAAGCATCACGTTGTCAAAGATGTACCAGCTCGAAGAATCTGATAACCTAAACAAGTATAGGTTCAATTTATTTAACACAGTAATAATACTGGTTAGGCCTCGGTTGTGCTCCGCGCCTTAAATAATACAATACGTTCGTAGATTGAGGTCTCGATACGATTGGATGTCCCAATACAATCGTATGGCCTACAACCGGATATGATCGCATTTGCCTAATAATATCTATCAAAACAGATCGTGCCCGATACGGTGGTATGCCTACCTATTTTAATACAACCGTATGGCCTGTTTTAATAGATAAACGAATATTATATAACACTCAAGTCTCGAACGGTTATTGTTTAATGAATCCTTAAATTATTACATAAAATCATAATACATAAATATATAAATATTAATATTTGCTTACTAATATAATACAACAATACTTTGGTTTTCAATAACCGTTTCTCACATGTCGAGTATACGATAAAAATAAATTTATACATAACAAGGAACACGGTATACCTCCGGTCGGTACGCAGACTCGAATCCGGTTAACCGAAATTGCAAATCATATCCGGATTTGATGAATAGGTAGTCCATTCCAATCAGAATTCCGTCATGAACAACAATACGACATTTGTTTCTGCATTTGACCGTGTCTGACCATCAGAAATCGTTGACCAGATTCGTCACGGTTTGACTCGGTTGACTTTCTTTGACTTTCTTGACCCGACACCAAAATTAATGAATAAGTAGTCTATCCCGCAAGATTTTTCGTCACGAACAATACTGTAAGCTCGGTTTTCTGGTTTGACCGCGTTTGACCCATGATAATTGTTGACCAGCCTTGTAACAATTGACTTTTTGTTGACAATCTTTAACTTTCTTTGACCCAATAAACACAATGCACCAATCTGCCACAACTACAACTTCTAATTGAGTTTCTACTCCCACTATGAACATCTTAATCCAACTAGGGACCGATCATCATCATTATTATGGGCTGTCCGGCGGTTTCCAACCGCCACAGCCGTGGTCACGGTTCAACATCATCATCATCTTATCAACATTTCTTCAATGAATCATCGAGTCATTCAACAATAATAATCTATCATCACAACAATCTCTAACTCAAAATCTGTTGCAATTATACAAGATCCGGATATGCATGTTACAATCTGAACACAAAGGAAAGAGGTATGAACTGGATTCAAAAGAATAAGGCAAGGAATTAATGAGAACTTACCGATTGAGTGCGGGGTAGTTGGAATTGGGTCATAGGGTGGTCGTCGGAGCTTCAAGAGTCGCAGCCGCCGCCGCCGGAGGCGAACGGTGACCCTAGCCGTTGCGAGTAGGGGAGCAGGAGAAAGAGAAGAGTAGGTTAAAGGTGGAGACGAGCTCCTCGGAGCGCGGTTGTGATAACAGCAACCCCAAATCGTCGCCGCCGAGATGGGGTTTTCATCCGGTTACGCCGCCGCCTGAGAGCTTTAATGTGGTCAGACCATCGCGATCAGAAGAGAGATACGTGTGATCGGGGAGGGGGAAAAATCCACTGCCGTCCGTGGTCGGAAACCGGCCGCCGTGCGCCGCTCGATGTCGCCGGAAAACAGACGGGAAAAGGAAGCGGAGAGAGCCGCCGCTCTCTCTCTCTCGATTTCTAATTCACACACAAATGTGTGTGTTGAGTTATACAAGTACAGTGGTTTTAGTTTCATATTTTATGTAGTACATTGTAAAGTGTAGTACAATTTTTAAATAAAACCGTTTTATACGGTATTATACCGCGATCTCCGAACACATTAAATACTCATAGTGACGATAACGATTCGTGATAATTCCCGACATGCCTGAAATATTATAATAGTCTCATAATTATTCTCGGAATGCTAAAAATGTCGGTTTATACATAGTTGGTTAGTTATTCAGTCGAACGTTGCAGTATAAAGCACGTATCCGACGCGAGTACCGATTAACACTGCTTTGCGAACCGAGCGTATCATTACGACTGTAATTCTCTGTGAATACTCAGAAAAATATTTATAACTACACCTGGTCGGTAAAACATCTTAAATAATTAAATAAGTCTTTTTCGGTTAATATCGCGTAATCGTCCCGTTTACCAATTTCATTGTTTCTTGCATTGATTCCTTCGTTTAAACTTTTTAACAGTCAGATCATCAATGATCAAGTATCTAGCAATACCAGATACCTTAGTCTTGTCTCTGTGACCCCTCTGTCACTACCGATGACATACGTGCGTTAAGCGTCATTTGACGTTTCCATATACGCATTTCATTTATAACCGTCTAAACAGACTTTCTAACAACTATTAACATCCTTGTTAATATATCTATCATCATAACTTATCCAATTAATATTTCTATGATAACGTTCGGTTATCCAGCACGTTAATCAATTAGACAACGTAATTTGTCAGTTCCGCTCGAACTCAGCTTTTATCAATCTGTAACACCTTGGATCACATAATAAATATTTAAAATACTTTTAACAACTCATCCGAACATCGAGTATACATATTGGGCCTTTAATGGGCCTTAATTCTCTTAATGGGCCTAACGGGCCTAACTGGGCCTACCAAGTCCAGTTCTTTATTCGGAAAAAATTTCCCTCTAATTTTACCGTAATTGTCAAGGTGTTACAACTCTCCCCTCCTTAAATGAATTTCGTCCCGAAATTCGCCCTACCTACCAGGACAGGGAGTAACCTAACGCTTGTGGATCACATCATGCAAGATGTTCTGCAAGGGACATCTATCCTTTTAGTGCCACCACGTGGCCCATGATGTCTTCCTATGATGTTACTACTTAATGGACTTACATGCCGTTAGCATGGACTTACTATCACTTCATACTTGACAATTCGTCTTAATATTTCACCATGTGGTATTGGCTATTATCACTCGGTCTTGATACAGCGCCCCGTATATCGTATTATAATTGCAACAAGGCAATACGATTACCACTCTAGTGATGATGCCACCACATAGTATAAATATCGTATGTCTTCTTCCTACCGGCTCCGCTACCACGAACGTCCTATATACTTATAAGTGATTTCATTACCACACGGACTTAATCGCCACTCTGTAGTGTTACCAAAAGGAACTTCTCTGACATCAAACCATAGGAATCATCTGTTACTTCCCGATCAGCATTATGTTCCCATCACTCCTACTTGGTGAAACATGCGGAATTAATCAGCCTCACCTCCGTAGGTTTACTGATAATCTGATCGAGTAACTGATTCCTATAGTTGCGACAAGTCACAAATCGGACGAGTCATTCTCATTATCAGATTCTTCAAAGAAAATTTGCAGGATTTCATGTTAAGGAACCGACTCAAAACATATGCCCTATCATAGGGAATGTTGTGGCCTTATCGGAACACATCCAATAATTAGCCATCAGTCCTGTCACATCAACCTATATGCGTCCTAACGCAAAGGTCAATTCTATATATTTAGGGGAACCTAACTTAGGTCTAACACATAAGTTGTGTAGCACAATTACACAACAAAGCACATATAATTTTTAACTCGCCAAGGCATTACACTTGGGTCCACACCATAAGAACTGACATGCCAACTCACAGTATCCTGGTCATACCAAGCTATTCATAGCTATTTTTATCGTTCTATTAATGGAAACACACAAGAGTCCTCTTGACTAAAAGTCAATGTCATGGACTTACCAATTTCAATATGTTTTATCATGATTTATTATTTTCCCAAGGATACTGTGAGTGTTCGTCAAGGTCCTCAGATTGATGATAATCACAATGTTCAAAGATAACCAAGTGTATCAATATCGTAACCACATGAAATTTTTACCGGGCTTTACCAGTGATATATATCTATATATATCATTATTTGTAATCAATATGCCCTTACTCATGTCTCATCACGGGATCTGTTTGCTTGTTATCAAGATATTCAACTTTTTAGGTGAAGTATGTAATATGTCTTCACCAACAATGGAGACCCAAGATGCCTTCCATAATTTCAATTATAGTTAGGTTGCTCTGATACCAACCTGTCACACCCCACCCGCACCCGTCACCCAGTCAGGTTCGGGAGAGGTGTTGGAGAAAACAGGCTGTCCATATCAGATACACGCGGAAGCAACAGAGTTATGATAATATTAAACAACGAGTTATTTATTTACAAACAGCCTACTAAGTTTTACAATCTTAAAATTAAACATGATAATACTAAGTCTTGACTTAGCATCTTAATATAATACTAATATCTGGGCCCGAAAGTTCTTGATGTCTTTACTGTTCACATATACTTGATTCCTTGAAGGTTCGCCTCTCTGGATGATACTAAAGATTACCTACAAAATTTATAAACCACACATATCAACAACAATGGAGTTGTTGGTGAGCCGTACCCTAACCTGTGTTTAAACTGATGTACTGCGTTACTAGTTATGATTTCTTCCTACATGAATTGACTAGTCACAACCAATAAGATGTATACATATTACGGAGTACAACACATGCACCAAAATGTATCTAGTATTTATACAATTCATGCAATAAGTAGGTTTAGCAACTAGTAAAGCACGTATCTGTTGCACCTCAATATTTAATTGAGCGTGTCATAAAGTGTTTCACCTCAACGTTAAATTGAGCGTGTCATAAAGTATTTCCTGGTAGGGATGATTACGGAACTCACCTGGTTTGATTGGCAACTTTGACGGTGAGAATTTACTTGTTGGTTTGACTTTCGATAGTCAACCTAAACCAATAATAATAACAAAATTATTTGTTATATTAGTATCTTGTTTTAACTGAAAATTCGGTTTATTTATGAATTATGAATCCAATGCTTACTATGGTATTTTTCTTAGATGTATATATTCAGTTGTGGTCTTGATAGCAAGTTGTCCTAACTTTAAATTTTATTAAGCTTAAATAGTCTATATTGATACTGTTGCATAATGCAATAGTAAGCATTTTGATATTCGCGATACGCGACTAATGCTTAATTATATTTTGGAAAAAGTGTGCCATGAACCGCTATACATTTTTATTGAGTCCTGAATTTCTATTTTTAGACAATGTTGCACGATGCAACATTAATATCTATGATATTTAAACCTCGCAACTTCAAGTAAAAGTTATCTCAATTAAATTTTTTTACAAAACTAGAACATAAGTTTTTGTTTTAACCCGGTAGAATTTGGTTTCGTAATACTTTGCGGTTCATTTAACATTTTAATTTTTATAATAGTTTTCGCGGGTCGCGAGATTCGCATACGAGGGCTCGCGTTCCGCGGTTTTGATTAGTCACAATATTAATGGGTCAAATCGTAATCCGCTTGCAGCCACACCTGAGTTTTCTTGTTTTTATATCAAATTTTCTATAGTCCTTACTCTAATTCCTAATTCTTCTAACTTATGGTTTTTTTTCATGACAATAAAACTAATCACTAAGTTTACTAATATCAATCCTTTTAATCTTAGCTTCCAAGTTACTTATCATGCATTATTAATCTCATGTTTTGATCAAACTAGTGAGGTTTTTAAGCTGTTAACTAGACATGGAATCCACCAGATTTGAGTCTTATGTTCTACTATAATTTCCTTGCATAAATCAGGTTGTACCTCGCGTAGAATGGTTTGTACAACTGTCTTCTTCCCCTATGAGCTTCGATGTACAGCAGCAGCCTGCCCCCGTCTTCTGTTCGAAAATTCAGCCCCTTCCTTCCTATCACCTAAACCACGAAATTAGTGATCAGCCCTCTCTGCATGTTTTAACAGTCCACTTATCCCTAGAAATCAGCCCCCTTTCAACCAATAAATCCACATGACTACATCATTCAAAGTTTCCTAATCTACAAGAATTCTTATACAAAGGATAACTGGTTGTACCTGAGTAATCTGACCCACGAAATCTGCCCCTGTCCACGTGATTATCACCGAACAGCAGCCCCCAGCCCCCTTCACGAACCAGCTTCAGCGCCTTTCCTTGTTACGAGAGCAACTAGACAGCAAATCCTTCTTCTTTTCACAGCCTTAAACTTTGAATGGAGATTTCAGCCCCTAGTTCATCCTTTACAGCCCTCAAATTCGATCCAAAACCTGCTGTTGAGGGTTTTAATTTCTCAATAGGTTCTTCATACCTCACATTGTAAACCCTAGATTATGTTTAAACCTTAAAGAAGAAACTTACCAATGTTTTGATGGTTGCTTCCTGCTAGTCACGAATTCCAGCCCTGCTCTCACTCTTTCTCTCTGTTCGAAATTTTAGAGAGACATGGGAGGTTAATTTGTTTCTGCACTGCATGTATAGAAGAGGGAGTAGAAAGAGGACAAAATTCCTCGTGGAGGTCGCAATAGCAGACAAAGGGAAAGGGCAGAAAAGAATCAGTGGGCTTGGGGGGCTAAAACTGGGCTGCGTATTTCTTTCTGGGCCTGGGACTGGGCTGCGAATTTCTCTTCAACTAACTGGGCCTGCACCAAATTTTTATAACTGATCCAATGCTTTGTCTTGTAAATAATTTTCCAGCCCACAAGATAATTATTTGATGTTGTCTTCGACTCCCGGTTCGCACTTTTATTTATTGGCTTAAATCCCGAGTTCGAGTGTTACAACTCCCCCTCCCTTAAGGGAATTCCGTCCCGGAATTCAAGATTTTTACTATTCAAATAATTGGGGGTATTTCTTTTGCATATCTGCTTCCAATTCCCAAGTGGTCTCAGGTCCATGGCGCGAATTCCACCTGACCTTGATCATAGGGATCCGTCTTCTTCTCAATCTCCTTTCTACTCTCTCCAATATTTCGACAGGTTGCTCTGTGTATTTCAACCTCTCATCTACCTTTATATCTTGAATTGGAATAGCAATATCTTTATCGATCAGGCACTTCTTAAGATTTGAAACATGAAATACGTTGTGAATCCCACTGAGCTCTTTAGGTAGCTCAAGTTGATATGCCACAGTTCCAATTTTGGAGATTACTTTAAACGGTCCTATATAACGTGGGCTTAATTTCCCTCGCTTTCCAAACCTCATAATTCCCTTCCATGGGGATATTTTCAACATTACCAGATCTCCTTCCTTAAATTGTAAAGGCCTCCGCCGTTTATCCGCATAACTTTTCTGTCTATCTTGAGCGGCTTTGAGTTTGTCACGAATTTGCCTGAACCTTTCAGTGGTTTCTAATACTAATTCAGGACCTGTCCATTGCCCTTCGCCAATTTCTGACCAGCACAGTGGCGTACGGCACTTACGTCCGTATAAAGCTTCGAAAGGAGCTGCCTTGATGCTAGTATGATAACTGTTGTTGTAGGCGAACTCAATTAATGGCAAATGACTATCCCAATTACCACCAAACTCGATAACACACGCCCTCAACATGTCCTCCAATGTCTGGATGGTTCGTTCGCTTTGCCCATCTGTCCGAGGATGATAAGCAGTACTAAAGTGTAGCTTAGTTCCTAAAGCTGCTTGGAATGCCTTCCAGAATCGAGAGGTGTAACGACTATCCCGATCCGAGACAATAGATAATGGGACTCCATGTCTTGAAACGATTTCTTTCACATACAACTTTGCCAACTGTTCTAATGGAGATGATTCTTGTATTGGTAGGAAGTGTGCCGACTTGGTTAATCGATCCACAATAACCCAAATCGTGTCATTTCCGCCTCTTGTTCTTGGCAATTTGGTTACAAGATCCATAGTGACCAAATCCCATTTCCATTCCGGAATTTTTAACTGTTGTAAGTATCCAGCCGGTTTTTGGTGTTCAGCTTTTACTTGCAGACACACAGGACATTGTCCTATGTATTTAGCAATATCCTTTTTCATTCCCGGCCACCAGTAATGGGTTTTCAGATTTTGATACATTTTATCTCCACCGGGATGCATTGTATACTTGGATTTATGTGCTTCTTGCAGTATGACCTCCCGGAATTCTCCTTCCTTAGGTACCCAGATTCTGTTTCCCAATCGTAAAATTCCATCTGGTCCAACGTCAAGTTGTCGTACTTTAGTCATCATTTCTTCATCTTCTGGGTTTGACTTTCCCAGTTGCTTTTTCTGAGTTTCCTTGATCTCATCAATCATATTTACTTTAACATTTATTCTCATGGCTCTCACTCGTAGTGGCTTAGGTCTATTCTTGCGACTTAACGCATCCGCTACTACATTTTCCTTCCCTGGATGATACTTGATCTCACAATCATAATCACTTAACACTTCCATCCATCGCCTTTGCGTTAGGACGCATATTGAATGCAATTGATGTTTTTAGTGCTCGTGAACATCAGAATGTGCCAAAATTGGTAAAATTTGAGGATTATCCTAGTTGGGTAACAAGTTTTAAAGCATATGTTGATAAAGTGGATGAAGATTTGTGGATTTCAATTGAGAAAGGTTTTACATATCCAACAGAAAATAATGGAGTGCCTAAAATGCAGAGAAATCTTTCATTCGAGGAAAAGGAAAGTTATGAAAGAGAACAAAAAGCTTATGATATTCTCACAATGACATTGTCAAAAGAATTACTGCCTCACTTCAAGACTTGCAAGGATTCTAAAATGTTATGGGATGTTCTTGCTCAGAAATATGCTGAAATGAATAAATCCAGAAAGAAGATTGACACTAAGGAATCTAAATCTTGTGCAAATTGTAAGATTCTGACAAAAACGTGTACTGAATATACTACCAAACTTGACAGTTATCAAGAACAAAACACAAACTTGCTTGCTGATCTGAAGAATAGGAGTTCAGCATACAAAAAATTGTTGGAGGATGAAAAATTATACAAAGAGAAAATTGATGCTTTGACAAAAGAAGTGTCAGCATTGAAAGTCAAGCTTGAGATCAAGAACGAGAAGATAAAAGGTGTTATTCTGGAAGAAACAACGATGTTTCCAATTCAAATGTTATCTTCTGACATATCATTGACATTCTCTGAAAGGATTGCATTGAAAGAGAACAAGATTCTTCAGAAAATAGATAGACTTATCAATGGTATTTAATATGACAAGGAAAAGATCGAGATAGAAAAGGTGTTTGAGGATGTACAGGTTCACAAACACAAAAACGTTCCAATTGAAGAAGTTCAAAAAGATGGTTCTTCAAAATGTAAAGCTGCTGAGAATGAATTGAAGCTTAAGCATGAGAATGCGGAGTTGATTGCAAAAGTTTCAAAGCTGACTGAAACAAATGATGATTTGATAAAGGAAGTTGAGAAATGGAAGAAAGAAGCGAATGACATGGCGACAGCATTTGATGATTTGTTTGCAAAATCAAAGATCAAACTTGAAGGTCTAGAAAAGGAAGTTGTTGATCTTACTGATAATGAATTAAGTCATCAAGAGGATAATACGAAGTTGTTAGATGCTAAAGCTGAATTGCTCAGTGAAAACAAGCTTTTGAAGTAGAATGTTGAGATTTATAAACAGAAATGGGAAAAGGTTGTTCAAGAAACATATGATGCTCATGATCAGTTGAGGAGAGAAAAGTTTACTCTGAATAGAACAACAGAAGAACTTATTGCAACACAAAAAGAGTTGGCTGCAGCGCAAAAGAAAATTGCAGACATGAAGATTGAGGTTCGTGATTTCAAAAGACAGTTGCATAATCTCAATAATTCATCGTCTTTCACAAATTTTTTGTGCAAAAAGGAGAATTTTCAACAGATTTTTGGTGATGTTATTCTGAAAAATGTTCCACCTCCTGTGGTTATTGAAAATTCTATCAATACTTTGAAAGCAACGGAAGAAGTTTATGATTATTCAAAGTTTGCTGATAATTCTTCTGAGAAGAAAAAGTCATAGTCGCAGAAGAAAAATGAAGAGAATTTTGATGCTAACAAGAGAACTAAATTTGTTTCAAGTCCCATATTGCTTGATAATGAAATGGTTTTTGACGGCAATTCAAGAAAAGTTAAAGTCGACAAATTTTCAGAGATTGTGATTGATGAATCTTTGCTTTCCAATAAAGATGATTTAAATGCCATCAAGGATGAGTTTTCTCGACTTGCTTCACAAGGTCATGAGAAACCTAAGTCGGTAGCAGATAAATCTACAAAGTATGGTGGTCTGGGATATGAAAGCAAAGACGATAACGTGAATGTTGGAAATGATTTTCAAGATGTGCTTGAGATAGAAGACATTGTGGAGGATATCAAGGTTCACAAAGAAAAGGAGATTCCACTTGAGAATCATATCTTATGTGAACCTGAAGCTGATTTTCTGTCAACGAATTCTAAGTTAGAGAGTCTAGAGAGTGATTCTTCTCAACATTCTACAATGTCAATAGAATCCATGTCATCTCCTAAGTCGGTTGATAGGAGAGTTTGCTTTTACTACAACAAGACGGGACATGTGATTCGTGATTGTGCTACTCGAAAAAGGTTTTCACGTGGTTCATATCGATCGTCATCATCTGATTCAATGATTCTTAATGAGGTACCTATTAGACAAAATCAGAAAAACCAACGAAAGCCAGCTCATCAGAAGCCGGTTGTTGGTAGAACCTCAAATTATGATGATTGGTCACCACAATTTTCAAAAGCAACACATTTTTCAAAAAGAAAACAATTTTTCAATAATGATTTTAAAATGCCTTATTCAAATGAGTTTTCATATTATGGGCATCGACAACATCACTCAAAACCTGAGAAAATGTTGGTCGAAGAGTTGTTGAATATGGTTTTCAACAAGTCAAAGTTTTTTAATGGTTCTGATTCGCATCGGGCGAAATCGTCTAAACCATTGTGTTCTTGGAAACAGAAAATGGCAACCTCGGCGGGAAACGATTTTGTTGAGGATACGGGTCGACCCAAGCCGGTTTGGGTTCCCGTATTTAACTAAAAAAAATTGTTTGAGGTTGTGTGCAGGTACTTCAAGAAGGCATATTAGTGATTGCAAAGTTGCTGATAGTGGAGTATTTTGCTTAAGTTAACGCTTCACAGAGTTGATATTTCACAAACATTTTTGAGAAAAATGATTTTTCAAAATCTAAAAATGCGAGGTATCCGTGTTGGATCAATTTTTTTTTCTTTACTTTTACTTTCTTTCATATCTTTAGGTGAGAAATTTTGGAAAATTCAAAAATAGAGTTTGTTGAATTTTAGGAAAATTCAAAAATAGAGTTTGTTGAATTTTAGGGGGAGAATATTTGAAAAACACAAAAATAGTGTGATGTTTGTTTCCTTAAAAAAATGAAAAATTAAAAAAAAAATGAAAAATATTAAAAAGAGAAATTGATCCAACCATGTGAGAAATGATGGTACATCAGCATACGTTATCTGCCATGAATAAAGTAGAAAGAAAGGCTGTAGATACTTGCTTGACTTGACTGAATGTGCTGAGTTGTCTGATATATGCGAGTATGATATAAAGATAACGCTTGCTTGATAATTGTGGTTACAAATCATGATGGGTACTGTGCATATCTGGCAAAATAAAATGAGAAAATACCAAAAACAGAATAAAGAGATGTTCTGGTGTATGCTTGCTTTATTTTGAAAAATTTCAACTTGTTTGATTTTCTTTATTTTGTCAAACTATCGGACTTTCTCTGCGTATCGAAAGATCGACCTGATCGTTGTTCGTTTGACGTTCTGCTTTATTTTCTTTGGTGTTTCGTATAATCCATCGGACTTTCTCTGCGTGTACGTGAGTACCGACCTGATTGTTGTTGGATTATACAACTTCTGCTTTATTTTACATTTCTTATTTTCCTAAACAATCGGACTTTCTCTGCGTGCCTACCAGCCGACCTGATTGTTGTTTGTTTAGGGTTCTACTTTCTTTTTGCAAGAAACACCATGAACTTGATATCTCTATGGCATTTGATTCTGTATAAGCAAGTTTACAATATCAGTATGAGAAATCTGCTGCGAGTAACTTGTCATGAATAAAAGAAAAATACAAAAATATGAAATAAGCAGTTTGCCAGTATTCCTGATTGTGTGGGTACCATATTATCAATCCTCGATAAATACACTTAATTTCATATCAGAAAGCTATAGACAATGACTTGCTTTAGCTGAAATAAATCAAATGGTTGTATTCTCAGTCAGCTTGGCTTGCATGCTTAGTATTTTGAAATTGCAGTGTGTACGATGCGTTATGTCTGATATGATCTCATGTTGTGATCTTTCTCATCAAAAACAAAAATAGAGTTTAATTCTATATTGCATTTATGTTTCAGTTTATGAAAAATCAAAAAGATTTTCAGTGTGTTTTGATATAAACTTTGTAAAATCCAAAAAGATTTTCTTTTTTCTTTGTTTTTGATCTGATCGACGCGAGATACAACAAATTTTCAAAACTAAATGTCTTGGTTTCTCTAAAGGAGGAGTTTTGCTTCCAAGATTAAAGTTATGTTTGGAAAAGAAAAACTGCACTTTTGTCTTCTGAAGGTTGCAGGTTGAAATCATCAAAGTCTTTCAGATAAAGATCTCAGAATGGATTGCAAGCATGGTTATGAAGGTGTCAAAGAGTTTATCACTTTCAGAAATGGTTCAGTTGACTTAGTCCTGTCCCAGCCATGTCTACCCTACATCAACTAACAACAGATTCAAAGCGTTTGAAGATGTGATACAGCACACGTCAAGGGGGAGTTTGTTGGTGCAAAATATGTGTGACATGTGTGTATTCCAGTTAGTGTCGTTAGTTGAGATAGTTAGAATAGTTAAATCAAGTTAGAGGGTAGTTTGTGTCAATATAATAAAGTGGAGGGTTGGTTTATCAAACCAACAAATTTATCATAAAGTGTACATGGCTAGCAGATCATCGGAGGTCCGATATACATCCGACCTTGATCCGAGAAGCAACCGAAGGGAGGCCGAACCTCAAGTTCGGCCCTCACAAATTGGATCGCTTATATATATATGTTTTGAAGGTTCGGAGCAGGATATATCTCCTGCATAACAGTTTCTTCTGAGTTTGATTTGTAAGGGAGGAGTTTTTGATCTCGAATCTTTGTCTGTGTTTAATATCACGATTAGAAACTTGTAACGAGTCTATTTCACGTAATCGTTGATCAATTCGTGCTATAAACTGAGTTATATTTACGTTTTTGTGTTCTTGAGTTCGGGGTAAGTTTCGGTCCAAATTCGGTGTACAAATCACTAGATCCGACGCTCTTCGAGTTTTCAGCAGCCACTTTTGCCTTAACCCAGAAACAGATAAGTCTGTGGTAACATCACTTGAAGATGAACAATCAAATGATTGTTGAGTTTTTAAAAATTTTCCTCGTTTGAAAAATTGTTTTGTGACCACTTTGTCATCGACCTGTTTTGGCTCAGAAACATTTTCAGATTTTTCTAAACTAACAGCGGAAGCTCTTTTCTCAGCCAAAACCGGACATCTTTTTCTTAAATGACCCTTTTGATGACAATGATAACACCTCCTACGATCAACAAAAACTGCAGGAAAGTTACCTCCTGATTCAGTTGAGGTGTTACCATCAGTCATATGTTTAACCACTTGACTTGGTTTTTTAGCCCTAAATCTCCGAGATTTATGCTTTGGAAGTGGTTTAAACAAAGGACCAATATAACCATATTGATTATAAAATCCATACTCATCAACTCCACAGTTTTCAGAATATCTTTTGGATTCACATTTGCCTTTGTTGTTTTCAAACAAACCAAAATCTTGTTCATAATGACCAAAGTCATCATAAAAATCATAATCCTCACAAAAACCGTATGATTCATAGTCAAAAGTGTTTGATTTAGCAGAAAATTGACCATCAGAATTATAAAAATTCTTAGGTGAATACTTTGAAGTTTTTGACTTTGATGAAAATTTCTGAACTTTTGGAGTGTGAGTCTTGACAGAATTCTGATCATCAGAACTAGTTCCGAGTTTCAGCAAT
>JBCNJP010000007.1:75740511-75803402 GCA_039602395.1 Deinandra increscens subsp. villosa
ATGTTTCAAATTGCATTTTGGGTCTGAAAAACCATATACGGATCGTTTCCAGATCATAGAATGATAGAGACGGAGAAATCTAATCATTTATTATGTCGAATGATTACACCGAAGGAGTTTACATCATTGAAGCTCGGGAGAGGTTGGACAGACCTCTCCTCTCAACATAAATACAAATGACCAGAAATCTAAACATTCCAAACTAGACTTCACCTATTTATAGGCAACCTGCCCAGCGGACCAACTAACCAACGTACCAGATGGTCCGGCGGACCATCTGGTCCGCCACTAGTCCGCTGGTGGCAGTCTAGCCTAGTTTACAATGTAGACAAATATTCACACAGTAACGACCACACCAGGAACATGCTCTTACAGATTCCCCCTTGGACGTTACTGTCGAATGTAGGTCTTCATTTTCCAGCAATCATCATCAGTCAGTTTGCTACATCTTGAAATCTTGAACTTCAGCAAACTCCCCTTGGACTGAACCTTCAGGTTTGCAGGAAACAGTTCGAATCTTGTACAATCTCCACAACCAATAAAGTTCCCCCTAGCTTCAAGCACAGCACATCCAATTGGAACCGGCATATATGATAATGGTTCACTTCATCAGTCGTTACCCGGAAACTTGTAAAGACACCCGAACATCACCGCATATTATAATAATCTTTAATCTTCAGAAATTTGTAACATGCTCTAATCTTTATGAAAACCAATATCTTCAAAATCTTCAATCACAGAAATTCCCCCTCAGCATTAAGTCTCTCCCAATATATTACTCCGGTAAACGCATATCTCGTTGCAGACTGGAAACTCACCAAGTCTTTTTCACAACTCAAGAAAGTATCGGGCATATGACAGAGAGTTCCAAACTATAACCGAAAACCTTGAACACATCCATTCGCACAAACATTAGAACACACTACCAATTCATGAAGATCTCAAATCATGATCATCCCTGAACTGATTGCTTTGAATATTCACATTTTCCGTTTCCAGCAGATAAATCTCTTTGAAATTTTCAAGGGTCTCAATTTTCCCCCTAAACATGTGACATATTCAATTCCTGATTCCAACCCAGCAAGCAATATGTTCTTCAGGTAGCTTGCAATGGAATCACATTATATCTTTAGTTTTGTAAGTAATCATATCCATGTCTCTGAATCTCTGTCCATCAACAGAAACAAGTGTTTATGAATCTCTGTCCATCATCACGAACAATGAATACCCACAAACATCTTTTTCAGAAATTCGACGACTAATTCTTGATAAGCATCGGAATCTGGTAAATCTTCAATCATAATAACCCACAGCTATCGAATCAAGGGTAAACTCGATAACTGATTTAAATCATTGAAATTCTCACGACCTCTCCCCATACCCGAAAACAACCCCCAGATGTTGATTACTGATTAACGGGGGTTCGGGGGCAGCGCCCCCGAGAAGCGGGGTCCAAGGGGCGGCAGCCCCTGGCGGGGTCCAAGGGGCAGAGCCCCTGGCTGGGGCCGTGCTGCCAGGTCAGCGCGAAAATCTGCGGCGGATCAGAAGCTTCAGCGGACCATCTACGTTGGCGGACCATAAATTAGCGGACCAAATTTGGTTCGGCGGACCATTTGGTACGGCGGACCAGAATTGGTACGGCGTAACCGTCGCGGACCAGAAAATAACTGCTCCGGACCACGTTGAAGATTGTCTTTCTGACCATCTGGTCCGGCGGATGAATCAATTGATCCGGCGGTTGAAGATTGCCTGGCGGATGAGCTGCGGACCAGCGGCGGACCAGACCTCAAAAACGTGAAATTCTCAAATTTCACTCCAGATTCAAAATGTTGTCGAATTTCTTCAATCAAACACCACTGTTAGGTGCGAAAATGACTCAGGAAGGTTCGTTTGAACAAAAATCAAGCAAAACGACACTGAATCACACCTAATCAGCCATTTAACGTCTCAAAAACTTCAAAAACTCAAGAACAAGATCTGGAAATTGAACCAACGGCTCTGATACCAGTTGTAAAACCATATACGGATCGTTTCCAGATCATAGAATGATAGAGACGGAGAAATATAATCATTTATTATGTCGAATGATTACACCGAAGGAGTTTACATCATTGAAGCTCGGGAGAGGTTGGACAGACCTCTCCTCTCAACATAAATACAAATGACTAGAAATCTAAACATTCCAAACTAGACTTCACCTATTTATAGGCAACCTGCCCAGCGGACCAACTAACCAACGTACCAGATGGTCCGGCGGACCATCTGGTCCGCCACTAGTCCGCTGGTGGCAGTCTAGCCTAGTTTACAATGTAGACAAATATTCACACAGTAACGACCACACCAGGAACATGCTCTTACAGGGTCTTAAGAGCTTCAATATTGAAAGCTAAACAAGACATTGTCTAAGTTTGACCCGTTTGGAAATAAACTGGAATTTTGGTACATACTCTGTCAAAACTCAGAGTTTTGAAAAGAAAGAAAAACAATGAGTTTAGTGGACGATTTAAGTCCTAAATGGGATAAAATTGGATTTGAATCTCATCCTTTTGGTTCAAATAGTAAAATATTTTCGAATTTGTCCGTTTGACCAAATTGGACTTTAGGTGTGCCAAACTCATTCCAATAAGAGTCATATGACTCAAATAACTTGATGAAGGGAATCATTGACATGAAGTGGTAACATTTGTTGCTTTTGTGTTGCTCTAAGAATAAAAATTGACCAAATTGACAACATATAGGATACTTTTGACCATTTTGTTAGATTTCTTCCTTTAAATGAAATTTCACTGGATATGCAGGTTTAATTGGTGGAAATTAGTCAAGTTTTGGACTTTAACTTGTCAAGCATAGGTTTGAACTCAATGTAGGATAAATCTGCAATGTTTGACTAGTCTTCACTTGGTTTTTGACAATTGCATGCATAGTTAACTTTTTTAAGTCAAACCTTATGAAACTCTCTCATGTTTAATGAATTTGACCCTATTTAGGCTGTGTGTGGCTACCAATCAAATTGTTTAACAAATTTTGCCTGATTTAATAACAAATTGTGTCCAGAAACACTACAAGATCTTCTTGTCTCTTATATTGATCTTAGCTCAAAATAGATCATCAAAGAGGTATGTTTCATGAAATTTTGGCAATTCTTGATATACAATTATTGAGCTACACAGGGGAAATTTATTAAACTCATTCAATCAGCTTGAATCATATTAGTCAATTTCTAATCAATTCATGATTGATCAGAAAGAGGATCAAGCTTTGAACCTGTTGATTTCTGGAAGTATCTGAATTAGATCTTAGCAAACATTAGATCTTCTTCGAGGTATGTCTTCTGATCTCTAATAAAGTATTAGAAATTTGACTTCTGTCCATTCAGGTGGATTGTTCTACTTACTGATTATGCAATAACTCAATAAATTTCATGAAATATGACTTAGCATACTAAATTTCTGCAATTCTGAGTAAGGTTTAAAACTCTACTTGATTTAATGAAATGACGTACATATTAGTCATTGCCTTATGAATCCTTATCTTTTATTCTACATGAATGGTTAGGTTGGGAACTATTGAAGCTCATATCACACTTATAAGAAAATAAATGCAAGCTAGGTTAGAATTTAGGGCTGATTGCTCCTATTTGTCTCTGACCTATTGTTGATGCTCATATCTGATATTGAATGCTTCTTGTTCCTTTACTTGACCTTATTTGACTTTGGTTATGTGGTTTAAGCATGACAGAACTTCATGCATGTATTCTGATTCATCATTTGACATCTTGTATATTCTTAAGTGAAAATTTTCATATTACTCTCGTACAAGTAGTTAAATAGAATATATGTGTTCGTAAGTGTCTCAAACTGCTCAAATCACGCTGGATTAAGAAAATATGATTCAAAAACCCTGTTTGATCCCAAAATCAATAATTTCAAATTGTGAGAAACAAAAGTTTAGGGGGAATCACTTCTTGATTCCTTCTTGAGTCCATTGAGTCATTTGGGGTCAAAAATGTTGAATTTTTAACTAAAGTCAACTCATTTGAGTGATACTTCCTCAAACTTTCTCAAACTCTGTCATAATCTGCCATCACTTAAGTTTTTCATAAAAATATAACTCAAACAAGTTTTCTTGAGTCAAAACTCTCTTAGTTCTTCACCAAAGTCAACTTTTCAATAAAATTACTATTTCAAGGGAAATTACTGGAATCTGGGTCATATTCACTGACATCCTCTGTTAAACTAAACTGATTAATGTTTGAAGAAATGTGAGCCTATGCCTTAAGTAAATTTCTTTTATATCTTTGTAAGTTAATTGAATAGCTCTGTCATTATCACGAATCTAGTGTGACATGACATTCATTTGACTTGTCAAATATGATGTAATCATGTTGTTTCTTATGTGCAGATGGCTCCTAGACGGGAAAGAGCAGCCAATGCCCCTCTGGATTTCTCAAAATCACACAATCAATTCTGTGAAATTAACAGAAGCTGGATAGATGCCGGATTATATAAACAGGCCTTCAGAATTCTGGAGAACTCAAGTTGGATCACTGGTATCCTAATGGAGCCCGTCATTAGCTCTGGTATAATAAATGCTTTCTGGAACAATGCCAACACATTCATTGCTGACAATGGTTCCAAATCCATCAGATCAAGAGTTCAAGATGTGTATGTTGAAATAAATGAGGAAAGGGTCCGAGAAGTGCTACAACTAAATGATGCACTGTGCCCTGATTCTTTTCCAAAAGCTGAATGGCAAGACACGATCCTCATGATGGGATATTAAGGAAATCTTTCGGTGGAATCGAAGGAGAAGATAAAGAAGACGTTGTTCCTAGAAAACTGGAAGTGCATCATCACTTTCTTCATTTCTGCTTTTGCTCCAAGAAAGTCTGGGACAGACGACTTTGTGGAAGAAACAGCCTAGGCTCTACATGGTTTAGCATCTGGTGCTGGTTTTAACATCTCCAAGCAAATAATTGAATGGATGGACTACAACCTTCATCCCACCAGAAAATCAGAGAAATTCTTGATGTATCCTAAATTCATACAAGCCATCCTTGATCATTACTACCCGAACTTGCAGAAGACAGAACCATACTTGGTTCCTAGGAGGATGATATCTGGTTCTTACACGCATTACCGGCTGGTTTAGTATGATGAACCCGATGTTCCATTTTTCCCGAACATGATTGAGGATATTGATGTCGATGAAGATCAAAGAAATGATGATACTGATGCTGAAATGGCAGATGTCAATGCTGCTGATCCTGATAATAATGCAGCAAATCTGCAAGAAGATCATCCAATCAACTCTCCAATTCATCATGACCCTATGCATTCAGAACCTGAAGACAGAGATTCAACCAAAGATGTAACTGAATCAGACGAATCAGGAGATTAAGAAGAAGAGTCTGGTAGTAAAGTTGATGCATTTGACAGTGATGCTGAAAATAACTCAAATGCATCTGGATCCAAACTCGAATCACGGTCAAGATTCCAACCTGGATCAGAATCAGGTTCTGACTCTACCAGTTCTGATGCTAGGGGTCCCAAAAAGAAGAAACTGAAAACAAGAGAAATAACCAAAGTTAGTGAGCAACCTCAGGCATCAAGTAATAGGAAACAAAAGAAAATAAAGTCAAGGTAAACACAGGATGACCTTTCATCAAACTCCTCAAAATCTGATTCACCTGAGCCAGAATCAGCGTCATTTATATTTAAGGGATATGTTAAGCCTAGCTACAACAGAGAATCAAGATCAAAGTACCCTCAATAATGAAAGAAACTTGAAATAAGAAGAGGGCCAGTCTCTGGATCTGGTGGAACTGATGCTGCCATACAATCATCTGTTCAACCTGAACCAGACGATGTTGTGCAACCAAGTGTTCAATCTGCTCCCATCACCATTGTTGAAGCAACCATTCAAGATATTGATGCAACTGCTGACACTAACATCACAAACTTAGATTCGGCAATTCAATCTGAGTCTCAGCCTATAACAACTGCTCCTGCTCAATTAATTGTACCTAGGGCAGATACCTCCTTAGTCCATCAAGAGTTGATCTTAGAGCAAAATCTTAAAGTCTCCAACACTTCAGCTGCTGATAAGCTTAAAGAAGCTACTAACAGGATCAAAGAACAGGATCACGAGCTACTCAAAACCAATAAGAAAATAAAAGAGCAAGCTAAAGAAATCGAAAGACTAAAGAGGCTATTGGCTGAAGCTCTGTAAAATAATCAAACTGCCAAAGCTAACAATGATGATGTGGGTGGTAGTGGAAATGGAAACCAAGGTGATGATCAGATGATATATCCGCCTCCCTCTACAGAAAACATTCAACCAAATAAAGAGCCAAGTCCAAGCCAAGCCGGACAAAGAATCTGGAGCTAAATCCTCTATCATCGTCACTAAGCAAGATGTAGATGATACTCATCTTGCTGATTTTTCATTAGGTAATGATGAATCTACCGAATCTGACGTATATATTTCTTATGGTGACACCTTTCTTAATGATGAACCAAATGCTGAGGAGGAAGATGAAATATACCAATCAGTAATAAGCTTGGTGCCGCCTCCTGAGAATCTCAAACTTCCAAGATTCTCAAGTGTTGCACTTGAAGCAAATCAATCATCTTCAGGAGAGACCCTTGCTTTAACCATGGGTGAACCAGATATAACTCCTGTCATCCCTGAGCTCTCATTGCAACCTCAACTGGCTCCTCAAGTGCAACAGCCTATAAGCATTATTATGCCTGCAAATGTTGTATCCGAGATATCTAAACAACTAAAACACTTGCATGTTGATAGTGAGTTTCTAGATCTTGGGAGAAGTCCTTTTCGCGAGTTTTAGGCAAACACCCTCGCTACTGATCCTAGCAGCCGAAACGGTGTAGTTGTTACTAAAGAAAATATTGAAGCCAGAGAAGCATTGCAGATTCAGCCTCTTAGCATGATTCCAGATGATATCTTTAATGATATTAGTTTGTCTGAACGTCTGAATAATCTTATTTATGACTCGAGCGCAACAAACTTCATAAATCTGGAATTGACAACTGATGATGAGTATGACGAGGAGATTATCTATAAGATCAAAGACGAACCAGTTGATATTGTGTCTCCAACTCCTCTGAGATCTGAGCCTGTGTTAAGTGAGCCTCAAATAGGAGATGAAGTTAATATGTCTCCAATCTCTTCACCAGTTCATCATTCTGAAGAAAGGGAAGTCAATCAAGAAGGAGTTGCAACCCAAACTTCAGTTCCAGAGTCTACTACAACCACCACTGGTGCTGCTCCTAAAACTGTTCAGATTCAGCAAGTAACAAGTGCAAGTGGTGGTCAAGCTACAAATAATCCAGTCCCTTCACAAGAAGCTGGTCTTTTTGGTAGACCTGACAAAGGTAAAAGGAAATTGACTCTTGAGGAAGTTTATAAGCGGGAAATGATAAAACAAAGAAAGAAGAAGCTCTCAGACTTACCAAAGAAGAAATAATGCTTGAGAGGACGCTGGATGAGATTGCCAAACAAGAGGCTATCAAAGAGATGATAGAATCCAGCCATCCTCAAACGAAAATTGGCCCTAGATCATAACACTTTGAGCCAAATGATCCAAGTATTGATGAGGGAGAACCAAGAATAAGAATAATCCCCAACCTAGCTGGTGACAATGTTGATCCGTCTGATACTTCAGAATTAGCAAAATATGTCAGAGAGCTCATTTCTCATGGGATTCCTCTATCCTACTTGATGACTCTTACGGATGCACAATTGGTTGAACTGTACACCGACAAGCAAGAAATGGAGAATCATCTCCATAACTACAAACTTGCAGAAAAGCTAACTGATCCCAGAGCAAATCCTTTTGCTGATACTGACAAGAAGTTTGAATATGTGCAATTCAATGACAACCTGAGGGAAAAGATCCGTGAGATGCATGCTCAATATATGCCTCCTCCTGAAGGAATCTTTGATCCTATTTCCCCTCCCCCTAGTCCCACTACAGCTACGCTTGGAGTTAGCAGCATGACCAAGAGATAAATGCAAGACTTTCTAGACAGGAATGGCTATGCCCGTAAAAGCTACATCAGAAAGCAGCTTCCTGGTCTTTGAAAGATGGTCAAAAATCATATAATTGAAGAAAATAAAAAGGTCAAGCATCATCTGGATGAATGTGAAGCAATAAGGGTTGAGAAACATCGAAGAAAAGAAGCCCCTACCTTGGTTGACGAATGGAAGGAAATGGCACCATATCGAAAAGCCTTGGTGCAGTTCACTGCTAAGAAGCTCAAAGATATGCCTCCAAATGTCGAATCAGATGATGGGATGAAGATCCTTGGTTGGAAATATGATCACGAGTTCAAATGATCCAGTGGGTAGAGATGCTGAAGAACATATAAAATCCATCTACAATGTTAGTTCTACTCACCCCCTCAAGACAGAGAAGAAGAAGTATAAATCATTCAGAAAACAAAGAGCTGTGGTCCCACATAAGGTCATGTACAAGAGCATCAGCAAGGATTTGAATACAAAGAAAATAACTGGTGATCAGGGTAGCAACCCAATAAGAAGTTGGTATTACAATGGGGACACTCATGAGTTGGTTATTGAAAGGGAAGACGACGATACAATAAGACTCTTCGCTATAATTGAACTGAGACTGCTGCATAGAAGTTACCTTAAGTCGTTATTCTATAGTCACCTGGACACCATTCCTCGAAGGCTTAGGCCGTACGAGATAGTAGACGCAAACTAATTTGGTTTGTTTCCAAGGTGGTGGTCCTGGGAGTGCATTGCTGCCAAGAAGATGACTACAGAAAGCCTGAGTACCTTAAAGGATTGGATCATGGGTGGTCGCGGGATTTGCTACCTCTCCTGTGGACGTGAAAGGATGTTAGAGATGTGGCACTATTCTAATTTGAATAAGTTCTCACGAGAAGACCTTTGGATACTATACGAAGCACAAATCGTCTGCTTAGATGATCGATACATGAATCTTGCTCAGAAATACTGGAGGTTCTTGCTAAAGTTACTTGGTCAACTCAGATAGTTGTTAGTTTTTCATGTTTGTATTGCCACCAAAGGGGGGATTTGTAAAATATTTCTAGGGTTGGTGGCAACTCAAACATAGCATCCTTAGTATTTGTGCTCAAATTATAAATCTTTCACTTTACTTGTATTTTGTACTTGGACAATTCTCTTGATGTTTATGTTAATCATTCAAGTATTTGATGTTTTGTATTTCATGTGTAATGTCATAACTTGTGTTGATCATTGATATTGAGATAATTCCCTTGTTCATTTCTATTATGATGTGAAATCTTGAATCCATGTTCTGTGTTATTTCATGATAATTTACTTGGCTTATGATAAATTATTGAATGTGTCTTCATAATAAAAACCATTAGTGGTTCAATAATGATTCTAGACATTTTATGAGCGTACTTGGTGATTTCTGAATTGTCTTGGCGATTTGAACTTTACCCTTGGCGACCTCGCCAAGGTTAGCGACCTCACCACGGAATCACAAGTGTTCTTGGCAATTTGGGTTTACACTTGGCGATCTGGTCAGCATTCTTGGCGACCTCGCCAAGCCTTGGCAACCTCACCAAGTCTTGGCGACATCACCAAGGCTTGGCGAGCTCACCAAGTAGTCTTGGCGATCTCAACATTAGTCTTGGCGATCTCAACGTTGTTCTTGGCAACCTCGTCAGTCTGATGACATAATTTTCACTAACTTCAATAACATTCTCTTGATTTCAGTGCAATAACGGCCTATGATCTCTCTAGTATAAATAGGAACACTAGAATACCCAAAAATAAGCTTCTGGACGGCTGTTTTGAAGATAGAGCACTTGTGTGTGAAAACCCTCTTGTTCTTGAGTTTCAGACATGAAATCTAAGGATTTCAACCAACAAACACTATTATTTGATCATGGATTCATGATCTCCGCACTTGGATCTGTGCATTGGATGAGTAAAGGCTCCAAATTAGTCCTGATAAGTCATTTGCAAGAGGATGCAACAAGAGTTCTGGAAGACTGCTATTCTTTCAGATGAGGACAAGCAGATTGCTGAGATCCAGAATACAAGAGTGATAATGACTAAAGAAAATTTCTGACAAGCTCTAAGATTGAAAGATGAGGCATCAGATCAAATTGCCTTGGATAAAGAGATTGTGACCCAGTGTCTAAGAGAGATGGGTTACACAGCTGAATCTCCACCAACTATGAAACCTCTTATCCCGCCTTACTGGAGAATGCTAGCACACTATATGCAAAAGTGTGTCATTGCAAAGAAGAGCTCCACGGATCAACTAAATCAGGTGCACACCCATGCAATGGTGTCACTTGTCAGAGGTTTAAAGTTCAACTGGTCAAGAATGATTTTTCAAGACATCAAGGCAGTTGTCAAGAGAGACAAGAAATTTGCTGCAAGTCTAAGATTCATTCAGCTTGCTTTGCATAATAGATTCTTGAATCTAAGGAGTCTAGTGATGCACATGATTCAAAGCCGACGGGGATAGACATTTTCCCCATGATAAATTCTAAGAAGAGGCTGTTGGAACTAATAATATGTGTGACTGACGCCATCAAATCTATTCTCGAATAATTCGGTTGAAGAATCCATTGTGATTTGATTCAGAGACGCGGGTTGTGATGCTCGAGGCTTGTAAGTTTGGACAGAAGACGTTTTCTTGAAAAGTAAACTGTTCGGGTCAATGGTCAACGTAAAAGTCAACAGAAGATCGATTCGAGCGAGTCAAGCTTCATATTAATAAAATCAACTTTGATTTTATTAATTATTTACTTTAGTTGTTTATTTGTAATAAGCTCATTTTATTTGTGTTTTACTAGTTAGTGGGCTACTGAGCACATGGGCTCTCTATATATAGGGTGAGTATGCTCATTTGTAAGTGAGATGACTCTTAGAGTGAGTGAGCACCATTCTAGAAAGAGAGAGTCTCACATTGGGTTTGAGCTCAACCCAATGTGACCATGGATTTCCTATGACGAGTTTGTAATCATTCGGTTTGTTGTAATCATTCGAAAATAAACAATGAATCGTTTGATCTTTCATTTCTTGTTATAGATTATCTTAGATTCTCATCATCCCGTCTCCTTCATCTCATCTTTGTTCTTGCTCAAGATCGGGATTCTTGACGTGAAATCGGTCCTGACAAATGGTATCAGAGCGGGTACCGATCAGATCTTGTCTCACGAAGAATCTGGTCACTCGAATTTTGATTTTAAGCTTGAATGAGGTGCTGATTGGAAAACCCACTTTGGAGACTTTTCTACTTTTTCTTATTTTTTGAACTGTTTGGATGATTTCTGGATGAATCTGATGATAGATTCTTGTTATTGGGTTCATTTAGATGTGATTTCATGCTCCAGTCGTTCAAATCTGTGAAGTAATGTGAGATCTGAGCAAGAAAAACGAACCTGTTAGGGTTTTCACGTTTTTTGGGTTTTGAAGATTTTTTGAGCTTTGATTCTGAGTTTTTGGTGTAATAATCAGTGTTTTTGGATGAAATAAAGTATGAATCTTGATGGAAAACGCGTTCCGGATCCATTGGGAGCATCGGTTTTGTCTGAAATGCAACGGTTTGGGCAGATCTGGTGAAACACACAGTAGTGTGTGTTTCACGGTGTTCTTGGTGTTCTTCATTTCTCTTGAAGATTGCCTTGGCGATTTCGCAGCTGTTGAAGATGTTCTCGGGCGAGCTCAGATGTTCTTGAAGATGTGCTTGGCGACTTCGAGTTTGCTCTTGGCGATTTCGGGTTAATCTTAGCGATTTCATCTTGGTCTTGGCGTTTTTAATAAAGGTTGGCGATCTTGAACGGCTTGGCGACCTCGCATGATCTTAGCGACCTCGCGTATGCCCTTGGCAGCCTTGCATAATCTTGGCGATCCCGACATATCTCGTCAACTGGGTTTTCATTCGAGTGTTTTTCAATGAGTTTTGATCGTTAAAATGTGTAGAGAAGGGACACACGATCTCAACGAGCTTAAATTCATAAAAAACGGTGAAGAATTGACGGAGATATGCGCCATATACGGTTTTCCGGTGGCTATCTCGTTTTTCCGGCGAGCTGTATTAGGGTTCTGGTTTGCAAGGTTGAAGATGGACCAGTGATGACGTGTCGATCGTTGATTGGGCAAAAGGGAATGTGAGAGAATGTTTCTCTCTCTCCTGGTCCGATAAGCCCTAATGGCTATTGATCTCTTATTGGTCACGGTAAAACGTGTGGGTCCCATTCCTCTTAAAGATCCGTTGGAGCAAGATTGGATGCCATATCCTGATTGGTTGCAGTTTGCGTGTGGACCCCACATGAAATAAAGATTCACTGGATTTTTTTTTGCTGTTAAGCTGTGATTGGCTGAAACAAAAGGTAGTGGGTCCCTAGGAGAAGACAGTTATTCAAGACAGCTCTTGTTGTCCGCCTATCATTGGCTGGAACCAATTCACACGGATCCAGTTTTTCTTGTCGTAAGATCATGCTAATTCTGGCCGTTAGATCAGTTTGATGTTTCAATCTGATTGGTTGTTCCATCATGACGCGGATTATGGTCTTCAAAGACCTAAATCTGATTGGCTGGTTATTATTTACAAGGATTAAGGTTTTTTCCATGGGGATTTTTACCACTAATAAATTTTCAGCATTATTTTTGTTAAATGCGGGGTATTTCTCATCAATTTTTCTACAAGAATAACGAGATAACGCCGAAACGAAATTTTGAAAATATTTTAGTGGTCATGGATTTATTCCGTTTACTTTGACCGGGTTTCTAGTTTTTGTTGACTCAAGACCACGTTAGCTAACGACCACTGACGGACTGGTTTCGCTTCTCGGTTAAGTTTGTGACTATTTCGTTATGTCTTACTCCAAGTTGTTTAGCTGATGCAGCGCTGATGTCATCTAACCGAATTAACTAGAATCTCAGTTAAATATTGGAATATTCCATTAAATCTCTAACGGAAGACCGTTACTTGAATAAAATTGACGGTTTTCTCAGATTCATTCCAAATTGCACCGTTTAACTCAGAATTCTTCACGGAATATTTTTCCAAGCTCGATTTTCCTCGCCCAAAATTACGAAGACTCCGGTTATGAATAAATTTTGCGTTTACGCTCAGGATCTCAGTTTTTCACCGATTTGACATTATTTTCGCATCCAACCCAGTCACGCGGAACAAGTTCAGTATTTATGGATCATTCACAACTGTCAGCACCCGGCTTCCGGTTTTTCGCAAGATTGTCCGATTTCAGGATTTTTGTACCGTTTTCTCTTCGGAACTGAGCGGAACGGTTCCACTCTCTACATCCGATGTTCCGCTTCCGCATCGGATGTTTTCAGAGGGATCTAGAGAAAAGGGAGAACAATAATAGATTTGGATTATCGGGTCGATTATCAGAAGTGATTGATTGGTTTATCTGATTCGATTTGTTGCGATTTTTTCTCTAATGTTCAGCATTCTTAGTATTGTACCCAACCGTGTGAACCAAGTGAACTGCAGCACTTGGATCTCAACTGGAGCAACAAGAACAGAAGAAGCTTATTCAAAGGGGGAATCTTTACAATAGACAGATCCCAGGTTTATCAGTTATTCTTTGAAGATGTACGACAGAACGGTTCTTCACCAGTATGACAGATTTGACAGCGTCAGTCAAGGGGGAATTGTTGGAACTAATAATATGTGTGACTGATGCCATCAAATTTATTCTCGAATAATTCGGTTGAAGAATCCATTGTGATTTGATTCAGAGACGCGGGTTGTGATGCTCGAGGCTTGCAAGTTTGGACCGAAGACGTTTTCTTGAAAAGTCAACTGTTCGAGTCAACGGTCAACGTAAAAGTCAACGGAAGATCCGTTCGAGTGAGTCAAGCTACATATTATCAAAATCAATTTTGATTTTACTTTAGTTGTTTATTTGTAATAAGCTCATTTTATTTGTGTCTTACTAGTTAGTGGGCTAGTGAGCACATGGGCTCTTTATATATAGGGTGAGTGTGCTCATTTGTAAGGGTGATGATTCTTAGAGTGAGTGAGCATCATTCTAGAGAGAGAGAGTCACACATTGGGTTTGAGCTCAACCCAATGTGACCATGGATTTCCTATGACGAGTTTGTAATCATTCAGCAATAATCAATGAATCGTTTGATTTTATTATTTCTTGTCATTTATTATCTTTGATTCTCATCATCCCGTCTCCTTCATCTCATCTTTGTTCTTGCTCAAGATCGGGATTCTTGACGTGAAATCGGTCCTGACAAATGGTATCAGAGCGGGTACCGATCAAATCTCGTCTCACAACGAATCTGGTCACTCGAATCTTGATTTTGAGCTTGAATGAGGTGCTGATTGGAAAACCCATTTTGGAGACTTTTTCTATTTTTCTTATTTTATGGAGCTGTTTGGATGATTTCTGGATGAATCTAATGATAGATTCTTGTTGTTGGTTTCATTTAGATGTGATTTCATGCTCCATTTGTCAAAATCAGTGAAGAAATCCGAGATCTGTGGCTGAAAAACGAAACTGTTAGGGTTTTCACGTTTTTCTTTTGGTGTTCTTGAAGATTTCGAGTTTGATTCTGAGTTTTTGGGGTAATAATCTGTGTTTTTGGATGAAATAAAGTACTATTCTTGATGGAAAATGCGTTCCGGATCCATTGGGAGCATCGGTTTTGTCTGAGATGCAACGGTTTGGGCAGATCTAGAGAAACACACAGTAGTGTGTGTTTCACGGTGTTCTTGGTGTTCTTCATTTTTGTTGAAGATTGCCTTGGCGATTTCGTAGCTGATGAAGGTGTTCTTGGCGACCTCGTGTACCCTTGAAGATGTTCATGGCGATTTGGAAAGAGTTTGAAGTTGTTCTTGGCGATCTCGATTGGTTCTTAGCGATTTCAAACTTGTTCTTGGCGATTTCGTCATGTCTTGGCGACTTCGTAACTGTTCTTTGCGATCTCGTTGTTTTCTTGGCGATCTGGTGAATAAGCTTGGCGATCTAGCCCTTGGCGACCTCAATAACCTTGGCGATCTCGTCTAACTCGATAACTGGGTTTTCGTTCGAATATTTCTCAGACGATTCTGATCGTATGGATGGATAGAGGATCGAATAACGATTCCAACTGTATAAAAATCGTTCAAAATGGTCGAGTATTCACCAAGTTATGAGCTTATCACGGTTTTCCGGTGGTAGTTCGAATTTCCGGTGAAGAATTAGGGTTACAGGGGATGGTCAAAATTGTGGGGAAGACAGCTGTTACGTGTCATTCGTGTAGGGGCTGAGAAAGAATGTCATTTCTCTTTCCTTATCGGTCAACAGCTGGTGTTGTCGATATTCTATTGGCTGCAAATAAAGTCTCGTGGGACCCAGCTGCTCTTGACAACCGTTGGAGAGGCTTTGCTGTGTCGCCCTCTGATTGGCGCAAACCTCCTCTACACGGATCATGAATTTCTAGCCATCAGATCGCTGTGTTTTCCACCGTAGGATCATGTTTGTGCTTCTTTATTATTGGTCAGCCGCCAGGTCGCATGGATCATAATCTGATCTGTTTATCAGATTTATTTTCTGCCGTTAGATCAGATGAGAAGCTCAACTCTGATTGGCTGGAATATATTGACAAGGATCATGGTTTTTTTTATATTTACTTAATTACACTAACAAATATTTTTAACATTTTCGTTAATTGCGGGGTTTTTCTTATCGGTCTTTAACGAGACAAACGGGATAACGCCGCAACGAAATTTTGAAAATATTTTAGTGGTCATGGATTTATTCTGTTTATTCGATCGGGTTTCTAGTTTTTGTTGACGTCAAAACCACGTTAGCTAACGACCACTGACGGACTGGTTTCGCTTTTCGGTTAAGTTTGTGACTGTTTCGTTATGTCTCACTCCAAGTTGTTTAGCTGATGCAGCGCTGATGTCATCTAACCGGATTAACTGGAATCTCAGTTAAATATTGGAATATTCCGTTAAATCTCTAACGGACAGACCGTTACTTGAATAAATTGACGGTTTTCTCAGATTCATTCCAAATTGCACCGTTTGACTCAGAATTCTTCACGGAATATTTTTCCGAGCTCGATTTTCTTCGCCAAAATTATAAAAACTCCGGTTATGAATAAATTTTGCGTTTATGCTCGGGATCTCAGTTTTTCACTCATTTGACACTTTATTTTCGCATCCAACCCAGTCACGCGGAACAAGTTCAGTAATTATGGATCATTCACAACTGTCAGCACCCGGCTTTCGGTTTTTCACAAGATTGTCCGATTTCAGGATTTGAGTACCGTTTTCTCTTCGGAACTGAGCGGAACGGTTCCACTCTCTACATCTGATTTTCCGCTTCCGCATCGGATGTTTTCAGTGGGATCTAGAGAAAAAGGGAACGTTTATGGATTTGGATTTATCGGGTCGATTATCAGAAGTTGGAGCATTTTCAGTGATTGATTGGTTTATCTGATTCGGTTTGTTGTGGTTTTGACTCCAATGTTCAGCATTCTTAGTATTGTACCCGACCGTGTGAACCGAGTGAACTGCAGCACTTGGCTCTCAACTGGAGCAATAAGAACAGAAGAAGCTTATTCAAAGGGGGAATTTTTACAACAGAAAGATTCCGGTTTATCAGTTATTCTTCGAAGATGCACGACAGAGCGGTTCTTCACCAGTATGACAGATTTGACAGCGTCAGTCAAGGGGGAATTGTTGGAACTAATAATATGTGCGACTGACGTCATCAAATCTATTCTCGAATAATTCGGTTGAAGAATCCATTGTGATTTGATTCAGAGATGCGGGTTGTGATGTTCGAGGCTTGTAAGTTTGGACCGAAGACGTTTTCTTGAAAAGTCAATTGTTCGGGTCAACGGTCAATGTAAAAGTCAACGGAAGATCGGTTCGAGCGAGTCAAGCTTCATATTAATAAAATCAACTTTGATTTTATTAATTATTTACTTTAGTTGTTTATTTGTAATAAGCTCATTTTATTTGTGTTTTACTAGTTAGTGGGCTAGTGAGCATATGGGCTCTCTATATATAGGGTGAGTGTGCTCATTTGTAAGTGGGATGACTCTTAGAGTGAGTGAGCACCATTCTAGAAAGAGAGAGTCTCACATTGGGTTTGAGCTCAACCCAATGTGACCATAGATTTCCTATGAAGAGTTTGTAATCATTCGGTTCGTTGTAACCATTCAGCAATAATCAATGAATCGTTTGATTTATTATTTCTTGTTATAGATTATCTTTGATTCTCATCATCCCGTCTCCTTCATCTCATCTTTGTTCTTGCTCACGATCGGGATTCTCGATGTGAAATCGGTCCTGACAGAGGCTGACTGATAAAGTCCCCTTTGGGAACAAGTTTGGGGAATTTGCTGAGATTGCTAGAGATGAGGTTCCACCTCAGATAAATGCTGTCATTAAAGAAGAACATAATTTGCCTGCTTTAGAAAAGCTTGTGACTGAGTTGTCTGATAGTGATGAGTGGGCAGATGAATTTGACATAGAAGATGTGCAGATAGAAGCTCTACAGTTTGATGATCATGATGCCAATATCAACTATGACACATATCTGGTTGACATAGAAGTAGAAGAAGAAGAGACTGAGACCATTGAAGCACAACTAACAAGAAAATGGAAAGCTATGGAGGATCCTCCCCTTGGTACTTCTGTTACAAATGATATAACTGAACAGATCAAGGTTGCGACTTAACACCTTACCGAAGCCTTTAATGACCCAAGGAGGAGACGACTAGGCCCAAGAGTGCCTCACTCTACTGGCACTAGAGCTGGTCAATCGTCTACCTCTACTCAACCCATAGCTCAAGATAAAGGAAAAGCAGTAGAGATAGCTGAGTATAGGCTTGAAAGAGAACTAAAATCAGAGATAGCGGAGCTCAAAGCCCAGAATGAAGCCTAGAATGAAGTGATTGTTCAACTACTTGATATCCAAAAGGTGCACAATGCAGAGCTACAAGATCAGAAGAAGGTTAACAAAGAATTCTCAGTGCAAATCAGAGAATTACACAAGCAGATGAGACAACTTAGTTCTGCAGGTAAAAGTAGTACAAGTAAGTCCCAATCAAAGAAAGATGATAAAGGAGACCCTGGAAGTAAAGGAGGTAGTTCAGGAGCAGGTGGTTCCACACATGAACTAGTATTTGATTTTGAGGCTGATATTCATGATGAACCTACATCAGGTTCCATTCTTCCTGAAGATGCTGAAAAGGAGAATGATACAAGAGACCGGGACTACATGACTATGTCTGCTGCTAAATTTGATGGAGGATGGGAAGCCAAGACCTTTGCATATCCTCCTGAGAGGTATTTAATTCAATTTGGTGACCATTATCATGATAAGATAGGAGTTACTAAGGAACCAAAGTCATGGATGTTTGATGGTGAGAAGCACATGTTTGTGGTCAGAAGAAGAGGGTCGTGTCCATTGGAATACTACAAGTGCTGGACACAGTTCTATTCTTGGACGACGGTGGATTTGACCAAGCTGTATCATGCACCTTTCTTCGTCCCATCAAGGAATGAGTATGCTGAACATTTCTACAAGAATTGAAGAAAGCTGTGCTAAGCAAGTTCAAAAACTTTGATGATTTTCCACATAAAAATTCTTATACAAAGAAATACATGGAGTTGTACGAGAAGAATTCAAAGAAGAAGTTTTCAAATGTGTTGTATCCTCCTATAGAGAAATCTAAGACTATCCCTCTTCCACTTAAACATCTTGAAGGTTGCTTGGATGATTTTCAGACATGGGCATATAGTGAGTATACTAGTGAAGCTAAGATTATTTATATGTCAAAGACAATGAGTGTGATGGAATTCCATGACTTGCTAAGGTTTTATGAGAAAAATATTATGGTGCTGAGCAAGAATCTGATTGAGTGCACTCCAGAGGAATTGCCATGATTATTCAGGAAAAGCTGTGGTATGATCCTACATCGGTGCAGACTTCAAGAAGATTTAGAATGTAGAAGACAGCTAATGCTAAAGCCTAATTGAAGATTTTAGAGACCTAGAAAATGAGGCTTTTTCATTAGATGTGTTTTGGATTTATTCTAGTACTTATGGGCAAGTAATACTTGTAATTGGGCTAACTTTAGTGGGTTTAATGGGTGATAGAGGTCCGATCGGTTTCAGTAGGCATATGGGCCGAATTTTGTATTATGGTTAGGAGATTGTTTATTTTACAAGTCAAGCATCTCTTATAAATAGAACTCTATAGTAAATGGAATGGGTTGTTGATTCTAGGGTGAAGGTGCTAAGGTGTTCTCGAAATTCACCTTGTGAATTTCGATCACTACAAGTGTATTGCAACTGGCGATAATCAAGTGTTCTCTTCTAGATTGGTTTGTGTTTTTCATTGTTTAGATTTGCTATTTTATTATAGTTTTCGTTTGTTCTTGAATCACCTCTAATCACCGGATTCCGCACAGTGATTATAGGACTAGATATCACGTGAGGAAGGCTAAGAAGTTCGTGATGTATCCAAAATTTGTTCAAGCTATTTTGATCATTATTATCCGACATTGGAGAAGTCTGGAGCTACCTATAAGCCAAGGAGCATGAATAGTGCTTCATATTCAAAGTTCCTCATTGGATAGTATAATGGTCCTGATGTTCCTTTCTTCCCAAATTTATTAGAAGGTATTAGAGGAGGCGAAGCTACTAATTAGGATAATCTAAAGGCTGAAAACGTTCACATGCTGATGCTGAAGCTGATGCTGGTCAGGGTAATCTTAACCTGGATCGCAACGAATCAGTTAACCTTGGCCCTCTCATTCAAGAGGAAAACAATGAAGGCCTTAGGAATCTCCAGGGTAGTACTCCACCGGTCTCTCCAATCCAAAATGAACCCAAGCTTTCAGATCATGAACATGTAGAAAGATGAAGAAGAATCTGATGACTCTGGTAGGTCTGGATCTAAATATATAGAATATTCAAATGAGTCTCCAAGCAAGATGAAGAAATTTAGACGTTAAAGGATTTGTTGGCTGCTACTCAATCAAATAGGCAGGTCGACGTTCGTGATGAATATGCAAATGATGAAGGTAACCGGGCTTTGACTCATCCTGATCAACTATGACTGAAGCACCAAATGTTGAACAACTTAGTTTAACTGGTCAAGGTAAAGAACTGAGCAGTGAAAGAGCCGATTCTGGAAGTCTACATGATAATGACTTCAATGTCGACCTTGATGAATTTCCATGAGATGATTCAGATGTAGATGCCTCCTATGGAGATTTTTTTCTGAATGATGAACCTTTGATGATGATGTTAATGAGATATATGAGAATATCAAATCGTTGGTGCTAGTGCCTTAAAATATTAAGCTTCCCAGATTTCAAAGGCCTGCACTAGCAATTTCTTGTTCTACTGATGAGCCTTTGGCTATAACTACCGGAGATGGAGAATCCGGTTCTGAAAGAGTAAGGGAGATGTCTTTGTAGTTACAACTTGCTCCTCCAATCCAGATACTAGCTCAACCCTCTTCAAGTATTAGTTCTCCAGGAAGTGATGAGATCCGTCACATGTATGTTGATTCATCATTCCTGGATGCCTACCTATCTACATTCAGAGAGTTTTAGGCTGAGAGACTTGTTTATGACCCAAAGTGTAGAAGTATTAACATTTTGACTGAAGAGAATGAAGATATTCCTACTATTCTACCAACATCAACGAGTCCAGGTGAATTTCTAAGCAATAAGGACCTGGCGAACCGGACTGACTAGACCTTCTAGTCAATAGGTCCAATGCCATGAATTTCATTAATCTGGAGTTCTTGAAGATGATGAGTATGATGAAGACATACCCAATGAGATCAAAGCTGAAGAAGAGGAGTTGGTAATGCCCATCCATCCAATCCATTACAGTTAATGCCGAGGGACCTCAATCTGAAGAAGCTCTTATATCTTATCCATCACCTCTTGTGGTTAAGGAAATTGTCAATGTTTCTGACGACATCGAAGAAGGCGAAATCAAAGACTCTTCCATGCATTCTTCTACTATTCAATGAACTTTATCCACTGGTACGGAGACTACTCCACAAGAACCAATTAAGGTGAAGCCCTTTCATAAAGATATATTTGGTCCAGAACCGGATGACACTCCTGCTCGGTCCGGCAAAAACTGGCCTACGCTTCAAAGCATAATCAATGCCAACAGGGGTCGTTATCCAATGACTAGAGAAGATTATGAGAGGTCCATGGAGGGTAAAGGTCAAATTGCTGTTTTGAGGCCTGATTACTCTTACCAAGTTATGATCGAATATCACACACCCAATTTCCACTAATGGAGTTTAACCGTGTGGTGTGTGGCTAGACCAGGACCTGAGTCATTAGCTACAAACAAACATAGAAAAGGTTGAAAATGTAAATACGTTCCGAATTGGAAGTACTAAAATTTGCAGAGTTAAAGGTTAGCGGAAGCATTATAATAACATGCACAAAACAAGACGCCCAGTCATAAATGAAAAACCATATCTGATTTATAAAATAAAAAAAAATATTTAATATACAATTTCCCAAAAATAAAAGTAGAAAATGTTTTAAGCCAAAATTTGCGTCCAAATCCGATAACTCCTAGCGACCTATAAAGCATACATAAGAGCAAGTGTTAGCCAACGTTGGTGAGTTCAAATGAGCAGTATATACATACTATATACTAAAAGCATACGAATACATAGTTTATTCATATATAGTGGTGTAAGTTATAAGAAATATCCATATCATAGGTAGCTAGCCTAAGTTCATGTCACTAAACCGTTCGCAATCGAAGCTGACTAATGCACGCAGGATTGACCTACGCGTTTTGCCTTCCCTCGTGTCTACCTGACCACGGTACGTTTAGGTTGACATTGTTCTCAGTCCAACTTCACCGTTGGGTTGACATCCCATGCCCGCTGAGCGGGGTTTGTCAAACCCCAATAGTACTACTCAACATCACCTCGCTATTCAGCTTATTAACGATACGATATGTAAGGGCTTAAAGTGGGTAAGCATTGTAATGAACATGAGATATATGTCGGCTAATTACCTTAACATACATAAAAACTATAGTTATCACCCTAAACCGGATATAACTTCAGCATTGTGTGTTAACATCCTAAACCAGATGTAACGAGAAAAACAGTTTGCGTGCCACCATCCCAAACCGGATGTAGCATAACGAGGTTGTGAAATTCACCTTCGGGTGTGCGGATACAAGCTGCACTTGAACTAAGTGCGTTGAGGTTGGGCACGACCTAATATGACGGACGTGTTAACAAGTTAGATATGAGTGCCGCTAGGCCAAAACGTTAAGTCATAACACGTAGTTATATGTTGCCTAATAACTTAGCAATTAGGCAAGTAAGGACGTACGCCCGACACACTAACTCGGAACATGATGGTTGATCATATATATTTAACATGTTATAACTTTTGACCCTATATGTATGAGTATAACGATTTACATGGCAAAACACGCAATGCACGAATGCATAAATTTCACTACTAGCACTAGAATCAATGCCCTGCCCGCAACCTGACATAGACTTGGAGTTAAATCCCCAAATTCTGCATACACATAGATCCCTATATTCTAAACAAGTTTCATGTTGAACACATAACCCAAATAGCGAATTAGAGTGCCCGAAACAGCAACACAAAATTAGAAGTTTCTGACACATTGTTGTTTGCGCACTGATCTTGTTCTCACAAAACCAGTGCCCAAACAGAGGGTATAGAAAGTTTCATCACAGCCAAAAGATATTTAAGACTTTAAATTGAATTCTCCAAAAAGAAACACTCAATTTCGATAGAACTCGAAATTGAGTGAGTTATGACCTTATAAATTTACCAAGTTTTTACATTGTAGCTATTTAGGTAAAAGGTATAGGCCAACTTTGTCATTTAATATCTCGGTCAATTTTAAGAGTTAGACTACAAAAATTTTCCAGTCAATAAGTTTAACATAATCCCAACAACTTTCCATCAAAGAGAAACTAAAGAATACCTCGTTATCATATCCAATTTATCAACACAAAAATACAATTCTAGAATCAAGGTCGTTTACACACAGATCTTATGCTGACCAAAACTAGGACCAAACAGTGGTTACAGGAGGCCTATGAGTAGTCATAATAAAGCTAAGACACATAGTTAAACCTTGGAAAAAGAATCACTCAATTCCGTTAAGAATTGAGTGTGTTATAATGTCCCGAAGTTCACCTAAAAACCTGACAGCAAGCTGTCTAAAAACGTGTTGCGTCTCGATTTGATTAAAATTTCGTTTGCTCGCTGCTATGGGTTCTAACCATCATAGGCTGTCACTAACCCTTTTTGACATCAAAAACAGAAACAATACAGCTTACACTAATAAAAAATTTATCATTTAGATCAGCTATTATTATAGGAACTCATGCACATTCACTTATGTTTCACATGTTAGACCTTTGTTTTTACGCATGCTCCCTCCTAATAATACAATTACCACATGAGAAATCATCATATCATTTACTAGCAATACACAACAGCAAGTATGGGTAACAATAACACTAAATCTATGACCCATCATGGGGGGTTCTCGGAACAGGAAATCAAAATGATAGGATGCTATCTTCGTTTGCTTAATCTTGCTTGTTCCTTAGGACTGTCTCGATGTGAGGGGGGCTGTGTATCAACCCATGCAACTTCTGTTTCATGTGGAGAAGCCTTGGAAGCCTCCAACTCTTGTGACCAGCCACCAACAGTCCCGATGATCAATGGTCGAAGAATAGAGAGAGAGAGAGAGAGAGAGAGAGAGAGAGAAAAAGGGGCTACCTTCGGCGATTTTGACTCTAGGTGGCACCTTGGGCTCTTGCATTGTAACGAAGTGGCTTAGCATCCTTCAGCCGTATGCAAGGGGGAAGATGAAAGGAAGAAGATTAGGGTTGGGGCTTTGTTGGCCACATGTCGTGAGTGACAGCTAGGGGAAAAAAAGGAGATCTCCTAATCTCTTTAGAAAATAAAATAAAAGAACATGTACACCCCTTAGGAAATATGGCCAAGCAATGGGAAAACCCTCCAAAGTCCGACTTTTGCATGGTGTGCCACCAAAGCTCGAGAATAATATTTATGGGATGATCGGTTACTATTAAATGTTATGGTTGCATACGTTTACTATATGATCATGTATGCTAATTCTATCTCATGAAAATGTGACAACGCCCGACATCTAGTCACATAGTTTAGTAAACATTTAGGCTCACATAACTAAGTTGTAAAGTTTTACATTTGTTCGTTAGAGTTTTTTTTCTTTTTTTTTCAGTTTTCACCAACGTTCAAGACTAACTCAAAATAAACACACACATGACATTAACATGACATGTAAACATTAACCACTCTATATAACTGAGATAACGGGAATTATTAACGAGGTTAACCTGGAAATTTGCCAGTTGTCACACTGAAGATGTCCTTTATGCAATTTTGAGTGAACCAAGTTGGTTCAGACTGACAACATCGAGAACCCGACCCGGTTATGACCCGTAAGAGTTACAATGAGGGCAACAAGTATAAAACCCGCTTAAATTGATAACCGGTAAATCATGAAAATTCGTAATTAACTATTATTTATTCTCGATTAATAAATATATTAGTTACGTGTTTATCTTTAGAATAAAGAGCGGAACACAACGTTACTATTAATCAACTAACGTCAATGACGAAATTAATAAATCAGAATAATTATTGTCTGAGTTTATTGAGTATCGGGTTCTATGACAACTACATTAATAAAATTATTTTATTAATCAATAGTAATAGCACGTGATTCGTTTTTCGGTAAAAAGGAATGACGATGGACTTGGATCGTAATTAATCAGATATATAAATATCTGATTAAGGGTTCGGGAAAGCCTAATCCTCGTTTTTTTTTTGCCTCCCTCTCCCTCGTCACTCTCTTCGTCGCCGCCCCCTCCTTGTGACGCCCTAGCCGCCACCGGTGACCTTCTGTCGCCTCCTCCAACCAGCGATCATCGAACAACCACTGCACGACAAACGTCTCTGGAGTTCTCTGAACCACTAAAACGACGTCGTCCCGTACCCCGAGCCGCCAAGTCGTCACTGTCGATGCCTTCCACCGCTGCAGCCACACGCCGCCGCTCGCCACTCGTCGCAGCCGCCGCTTTCCGCCTTTGCTGCCGACGTTGCAGATGCTAGCCGCCACCGCCGCTCACAGCATACTCGCATCCGCCGCTCACGATAGCCGCCGCCGCCATCGTTCTCGTTTCCTCCTGGTGCTCGCTTGTATCCGCCGTGATTAGAATCGTTGCGTGAACCCTAGCGACTCGCTCGTTGACTCTCGGTGTCTCAAACGTTTGTTAGAACACCGCTCAGGTATATCTGAACTCCGTTTTAGTTTAGATATTTATTTTCGATTATTTTATCGTTATTTTCATCGCGTTTATTTTAACGCGATTGGTGTTTGTGTGCATTTGGTGATCGTGATCCTATTGACGTGTTTATGACGTTTTAGGTTTACGCGTAAGATTAGTTTAATTAATTTTATTCCGCTGCGTAAATGAATTACAAGTTTAATTCATATAAACTCTGATTTAACTAATACTCAGTCGGTAGCGATTTAATAGTAAAATTTTATCGTCATCAGGTACCCGTATACCACTGTCATAACCCAACAATGGTATCAGAGCCTTGATGACCACACGTAAACCCTAACCGATCGGTTTTAAGCCGGTGGATTTCGCGAACTTGGGGTAAAACCCGAAAGTCTCGAAAAATATACGAATTGATTTTATATATATATTTGGTCGATTTATTTCCACCAAATGTTATTCAATTCGTAAATTGATTAATTTGATACGCATATTCGACTCATTCCCATGTTTATTTGCATTGTATGTTTTGTTTGCTTGTCTTAACTTGCTTGATGTGCCAACTAAAACCCCAAACTACGTTTTAAAAGGTTAAAACTATTTTTTGAATCAATTGGTAATGAGTCTTAAAATGATTTATGACTCGAAATATAATAACCAATTTTATTCGACTGCAGTCTCGAATTTTTAGATCAATAAAATCGAACGATAAATTAATTTGTTATTGCCTCGTGACACCTAAGTCATTAAAAATGAGGTTATTTAATTAACTGTCCCGAGTGAGATAGGGTTTATATATATATTTCGTCAAAACATTTATTTATCGAAAATTTGACTTAATAATACTATGTGGTAAGCCTTAAAACTGGTAGTCTATGCCATACTAAGTGAAGTCTGACTTGGAACATATTTACTGATGCAGCAGTGTTGGAGTATTAAACACCGCACTTGGTGTTCAGGGTATCTTCCAAGGTGAATGTATTAGAGTATTAAACACCATACATCTAGTCACTCACAAACAAAATGGACATAGATGAGGCTAAACGTATTTCATGAATTATTACGCGAAAGCCTCATAATCGGGAATTGTGACTAATACTCACAAGAGACAATCTTTGTCCATCTGATTACTTAGTTGCTTTGATTGCACGTAACGCTGCCTTTGTTTGTCAACTACTAATTGGGTTCCCAAATTCCTATTCAAGATTTGCTTGCCATCTTTGAAAACGAATTATACATCGGAACACTAAAACAAATTGCCTGTTGTTTCAGATGGCTAGCCCTGCTACAAATAACGAGGTTTTCTAGTTGAAGTCTCTACTTGAGAAAGAGAAACTTGACGACACCAACTTTCTCGACTGGCATCGAAATCTGAAAATTGTCATGAAAATGGCCAACAAGCTCCATGTGTCAGAACAAGAAGTGCCCGAAGCACATGCGAATAACACCGCTCCTGCTCGCGCTGCACATGAGACATTGAAAAAGGATGCCAATTCGGTTACGTGTCTCATGCTAGCCACCATGTCTACAGTAACGTGTCTCATGTTGGTCACCATGTCTACTGATATTCAGAAGAGCTTGGTAGACATGACTGCTTTTTAGATGATTGGGGAACTTAAGGGTATGTTTGAAACCCAGCCAGACAGGAACGCTATGAGGTCGTTGTCAAGTCGATCACTTTCTGAATGGCCGAGTGCACTCCTGTTAGCGCGAAAGTCCTCAAGATCAAAGGGTACAACGATCGCCTCGTGAAGCTCCATTACGTCATTCCTCAGGAAATGGCGACGGACCTAATCCTACACTCTCTTTCCAGTTCATTTACTCCTTTCAGGATTAACTTTAACATGAACAATTTGGTTAAGACAGTGACCGAGCTTTACGGTATGTTGAAAACTGCTAAGATTAATTTTCTCAACAACAACAAGACCACTGATGTGCTCCCGATCCGCTCTGCCGGTGTCACAAAACCTGGGGTTAAGAGAAGGAACCTGAGCATAGGAAGAAAGGCAAGGCTGCTGCTACTAGAAACTCTAGTAACACCGGTAAGGGCAAGTCAAAAGCTTCAAAAGCACCGCCACCAGAGCAACGCCAATGCTATGAATGCAATAAGATGGGGCACTGGAGACGTAATTGCCCAGAATATCTTGCCAAGGTGAAAGGGAAGAAGTCTGATGTAGGGACTTCCGAAGGTATATACTTATGACTTCGTGTTATGAGCCACTTCATTGGATCCTCCAAAATATATGCTTGACATACTTTACATTTTGTAGGAGCATGAAGCTGGTGAAAGCAAAAACCAAGATGACATGATGCACTTTGCATTCTTGCAAACACTAATAAAGCTCATGTCTCATTTTAAACAATTCTTTGTGGTATTTCATATCGACATGCATGAAATTTCATATCGAACTAATTCTATATGCATATGTTTTTTCTACATTACACTTGAAATTTGTTTTAACTTGGTAGATTAGATTCAAAATTATATAACCTGGAACTATACCTGGTATTTTTTATTCAATGAATACAAGACTAGCCTAATGCGAATCGAAGGAAAATTTTTCCTTCATTACTCATTAAAGCTATGACGTCTTTCATTCTCATCGTACTTGCTATGACAAGGATGATGACCTATTGCGATTCGTAATACCTTATGGTGCTGAATCACATAGCTCAAGAATTCATTAAATCAAATTGAACTTTTCATGAAATCGCTTTCCCGACTTCATCGATTGTAACAATAAGACCTTTGCTAAGTTCAAATGCTTGTTCATAAAAGTTCATATTACCAGCTACACTAATATTACATAATCACTTTTTTATTACAATATGGCCGCACTAAGTCTTGTGCATACAACCATCATAGTCATACATATATCCGAACATCACCTTGAAGATCGATGACTACAATGACCTTGTACTCACATGTGTTAAAATCCTGCTAAGCACTTAATGCTAGCACCCTAAGGATTAAAGTTTCAAGCTAGAAACTTATAAACACAAGACCGATGACATGCCTACTACCACCACCTACAACTCATAGCCAAAACGCCTTTTCACTAAAAACTTGCAAACTCGAACTTCGTTCCAAGATGAAATCTTGCGATAAACTGAATTTGAATAATACACGTCCATCATCATATCATTGAACAACTAAATTCCTCATAAAAGAAACTTGATTCTGTAGGAATTATTGGACTGTATAAGTCGACTCTTGTGTTTATTCAAGACTTATTAGACAAATATCTTTTACCAACAAAAGGTTGTTGCATTTATGAAAACATGTTGGCTTTCCAAATGACTACTAATTCCAAATGAAACTTGATGAAGATTTTACTCATCTAAGAATCTTCCATGATTGATTAGTCATTAAATTGAATTGTCAATCTTAAATCAAACTATATACTTTGATAAGGTAATCATCATTGCGTCTAGCACGCAACTCCTTTCAACCATAAAGACGATTGTATCAAGAATACCATCAAACTCAAGCAGATTGACCTTGATTTCATCTTATGAAATCATGTGTACAACATGATATTTGGATTTTGACCAATTTGGTTTCATACCGTATTTATGAAACTAAATGATTTCGTTTCAGAAATATACTTGCAGAGAGATTTCTCTTGCAAAACAATATCCATATAGTTTGAAGGAAAGGTGATTATAGCAATGCCTTGTCTACACAAAGCAAGTGGGAGTATCACCACAGGTCCTTATCAGGATAAGGATTAAGTGCTGATCCAATGTTTGTTTTAAGTTTAGTTGATTAAACTTAAAATAAAGCCTCAACTCATCTCCAAGTTTCAAGAACAACCAATAAATGAAGCCATCTCTGGAAGAGCATCCACAGATTTGATCAATTTCTTGAAACGAGTCGTATCATACTAGACATGACACCAAAAGAATCCAATTTATAGATATTGCATTAATGTCACTGTAAAAGGTTACATACTGACATAAGCTAGAAAACACATCATCACGACTTAATCTATGATGATGCAAAAGATGTTCATGATGAGTACGATCTAATATCACTGAACAACAAAGCCACCTTAAATAATATTTTGAATAATGAATGTAATGGTGCATTCAAATAAGTTAATTGATTCTATAAGTAATCAATTAACAGGCTCATGTGATAACACAGTAATCCATGTGCACACCAAGGGCACAAGTTTTATCACATATTCAAATTCACTTAAGTAGTTCTACTATTCAAGATAAACACTAAAACTAAAGAAACACCCTCACCAGGCAATACCAAAACACAGGTTAAGAACGTAGCATCGAATTCACAGTTCTATTGATCAAATTAGATCAATAAGTTAACACTATTATATAGTGCCTGAATTCTACACTACAATAATGTTTTAATTTAGTTTTGGGATGTCGAACTTTAACGTTAGCACAAATCATTCGACCTAATCTAAAATGTTAGATGCAGAGTCTGAATTCTGCTTAACGTGTTCGAATTTTATATGTGGTATCCATGGATATTTTGAAATATTCTAAAACGTCCATAGTAGATCAGATTTGTGGGAACGAATCTGAACTAAGACTATTCTGACTTTGGACTAAAATGGTTGACAATCCAGACTCATAGACCTCATTATTGAATGAAGTTGTGACGTAACTCGCATCAAATTGTCTTCATGGATATAATCATAAGACAGATTTGATTAACTGGTATACTCAATGGTATCCCTTGACCTGAGACACATATGCAACCTCTCGTTTGCCTAATACTGTTATTTGATTATAGCTTAATGATGTCGCGTAATTGCCAATCATAACGACTACTTTTTGGAATGGGTCTGAAGTTTAGTGGGAGCGGTATGTAGTCAAGATGGGATTCTGTACTCTTGCACTAATCATGCAACAGTTAGACGTTATGGGCCCTCTCGTAAGGTCCAAGTGTTAAGTGTAAGGCCTTACCCAAACTTACTGTATGTTTGCTTGAATCACTTTAAACTAATGAAACGAGAAATATAATAATTGATCCTTTAAAGAGAATGAATCAAATCCATGTCTCTTGGTCGATTAGTGTCTTATACAGAAGGGATCTTATGACTTTGCATTACCATAAGTCTAAACTATAACATGAGCTTATAGATATACCTTGGTTGCTGACTTGAAGTGTCATAACTGGTTGGGACAACCATGTGTAGCTAGAGCACCTCTGTCTGTTTCTTCTAATATTGTCGTGATCAGTGCAAGTGGGAGTCTGTTGGATATTGTCACACCCTCAAAATCCACCTGCGGGGTTTATGCCGTGAGGCGTGTGACAAACCAGGATCCGAGTCATTAGTCATACCAAACCATGCAAACACACCAAAAATAGTTTAGGAAATACGGAAGCGTAAAGGTAAGTGAAAGTGTTGCGCAAAACACGCGCCCTCAAACCAAACACGAAAGTAAACTCAAACGTAAAGAGTTGACATGCAAATCAAAATGTTTAAACTGTCAAGTGATATGCATCCTAGCGTGCTCGTACCTCAATGACCTACAAAATACATGCTATGTGGGTCAGCGCAAGGCTGGTGAGTTCATAATTTCAATGCAAGAATAATAGATGTTTGTAAAATGTTTGTACCATGGTAATCATAATAGTAATTGTAGCTAGCAATGCCAATAATGCTATCACTATGTGGTTCGCAACCGAAGCGTGACTGTTTGTGTTTGTAATGCCTTCCACCATCGCCTAACACAGACGATGGTGATACTGTCTAGGCTAATTTTACATCCGTTCGACATCCAGTCGAGTTAGAGCTACGAACGCGGGTGAGATTTGTCAAACCAAGTAGTACTACCAAAGATTACCTCGCTTTCTCATAAACTAACGGTTCAAAATGTAAGGGCTTGTAATTCCTGTTATATGTTCGCGCATACGTGATCATCTATACAATTATGTTACCAATATTAGTTTGTAGCATGTTCTTTTCTCTAATGAAATACTCAGAGAAAAATGTTCGAGAACTCACCTTTGGGAGCTCGGCAAGAAAGTCTAAATAAAATTGTTGCTGAATTCCAAAGAATCACCTATATGTTTGTGAACGTGTAAGACTACAGTGAATGGACAACGAGACTGGCTCAATTGACCCTGACGACACGTTGGTGACTTATTAACTGATGTGTTTGTTTGCTTAGTTAAATTTTCCGATTATGGAAAAATTTCTATTTTAGGATGGCTTCTTTAATAAGCAAGTTTTCAATTGTAATAGGTAAGCACATGATAGTTGTTTCTAGCATGCATCCTAGTCGTTTTAAAGCGGTAACAAGAAGCACATAAGGTTTTCATGTCTTAATAATTCTTCTTACCAAGTACACATGTTAAATAAATATAATTATACCAATTTATGTTTCATGCAGGGATTTATCGTTTAAACATGTTAACCACGTACGTAACCATTTATAATATAGCTAGACTAACAAAATTCCTACGATCACACAATCACATAGTCTTTTTAATATGCAAGATACGTTATGGTGTCATTTAGTCATCAAACAAAATACATACTCAAATAAAAAAAATCCATAATTTTAATTATTATAATTTATGTCTCATGATTTGCACCAATTTATAACACCTTTTATGGAACATGGAACCTATACACCACCAAACACCTTGCAGCACATGCCTAAGGTCACTACATGAGATGTGTGGAGAGCCATATGTATCAAAAATAAAAAAGAAAAAAAATCTTCTGGGTGCAAGGTTTGAACCTGTGACTCTTCAGTCACCACTCACGCACACCACCAACTAAGACAGTTTCCAGATTGTTAATTACATCAGTTTAGAAACTATTTAACAAATCATTTTCTGGTGTCACCTTCCCCATTATTGAGCAGAATGCTAAGCTGGTAGGTTTCGAACATTTTTTTTCCTTTCTTTCGAGGATTGCATGGAATTACAAGGTTCACGAAATCAGTTCCCACATCATCATTTAATAACACAACAATACTTCATGCAAAGTAAATATACAAGTTCGCAGATTCGAACGGTTGGCTTCGGAAGAATAATGTCATCAAGTATCATTCGAGGGTAAACAAGAACACATGAAGAAATCAGATTTATAACCCATCTAGGGTTTTACCTTCGATGGAGAGGATGATTACCTTCGATGCTTGAACTCGGGTTGCTACGAGATGCTGTGATTCGACTAGGCTCTTGACAGCCCTTGAGGTCTCCAACTCACGCAGGTCGGGGGGGTTTATAGGTGAGTTTGCGAACTGGGAGGTGAGGGAGAAAGTGGAATGCCGCAATCAATGGAGAGAGGGAGAGGATCCTACGGTTTTCAATTGTGAAAAGGAGGGTTTGTAGGGGTTCTAGTTTATCTTGGATTTTTCTTTTATTTGAGCTCAAATGTTTATTCAAATTCAATCCTAAGGATAAAACCTTTATCATTAAAATTTCAGACTTAAATATAAACTTAAATGATGAATCGAAAGTTTTAAATATATATATATATATATATATATATATATATATATATATTTCATAAATCACGTAGACTACAAGCGTAAAACATAACACTGCTACTTGGTACCCGTAAATCACACGTTTCTTATAACACCTAGAATTAACATGTAATCGTATATCCAAGTAACACAACTATCACATAAATTCACAGAATCACGAGTTTCACAAAATTACGTTCATTCGGTAAGTGTTCTATTAATTTGTCACCAACTATCAGGACCGACTCGACTTATGTGTGACTGTCTGAGTGTTTGTGGACTCGATGACCCATCTAACACCCCTATTAAATGTATGAATGCATGTACATTCGAATAATTAATTATTCATGTTCGTGTTTGTCCAGAAAAATAACCTGAATTTGCCGGGTGTCACATCATCCCCTTGTTGAAGGAATTTTCGTCCCGAAAATTAAGATCCTTGCTCGTTCGCTAGACACAAAGAAAAATAAATTTTCAGTTGTCACATCATCCCCTTGTTGAAGAAAATTTCAACCCGATATTTAGTTCGTACCTCTGCTCGTCGTTGCTTGTTTGTCAAAGAGTTGTGGGTATTTCTTTCGCATTTGATCTTCACGTTCCCACGTGAATTCTGGTCCGCGTTTCGAGTTCCAGCAAACTCGAACTATCAGAATCTTACTGCGTTTGAGCGTCTTGACCTCGTGATCCATGATTTCAACCAGTTCCTTAATGAGGTGCAATTGTTCATCGACTTGGATCTCGTCTAGTGGTACTACTAGACTTTCATTTGATAGATACTTCCTCAGGTTTGACACATGGAATACGTTGTGTACCCCACGCAATTTCTCTGGTAAGCTTAGCTCGCACGCTACCGGGCCAACTTCGCTGACAATTTCAAATGGTCCAATGTAGCGTGGGTTCAGTTTGCCACGTTTTCCAAAGAGAATGACACCCTTCCAAGGTGACACTTTCAAAAGAACTCTGTCACCAACTTCAAACTTGAGTGGTTTTCGCCTTTTGTCTGCGTAACTCTTTTGACGGTCCCTAGCCGCCTTCCTCCCGTACAGTGCCTCAAACGGTGTTGCTTGAATGCTCGTGTGGTAGCTGTTGTTGTAAAAAACTCCACCAGGGGTAAGTGAGTCTCCTAACTGTTCCCGAAATCTATAACACATGCTCTCAGCATGTCCTCAAGTGTTTGAATAGTTTGCTCGCTTTGGCCATCTGTTTGAGGGTGGTATGCCGAGCTCATATCAAGTCGTGTACCTAACCTTTTATGAAGTGATCTCCATAAGTGGGAGGTAAATCGGGCGTCCCGATCTGAGATAATGGAGATTGGCACCCCGTGCCTAGAAACGAATTCTTTTACATATATCTTAGCGGGTTTATCCGTCTTGTATTCCTCCTTGATGGTCAGGAAATGTGCGGACTTTGTTAGTCGATCAACGATCACCCAGATAGTGTCGCAACCACTAGAGGTCTTTGGTGACTTTGTTAGTCGATCAACGATGGTTTCTGATATTATGCCTTAACCTTGGAAGATGTCAAGCACTTGTTCACATATGTAGCAATGTTTGCTTTCATGTTCGACAACCAGTAAGCTATCTTCAGATCATGGTACATCTTGTCTGCACCAGGATGGATTGAGTATCGAGATTTATGAGATTCGTCCAGCACGAGCTTACGTAAATTCCCAAGGAAAGGGACCCATAGTCGGTCTTGGAAATACTTTGTACCATTAGCTTTAGTTTCTAATTGTTTGTCCATCCCACGAAGCGACTCAGCTGCTCGGTTTTCATCCTTTAATGCTTTGATCTGCACGTTGTGGACCTGATCAGGTAACCCAACATGTATTGTGAGTTGCAATGCATGAAGCCGCTTTGGTTTGGCATTTTGTTTTCTGCTGAGGGCATCGGCTACCACGTTAGCCTTACCCGGATGGTACTTTATCGCACATTCATAATCGTTTAACAGCTCGACCCACCGACGCTGCCTCATGTTAAGTTCTTTTTGGTCAAAAATGTGCTGCAAGCTCTTGTGGTCCGTATAAATTATGCACTTTGTACCATATAAATAGTGTCTCCAAATCTTTAGTGCGAAGACCACAGCTCCTAACTCTAGATCGTGAGTGGTGTAGTTTTTCTCGTGAACTTTCAGCTGCCGAGAGGCGTAAGCAATAACTTTCTCGCGTTGCATTAATACGCAACCGAGACCCTGGATGGACGTGTCACAGTAAACCACGAAGTCATTTGTCCCCTCTGGCAGGGATAAGATAGGTGCGCTGCATAGCTTTTGCTTAAGCAATTGAAATGCCTATTGATGCTTGTCATTCCACTTAAAAATGACGCCTTTTTATGTTAACGCTATAAGAGGCTGAGCAATCTTCGAAAAGCCCTCTATGTAGCGCCTGTAATAACTAGCTAAACCCAAGAATTATTGAATCTCAGTAGGAGTCCTGGGTGCATCCCACTTTTTGATCCCCTCGATTTTTGCCGGATCAACATGGATTCCATTTTCGTTAACCACATGGCCAAGGAATTGCACCTCTCGGGTCCAAAAATCACACTTGGAAAATTTTACGTATAATTCCTCCTGTCGTAGCAGTTGCAAAACCAACCGTAAGTGTTCCTCATGCTCTTCCTTGCTCTTCGAGTAAATGAGAATGTCATCAATAAAAACGATAACAAACTTGTCCAGGTACGGTTTACACACCCAATTCATGAGATCCATAAATACAGCGGGCGCGTTAGTTAGCCCAAATGGCATTACCAGAAATTCAAAGTGACCGTATCTTGTGCGAAATGCCGTCTTGGAAATATCTTCCTCCTTCACACGCAGTTGATGGTAGCCAGATCTTAAATTGATCTTTGAGTAATAGCTCGACCCTTGGAGTTGATCGAACAGGTCGTCTATGCGAGGCAGAGGGTAGCGATTTTTTATAGTGACCTTGTTTAGTTCTCGATAATCTATGCACATGCGGAACGTCCCGTCCTTCTTCTTCACAAAAAGGACAGAGGCTCCCCATGGCGATGTGCTAGGTCAAATGAAGCCCTTATCTAAAAGCTCCTGCAATTGTGTAGATAATTCTTTCAGCTCAGATGGGGCTAATCTGTAGGGAGCACGAGCAATTGGCACTGCACCGGTAGCAAGTGAGATTTCAAACTCGACTTGCCGGTGGGGCGGAAGACCAGGCAATTCCTCCGGAAATACATCAAGGAAATCGCGTACTACAGGAATGTCTGCTAGCTTCCTCTCTTCCCGAGCATTATCAGTTCCTAGTGCCAAGAATGCCGTGTAGTTTTTCTTTCTCAGACATTTCGGCGCCTTTATAAAGGAAATAATTCCTTTGACAGTACCGCTTCTTTCACCTTGAACGGAAATGGCTTCCCCGTTGGGAAGTGGAATACGGACGACTTTGTTGTTGCAGATGATCTCAGCATTGTGGTCAGACAACCAATCCATGCCGATGACGACATCGAAACTTCCGAGTGGGGTGAGCATAAGGTCGATATGAAAACTATGGCCAGATAGTTCTATCCTACATTGCTTGTAAATGTGTGTTACCCTCACTATTTTTCCATCAGCTAATTCTATGGAATAATCAGTTTCTAATTCTACTGGTTTGATCCCTAACAGTTTACTAAAGTCTTTTGATACAAAACTTTTATCGGCACCCGAATCAAAAAGAACATTAGCAACGCGGTTATTTAGAGGGAACTTACCAGTCACCACATTGTTGTCGTTCTTAGCATCTCCCTAGCCAATAGTGAATGCTCTGCCCCTAGCACCACCACCACCACCATTGTTGTTATTCTGCTTTAATTGTGGGCAGTCTCGTTTGATGTGGTCTTATTTTCCATAGTGATAGCACCCCTTTTGCTGTTGGTTTATCTGAATTTCTCCGCGATAATCTTTGGCGGCATGGCTTATTTTCCCGCACCGTCGACATTGAAACTTCTCGCACTGACCATAGTGATGGTAGCCACACTTGTTGCACTTGGGGTACTTCCCATTGTACTTGCCTTGATTGCTTGAACCGCTTTGATTGTTACCCCGATTGTTGTGATCATACCTTCCCTGCTTGTGCGGTTGTTGCTGAGACGATGAAGACTTTAAGTCACTGTTTTCCCATTTTCTTTTTGTTTTCTGATGCATTAGTAGAGGCACCTCTTTTTGGCAGAATTCCCTGATTCACAGCTGTCTCAGTCAGCTTATGGGCCATATGGATGGCCTGTTGTATAGTAGTAGAGTTACTTGAGATGGCCATTCCCTAGATTTGTAGGGCTAGCCCACTAAGATATATCTCGATTCGCGTGTATGCTGGTTGTACCAAGTTTGGGCATAAATTAGCTAGTTCATTATGACGCCGAGTGTAGGCTTCAATTTCTGACCCCTGCATCTTCAAATCCTGGAGTTCTCGTTCTAGCTTCTGAAGTTCATCTCTTGGGTAGTATTCCACCATGTGAGGGTCGGGCCCTCCAATGTACTAGCAGCGAACTTCACCTTGTTTGCTTGGAGGCAGTTGCATACAGCAAACACAGACTCGGTCTTTTCAATCCAACGCAGCATACCCACTGTGCCAGTCTCTCCGGTAAATGTGGGTCGCTTCCCATCCATAAATTGCTTATGCGCGTTGGTGCCTGCACCTACAATTCATGGAGATTGACGTACCTGTTACATTATATCCTTGATGAGTTGGCATGTTAATAGAGGGGTAAAATCTTACCTTGGTTTTGCGTCGGGTGCTGTTGTTGGTAGGCTGCCAGTGCTGCATTGACCCTATTGTTCACCAATGTGTTGATTTGAGCCGCAGTCAGGTTAGCAGGGTTTCCACTCCTACGTCCTGACATTATCCTTTCAATCACAAATATCCAAAACGAGACAAAGAACTTAATGCAATATATCACCCAGATATATACACACAACACAACGAATTTAACGGCGTCTGAACACAACATAATAAATTAAATGGTAATTTCAATTCAAATAAATTTGTAACTAGTTCACAAAAATATCCAAAAGTTCATAAATTAATATTCAAAGTACTAGTTGATGGGAACAACCCGATCCATCTAGGTTCACGTCTAGTTTCCACTATGAACAGAGGAGATAGCTGAATGCTCTTCCTTCTCCTCGGGTGCTATTTCCTCCATTGGCTCTTCCTCTCCAGTGTCTTCTATCGGTTCAGCCAGTGCCTCCAAGTACTGAATTCGGTTTAGATGTTCTTGTAGTGCTTGAACTTCTTCTACTAGGTTGTCATGGACCGCATCTGTCTTGCCCAACTCATCAACAAGTTCCCCTATGTGTTGTTGTTGATCCCTTAGTTGCTGCTGTTGTGCTGTCAGTTGAGCATGTTGGTTAGCCAGTTGAGTACGAAGAAGTTGATTGTCTCTTTTCAGTTCTGAAATGGTCCCGTTAGATTCTCTAAATTGTAGAAATTCTTTTCCCGCCATCGAGACGAATTCCACAAATACCCGTCTAAAACTATGTTGATACCTGATATGAGCGTCGTGTGAAGTATCAAACAATGTTCAAGTTCAAGTCAAAGTCTGATTGGCCGAACCTGGTCCGAACCTGAAGTTCGGACTGACCGAACCTGAGATTCGGACGAAGCTCGGCCAACTGGGTATAAATAGATGGTTGTTCTTTGTAATAGTGGGTTCTGAGCGTGTGAGATTTCTGCTAAATATGTGTTTCTGAAGGTGTTTCTCTGTGTTGTATTTCTAAGTGTTTACTGATTGTAATTTTTCTTTGTTGGTTAATAAAATAATCGGTTAATTACGTTTTGATGTCCGATTAGCTAGATCGAGTTGACGATCCGATGCTCACGCATTTTTAAGTGGTATAGAGCTTTCTGGTTCACTCTACTGATCTGTGGTTGCTATTTTCGGATTTTTGAAGCGGTTTTGGAGTTTCTCGAGTTTGTTTTCGTGTTTTTCATCAATTCTATATAGTTTTTGGTGTCAAATCTGCTCCTAAATCACTTCTTATCAGTTTTTCTGATCTTCAGTTGCAAGTTTCGTCAAAATAAATCATTTTTCGCGCATTTTTGAAAAACTATGTCGAAGTTCGGAGAGTTCTGGTAGAGTTCGGTGTAACCGCTCCGAAGCTCAGGTTCGGAGCTCCGAAGTTCAAGTTTGGTGAGAGTTCAGTCAGTGTTCGGTGAGAGTTCGGAGTTTAGCAAGTTCGGTCGATTTTCGAAGGTGTTCTAAAGTTCGGACAAAGTTCGGCCTATAGATTTAGGTTCGGAGGGGGTTCGGTGGACGTTCGGAGCATTGTGATAAGTTCGGAGCAAGTTCGGCCGACAGAATTCAAATTTTTCAACAATGTCGGAATTTCAAGCATTTTCGGCGATGCAGAATGCGATGCAAACTATGCTAAATTTTGACAATGAAATCGGAACAAGTCAGAAAGTTCCCAAATTATTGAAGCTAGAAGATTATCAAAATTGGAAGAAACGATTTTCCGCTTACATAAGTACAAATGATATCGATTTGTGGATACCGCTTAAAAAGCTTTATCAACATCCAACAGATGCGGGAGATTTCAAAGAAGTTCATACCTTTGATCTTGCTAAAAGAAAATCATACGAGCTTGAACAAAAAGCATACGGTTATCTTACAATGGCATTACCCACTGAAATGCATCATCAATTTAGCACTTGCAAGAAATGTAAGCAATTGTGGGATGCTTTATCAGCGAGGTGTGAAGGTAATGATGACTACAAGAAGAGTCGGAAGAAAGTTTTAAACAAAGAGTTTGATAATTTTCAGAATTATGACAATGAAAACATTACTGCTCTCGTTTCAAGGCTGTCACACTTGATTAATGAATTAAAGGTGGTTGGGATTGAGAAAACCGATGCTGATTTGAAAGAAAAGATTTTGGAAGCTTTGCCTGAAAAATGGGAAAACTATGTTTTGCTACTCACTCATGATAAGGATTATTCTACAATGACATTTCACGAGCTTACTGGAAAACTTCATGCTCGGGAAATGGAAATGTTAACCTCAAAGAAGTCAACTGCTACTTTGTAGAATCCTGAATTATATCATGGTGAGAATAGTGCAAGCATGAATGCAAAAGCTAAGCCAAATTTGAATTCTGCACCAAGTGTTGCTTTCTTATCAGGAAGTTCAGGAAATTCTGATAACAATTCTTCACGGGGTTGTAGCTTTACAATTCCAAATTCATCAAGTCAGAATGCCTTTTCTGTTGAATCAACAGATGATTGTGCCAAAATGATTTCTGCATTGGTTTCATCATCTTTTGGGTTGATTATCAAGAATGTTGCTGATGCAAAGTTAAACAGTGATGATCTTGATGCACTTGATGATGATCAACTATCTGAATTGGATATATCTTGGCAATATGCTATGTTATGCCAACGATCGAAGAGATTTTTCAAGAAACATGGAAGAAATATTTCTGGTGAGAAATTGGGTTTTGATAAATCAAAATTGAAGTGCTACAAGTGTTCAAAGCTTGGGCATTTTGCCAAAGAATGTCAACAAGAAGATCTTAGCAAGTCTGGTTTTCCTTTATCAAGCAAACCTGGTTTTACTCAGCCTTCTTCTAGTAACACAGACAAGGCAACAACTTTAACAGTTCAGCAGGATGTTGTTTATGATTAGGGTCAAAGGTTTGGTTATGATTCATCAGCTTTGATTGTCACTCATGTTCAATCAGATGATTCCTATTCAGATACTAGTCTGATACTAGTTCAACTTCAAGTTCTTATGCATCTGCTGAGAATATGGAGAGTCTGATGAAAGAAAATACTTCATTCTTGCATGATATTCAAAAGCTTTCTGAGGAATTTAAGGCAGTAAAGGAAGAATTAGAGGTGTCTAAAACCAATGAGAAGGAGTTGATGTTGAAAAATTAATCTTTGTTAAAAGAAGTGAGTATGCTTAACGCAAATCTTTATTCCATCAAAGAAAATGGACAGATGCTTACTGATAGTATTGACATCTTAGAAGAAAGAAGGAGGATTTGTTCAACCAACTAAAAAAATGGAAATTTGTTTGAAAAATCCAAAATCAAGCTTGATTTGCTTACAAAGAGTGTTGAAGAATCTGCTGATAAAATTGAAGCATATCAAGTCGATATGGAAAAGTTGTTGGATGAGAAGCGGGAGTTGGTTAGTGTAAATAAAGTTCAAACAACAAATTTGGAGATTCAAAGGCGAAATGAAGCTAAACTAAAGAAAGAGTTGTTTGAAGGATTGGAAAATCTTCGAATGCAAAAATTTGAAACTCATAAAGTTGCTAAGCGTTTGATAGCTACCGAAAAAGAGTTGGCTGAAGCACAATAGAAGATTTCTGATCTCAAAATTCAAGTAATCGATGCAAATCGCTTGCTCAACAATGTTTCCAATTCTTAAGTTTTCACAAGTTTCTTAGCTAATGATTCTAATCTTGAAAAGATGTTTGATAAAACTGCATCGCCCCCTGGTTAGATCAAAGAAGCTTTCATAGAAGTGAAAGAGCAAGTTTCTGAATTTGATTATTCAAATGTATCATCATCTATTGCTGAAGAAGACAATGTTGTGAAGAAAAAGAAGAACAAGAAGAATAAGAAGCAGAAGGGAAAGAAATCTGAGGTTCTTCCAGCTCCAAAGTTTGTGTCTGGTTCATCTTCTGCTGATAATGAGAAATCAGCTACTTCAGGTGACAAGATTCAGTCTCAATCTGAGCTTGATGAAAAGCTCTTTTATGATCAAAAGAATGTTACTGAAGTGAAAGCTGAATTTTCTCGGTTAGCAAAAACATTCTAATTTTGAGGAGAAAGTGGTTGGAAAGCATGTGGGTCAGGGCTTTAAAGCGAAAGATTTAACAGATAAGAAGGCTTCAGACTCATCATCTCAAGATTTGAAGAAATTGAAGCTGAAGCAAGTGAAGAAGGATGTGTTTAAGGATGAAAAAGTTCAACCTGAGAGATTCTACAAGCTCAAAGGTTCTGCTCAGCTTTTCTCTGATAAAGAATTTCCTCTTCATTGTGTTGATGCTCGAATGATTTCTGAAGTTTTTGTGAAAGCTCAAGTTTCTTCTGAAAGTTCTCAATCTCGAAGTCCAACATCCAAATGGGTTCATGATCACAGACATCAGGTATATGATTCTCATTCTTATCATGTTCGAGATATTCCTATGTGTAATTCTTCGCAGGTACATCAAAAGTGGGACAAAACAAAGCGAATTTGTTATGTTTGCCGTTGGACAGGGCATATGGCACAAGATTGTCCACTACCTGCTGATTCCTCACAAAGGTTTCATAAGAAACCAGTTTTTGGTAAACCTACCAAACAAATGTTCTTTGATGAACAAGGCAAAATTTTTTATGAAGTTGAACCTACATTCTTTCATAAACAAAAACGTTTTGTTCCAATATTCTCAAAGGTTCAAAGTGTAGGTTCATCATCACAGTCACCTGTGATAAGTTCATCACAAACTGCCTTACCAAAACAACAACAACGGAAACCTAAGGTGGTTTCTAAGCAAAACCAGGACACTGGTCGACCAGAAGGAATCCGCTTCGGGTCATTTATGAACTAATCAGTTTGACCAGTGTGCAGGTACTTCTAGAAGACCTATCGACGATTGCAAAGTTGCTGATGGAGGAGTATTCTGCATAATTTAAATTTCATGATCAATCTTCTAAATCTGTGAATTTTCTGGATTCTAAAATGAAAATCCAACAATAGAGTTTTCATTTTAAGGGGGAGAATTGTAAATAAGGGGGAGTAATTGAGAAAAAGCATGTTATGGGAAGAAGGTATATAATGAAGGAAGGTGAATACATGCGAAATATATAACGAAGGAAGGTGAATACATGCACAATATAAAAAAATTGTGAGAAATTGATCATTGGGAAATGATGGTACATTGGCGTACGTATCTGACTCATGGATAGAGTAGATGAAAGGGCCATAAGATCATTGTTTGATGTGTTTGGTAGACTCGGAAAATCAGAAAGTTTTCGGACGTGATATACATTAAATACTAATGCTTGATCATGTGGATAACATCTTGATGCATATTTCATGACACAAAAAGAAAAATAAGTGTGAAATTCAGAATGAGAAGTCACTGTGTATACATGTGTTCTTTTTGCAAAGATTTAAACTTGTTTGATTTTTTTTATTTTGTCAAACGATCGGACTTTCTCTGCGTATCGAAAGATCGACCTGATCGTTGTTCGTTTGACGTTCTGCTTTATTTTCTTTGGTGTTTCGTATAACTCATCGGACTTTCTCTACGTGTACGAGAGTACCGACCTGATTTTTGTTGAGTTATACAACTTAAACTTGTTTTATTTTCTTATTTTGTTAAATCCGAGGCCTTATCTAGCGTAACGAAAGATCGACCTTAAGGTAGACGATTTAACGTTCTTATTTCTTTTTGCATGGAACACAATTGACTGTATCATGAAAATATGATGCTTTGTGAAATATCACAAGTCAAACAAAAAATGTCAGAGTATGTCTGATAGTGTGGGGTACACTGGTCAAAGCAAATCTAATCAATACCTTAACATATCCAGATGTTATGAGTACGATTCTGCCTGAGTTTAAGATTGACAAATTATACCAGCAATTAGCATGACTTATGTGTTTTAATTTATTGGAATTGAAGTGTAGTTTAGTGAGTTATGACCAATATGATCCCATATAGTGATCTTTCTCATACCAAAAATAGTGTTTGATTCTATATTGTGATTTTATTTCATTTCAGAAAAGAACAAAAAGATTATAAACTTTGAAAAATCAAAAAGATTTTAAGTTTGTTTTGATATAAACTTTCTAAAAGTCAAAAATATTTTGTTTCTGCTTTATTTTCGATCTGATCAACACATGATACAAATTCAAAATTTTCAAAAGTCACATCTTGGAGTCTCAAAGAGACTTTTTGCGCCAAGATTATTTAAATGTTTGATGCAGGATCATAAAGTGCAAGAGATCACAACTTCAAGTCTTCTGAAGTTTGTTGATAAAGACCAGAGATACACCAGTCATTGTCAAGTATTCAAGTTCAAGCTACAATCAAGTTGAGGAGGAGTTTGTTCGAAGATTCATTTCATTGGACGAACAGATTCTATACTTTAGGGGGAGCTTGGTTGAAGATACAGATTTGATGATGTAGAAGAGTAGAGATACTGCACACGACGAGGGGGAGTTTGTTGATACCTGATATGAGCGTCGTGTGAAGTATCAAACAATGTTCAACTTCAAGTCAAAGTCCGATTGGCCGAACTTGGTCCGAACCTGAAGTTCGGACTGACCGAACCTGAGGTTCGGACGAAGCTCGGCCAGTTGGGTATAAATAGATGGTTGTTCTTTCTAATAGTGGGTTCTGAGCGTGTGAGATTTCTGCTAAACCTGTGTTTCTGAAGGTGTTTCTCTGTGTAGTATTTCTAAGTGTTTACTAATTGTAATTTTTCTTCGTTGATCAATAAAACAATCGGTTAATTACGTTTTGATGTCCGATTAGCTAGATCGAGTAGACGATCCGATGCTCACGAATTTTCAAACTAACAGGCAATGGGGGTAGGGTGCATGTCGATTTGATGCACCTTCCCCGTCAGGGAGTGGAGGTACTCCCTCGCGGCGTACCAGGCCTTCCATCGCCCCTGGGTACCAGTCCCTATCTCCCACTGTGCCGGGAGCATCTAGTCCAAGTCTTCGCCTTTTTAGTGTTGGTGACGGGGGTGAGGAGGGTTCGGTCACAACCACCGGTTCTTTACCTGGAGCATGCCGAAGACCAACTGATGACGAGGATGATGATGATGATGATGATGATGATGATGATGATGATGATGATGGTGACAACCATCCATTTTGTTTCTATTCCGCCATGTTTGTATCATATATATATACATACATATATATATATATATTAAAATGCTTGCAATGAATGAAATATCGCATATAACTAAATCAAGTGTGTGCTCTCGTGTATGACTAATGCAACTCTAAGGCTATAGTTTGCCTATATGCAAGACCGGGTTCACTAAACCTGGCTCTGATACCAATCTGTCACACCCTCAAAATCCACCTGCGGGGTTTATGCCGCGAGGCGTGTGACAAACCAGGATCCGAGTCATTAGTCATACCAAACCATGCAAACATACCAAAATAGTTTAGGAAATACGGAAGCGTAAAGGTAAGTCAAAGTGTTGCGCAAAACATGCGCCCTCAAACCAAACACGAAAGTAAACTCAAACGTAAAAAGTTGAAATGAAAATCACAATGTTTAAACTGTCATGTGATATGCATCCTAGCGTGCTCGTACCTCAATGACCTGCGAAAGACATGTTATGTGGGTCAGCGCAAGGCTGGTGAGTTCATAATTCAGTGCAAGAATAATAGATGTTCGTAATAAGTTTGTACCATGGTAATCATAATAGTAATTGTAGCTAGCAAGACCAATAATGCTATCACTATGTGGTAAGCAACCGAAGCGTGACTGTTTGTGTTTATAATGCCTTCCACCATCGCCTAACACGGACGATGGTGATACTGTCTAGGCTAATTTTACACCCGTTCGACATCCAGTCGAGTTAGAGCTACTAACGCGGGTGGGGTTTGTCAAACCCAGTAGTACTACCAAAGATTACGTCGCTTTCTCATAAACTAACGGTTCAAAATGTAAGGGCATGTAATTCGTGTTATATGTTCGCGCATACGTGATCAGCTATACAATTATATTACCAGTACTGTTTGTAGCATGTTCTTTTCTCTAAATGAAATACTCAGAGAAAAATGTTCGAGAACTCACCTTTGGGAGCTCAAAAAGAAAATCTAAATAAAATTGTTGATGAATTCCTAAGAATCACCTATATGTTTGTGAACATGTAAGACTACAGTGAATGGACAACGAGACTGACTCAATCGACCCTGACGAATACATGCGAAATATATAACGAAGGAAGGTGAATACATGCGAAATATATAACGAAGGAAGGTGAATACATGCACAATATAAAAAAATTGTGAGAAATTGATCATTGGGAAATGATGGTACATTGGCGTACGTATCTGACTCATGGATAGAGTAGATGAAAGGGCCATAAGATCATTGTTTGATGTGTTTGGTAGACTCGGAAAATCAGAAAGTTTTCGGACGTGATATACATTAAATACTAATGCTTGATCATGTGGATAACATCTTGATGCATATTTCATGACACAAAAAGAAAAATAAGTGTGAAATTCAGAATGAGAAGTCACTGTGTATACATGTGTTCTTTTTGCAAAGATTTAAACTTGTTTGATTTTCTTTATTTTGTCAAACGATCGGACTTTCTCTGCGTATCGAAAGATCGACCTGATCGTTGTTCGTTTGACGTTCTGCTTTATTTTCTTTGGTGTTTCGTATAACTCATCGGACTTTCTCTACGTGTACGAGAGTACCGACCTGATTTTTGTTGAGTTATACAACTTAAACTTGTTTTATTTTCTTATTTTGTTAAATCCGAGGCCTTATCTAGCGTAACGAAAGATCGACCTTAAGGTAGACGATTTAACGTTCTTATTTCTTTTTGCATGGAACACAATTGACTGTATCATGAAAATATGATGCTTTGTGAAATATCACAAGTCAAACAAAAAATGTCAGAGTATGTCTGATAGTGTGGGGTACACTGGTCAAAGCAAATCTAATCAATACCTTAACATATCCAGATGTTATGAGTACGATTCTGCCTGAGTTTGAGATTGACAAATTATACCAGCAATTAGCATGACTTATGTGTTTTAATTTATTGAAATTGAAGTGTAGTTTAGTGCGTTATGACCAATATGATCCCATATAGTGATCTTTCTCATACCAAAAATAGTGTTTGATTCTATATTGTGATTTTATTTCATTTCAGAAAAGAACAAAAAGATTATAAACTTTGAAAAATCAAAAAGATTTTAAGTTTGTTTTGATATAAACTTTCTAAAAGTCAAAAAGATTTTGTTTCTTCTTTATTTTCGATCTGATCAACACATGATACAAATTCAAATTTTTCAAAAGTCACATCTTGGAGTCTCAAAGAGACTTTTTGCGCCAAGATTATTTAAATGTTTGATGCAGGATCATAAAGTGCAAGAGATCACAACTTCAAGTCTTCTGAAGTTTTTTGATAAAGACCAGAGATACACCAGTCATTGTCAAGTATTCAAGTTCAAGCTACGATCAAGTTGAGGAGGAGTTTGTTCGAAGATTCATTTCATTGGACGAACAGATTCTATACTTTAGGGGGAGCTTGGTTGAAGATACAGATTTGATGATGTAGAAGAGTAGAGATACTGCACACGACGAGGGGGAGTTTGTTGATACCTGATAAGAGCGTCGTGTGAAGTATAAAACAATGTTCAACTTCAAGTCAAAGTCCGATTGGCCGAACTTGGTCCGAACCTGAAGTTCAGACTGACCGAACCTGAGGTTTGGACGAAGCTCGGCCAGTTGGGTATAAATAGATGGTTGTTCTTTGTAATAGTGGGTTCTGAGCATGTGAGATTTTTGCTAAACCTGTGTTTCTGAAGGTGTTTCGCTGTGTTGTATTTCTAAGTGTTTACTAATAGTAATTTTTCTTCGTTGATCAATAAAACAATCGGTTAATTACGTTTTGATGTCCGATTAGCTAGATCGAGTAGACGATCCGATGCTCACGAATTTTCAAACTAACAGGCAATGGGGGTAGGGTGCATGTCGATTTGATGCACCTTCCCCGTCAGGGAGTGGAGGTACTCCCCCGCGGCGTACCAGGCCTTCCATCGCCCCTGGGTACCAGTCCCTATCTCCCACTGTGCCGGGAGCATCTAGTCCAAGTCTTCGCCTTTTTAGTGTTGGTGACTGGGGTGAGGAGGGTTCGGTCACAACCACCGGTTCTTTACCTGGAGCATGCCGAAGACCAACTGATGACGAGGATGATGATGATGATGATGATGATGATGGTGACAACCATCCATTTTGTTTCTATTCCGCCATGTTTGTATCATATATATATATATATATATATATATATATATATATATTAAAATGCTTGCAATGAATGAAATATCGCATATAACTAAATCAAGTGTGTGCTCTCGTGTATGACTAATGCAACTCTAAGGCTATAGTTTGCCTATATGCAAGACTGGGTTCACTAAACCTGGCTCTGATACCAATCTGTCACACCCTCAAAATCCACCTGCGGGGTTTATGCCGCGAGGCATGTGACAAACCAGGATCCGAGTCATTAGTCATACCAAACCATGCAAACATACCAAAATAGTTTAGGAAATACGGAAGCGTAAAGGTAAGTCAAAGTGTTGCGCAAAACATGCGCCCTCAAACCAAACACGAAAGTAAACTCAAACGTAAAAAGTTGAAATGCAAATCAAAATGTTCAAACTGTCATGTGATATGCATCCTAGCGTGCTCGTACCTCAATGACCTGCGAAAGACATGTTATGTGGGTCAGCGCAAGGCTGGTGAGTTCATAATTCAGTGCAAGAATAATAGATGTTCGTAATAAGTTTGTACCATGGTAATCATAATAGTAATTGTAGCTAGCAAGACCAATAATGCTATCACTATGTGGTAAGCAACCGAAGCGTGACTGTTTGTGTTTATAATGCCTTCCACCATCGCCTAACACGGACGATGGTGATACTGTCTAGGCTAATTTTACACCCGTTCGACATCCAGTCGAGTTAGAGCTACTAACGCGGGCGGGGTTTGTCAAACCCAGTAGTACTACCAAAGATTACCTCGCTTTCTCATAAACTAACGGTTCAAAATGTAAGGGCATGTAATTCGTGTTATATGTTCGCGCATACGTGATCAGCTATACAGTTATATTACCAGTACTGTTTGTAGCATGTTCTTTTCTCTAAATGAAATACTCAGAGAAAAATGTTCGAGAACTCACCTTTGGGAGCTCAAAAAGAAAATCTAAATAAAATTGTTGATGAATTCCTAAGAATCACCTATATGTTTGTGAACATGTAAGACTACAGTGAATGGACAACGAGACTGACTCAATCGACCCTGAAGACACGTTGGTGACTTATTAACTGATGTGTTTGTTTGCTTAGTTAAACTTTCCAATTATGGAAAATTTCTATTTTAGGATGGCTTCTTTAATTAGCAAGTTTTCAATTGTAACAGGTAAGCACGTGATATTTGTTTCTAGCATGCATCCTAGTCATTTTAAAGCGGTAACAAGAAGCACAAAAGGTTTTCACGTCTTAATAATTCTTCTTACCAAGTACGCAAGTTAAATAAATATAATTATACCAATTTATGTTTCATGCAGGGATTTATCGTTTAAACATGTTAACCATGTACGTAACCATTTATAATATAGCTAGACTAACAAAATTCCTACGCTCACACAATCACATAGTCTTTTTAATATGCAAGATAAGTTATGTTGTCATTTAGTCATCAAACAAAATACATACTCAAATAAAAAAAATCCAAAATTTTAATTATTATAATTTATATGTCATGATTTGCACCAATTTATAACACCTTTCATGGAACATGAAACATATACACTACCAAACACCTTGCAGCACATGCCTAAGGTCACTACAAGAGATGTGTGGAGAGCCATATGTATAAAAAAATAAAGAGAAAAAAAAACTGTTGGGCGCAAGGTTTGAACATGCGACCCTTCAGTCACCACTCACGCACACCACCAACTAAGACAGTTTCCAGATTGTTAATTACATCAGTTTGGAAACTATTTAACAAATCATTTTCTGGTGTCACCTTCCCCATTATCGAACAGAATGCTAAGCTGGTAGGTTTCGAATATTTTTTTTTCTTTCTTTCAAGGATTGCATGGAATTACAAGGTTCACGAAATCAGTTCCCACATCATCATTTAATAACACAACAATACTTCATGCAAAGTAAATATATAAGTTCGCAGATTCGAACGGTTGGCTTCGGAAGAATAATGTCATCAAGTATCTTTTGAGGGTGAACAAGAACACATGAAGAAATCAGATTTATAACCCATCTAGGGTTTTTGCAAGAACTGAGAAAGAATACGAGAGATGGAGAGGATGATTACCTTCGATGCCTGAACTCGGGTTGCTACGAGATGCCGTGATTCGACTAGGCTCTTGACAGCCCTTGCGGTCTCCAACTCACGCAAGTTAGGGGGGTTTACAGGTGAGTTTGCGAACTGGGAGATGATGGAGAAAGTGGAATGCCGTAATCAATGGAGAGAGGGAGAGGATCCTACGGTTTTCAATTATGAAAAGGAGGGTTTGTAGGGGTTCTAGTTTATCTTGGATTTTTCTTTTATTTGAGCTCAAATGTTTATTCAAATTTAATCCTAAGGATAAACCCTTTATCATTAAAATTTCAGACTTAAATATAAACTTAAATGATGAATCGAAAGTTTTAAATATATATATATATATATATATATATATATATATATATATTTCATAAATCACGTAGATTACAAGCGTAAAACATAACACTCCTACTTGGTTCCCGTAAATCACACGTTTCTAATAACACCTAGAATTAACATGTAATCATATATCCAAGTAACACAACTATCACATAAAATCACAGAATCACGAGTTTCACAAAATTACGTTCATTCGGTTAGTGTTCTATTATTTTGTCACCAACTATCAGGACCGACTCGACTTATGTGTGACTGTCTGTGGACTCGATGACCCATCTAACACCCCTATTAAATGTATGAATGCATGTACATTCGAATAATTAATTATTCATGTTCGTGTTTGTCCAGAAAAATAACCTGAATTTGCCAGGTGTCACAGATATTGTATGTCCAGACCCAACAACATCGAGAACGCGATCCGACTAAGACCCGTAAGAGTTACACTGAGGGAAACAAGAATAAAACTCGCTTAAACTGTTAACCGGTAAATCATGGAAATTCATAATTAACTATTATTTATTCTCGATTAATAATTATATTAATTACGTGTTTATCTTTACAATAAAGAGCGGAACACGACGTTACTATTAATCAACTAACGTCAACAACGAAATTAATAAATCAGATTAAGTTTTGACTGAGTTTATTGAGCCTCGGGTTTTACGACAACTACGTTAATAAAATTATTTTATTAATCAATCGTAATAGCACGTGGTTCATTTTTCGGTAAAAAGTAATGACAAGGGACTTGGTTCGTAATTAATCGGATATATAAATATCTGATTGAGGGTTGATGAAACCCTAATCCTCATTTTTTCAGCCTCCATCTCCCTCGTCACTCTCTCCTTCGCCGCCCCCTCCTTGCGACACCCTAGCCGCCGTCGGCGACCTTCTGTCGCCTCCTCCACCCGGCGATCACCGAACAACCACTGCACAGCCAACGTCTCTTAAATTCTCTGAACTGCTGGAATGACGCCGTCCCGCACCTCGATCCATCACCGCAGTTGCCTTCCGCCGCCGCCGCTCGTCACCCGTTGTAGCCGCCGCTTGCCGCGTTTGCTGTCGACGTTGCAGGTGCTAGCCACCGCCACCGCTCACACCTCCCTCGCCGTCGTCGCTGCAATCGTCCTCGTTCCCTCCCGGCGCTCGCTTGTCTCTGCCGTGATTAGAACCGTTGCGATACGCAACATATCGATTGGGAACATTCGTGATACGCTAGGTGTCTTGGATCCGAAAGGTTGGATCTGTTTCCGTGAACCCTAGCGACTCGCTCGTTGATTCTTGGCATCTCAAACGTTTATTAGAACACCGCTCAGGTATATCTAAACTTTGTTTTAGTTTAGATATATAATTACGATTATTTTATCGTTATTTTCATCGCGTTTATTTTAACAAGATTGGTGATCGTGATCATGTTGATGTGTTTACGATGTTTTAGGTTTACGCGTAAGATTATTTTATTACGCTACGTAAATTAATTATAAGTTTAATTCATATAAACTTTGATACTAATACTCGATCGGTAGTGATTTAATAGTAAAATTTTATCGTCACCGGGTACCCGTATACCACTGTCATAACCCAACAAACCTGTGACATGCTGGAGATCCTGATTTGATGGATCCAATCTTAACTGCTCCAAATCCATCCACTCAAAGATCTTCAGCCAAAGATTATGGTAAAAGGAAGATGACGCCTCAAGAAGAATATGACATAGAGGAAAAGAAGAAGAAGGAGAAAGAAAAGCATTTTTGCAAAGCCCGTGAGGCAGGAGACCGTGATATTATCTTACAGTTTCAGAAGAAAGATGAAGAAATAGCCAAACTTATGGGTGTCCTATTTCTTCGATAACTGTAGGTAAAGGTTCTTATCCAATAAAGCCAAATCCAGAACCTGATAATCTTATAAATCCACCGATCAACTTTATTCCAAACAGTGCTGGTGACAGTGTTGATGCTTCAGATACTTCACTTATGGTAGACTATATGAGATCTCTCATGCAGCGAGGTCTTGCACATAATATCCTTCAGATGAAAATGATATGGATAAACATCTAAATGAAGGTGTTGCTGAAGAAAGACCTTTTGGTTCCTTGGTCAATCCTTATGCTGATACAGATAGGGTCATTGATTATGTTTAAATTCAATGACAACCAGAAGGAGAAACTCTATGAAATCCACTCACAATATCAACCGCCTCCCGAAGATCCTTCTGAAACTGTTTCTCCACCTCTAACTCCTCAAACAGTCGGTGCTATCGTCAATTAGATGAACGCAAGAGCTACATTCGTAAGAAACTGTCGGGTCTTTGCAAGATGGTGAAAGACTACATAAATGAAGAAAGCAGGTCAAGAAAGTGGAGCATTGATGAGAGAGAAAGAGAAAGAGTTGGAGCTCATAGGAAGAAGGAGGCTCCTACACTGGTAAATTAATGCTGAAAAAGGTAGAATAGCTCAAGAAAGAATACATACAACGTACATCAAACATCTCAACAAGCAGACCAGAGGACACGAACAGGAAGAATTCCAGAAATCTGAGAAGAAACGTGCACTTGTTCCACATAGAGAAATCTACAGGAATGTTGGAAGCAACCTAGAGACTAAGTAGATCAAGGGCAAGCAAAGCAATTTTCTTATCAACAACTGGTACTACAGCGGTCAGACCCATGAACTGGTTATTGAAAGAGAGGGTGTTGAGACCATCCGATAATTTTCTGCAATTTAACTTAGGCTGCTACATCGAAGTTCTCTAAAGTGGATTTTATACGGTCCCCTCCGTCTCAAGACTCCGACCATACGAAGTAGTTAAAGCCAACTATTTTCTGCTTTTCCTTAGTGGTGGAGCTGGGAATGCATTAATGCTGGGAAGATGTCGACTGGACATCTCAACAGTCTAAGACGATGGATTATGGGTGATCGTGGAATCTGCCATCTGTTGCGGGGATCTCTGAGGAAGCTCGAGTTGTCGCATTACTCCGACTTGAAGAAATTCAAGAAAGATGATCGGTGGTATTTATGGGAAGCTTAGATCACCTGCATCGTTCTCGAATATGAGAACCATGCAAGGAAGTATTGGATATTCTTGTTAAAGCTGCTGGATAAACGCAGGTAAGGCTGCTGCAAGAGGTTTGTATTGCCACCAAAGGGGGAATTTGTTGGACCTATCTTTGGTTGGTGTAAACTCAAACCCTTCACCATTGAGTCTTGCTGGTGAAGTCTTCCTAATGATTTGAAGTTTTCTAAAGATTTTGTAATTTTGGCTAAGTATGGATTCTAGACCGTTTAGACATACTGACTTGATTGTTACACTATACGGTCTTGTTTCCATGTAAACGGTCTTGATTGTAATTTGAACTTTACGGTCTAAATATATACTATATGGTCTTGATCTATACTAAACGGTCTTAAGTTACTTTATGTGGTCTTGAATGAATTTCTGTCTATACGGTCTAAATTGCCTTATGCGGTCTTGATTCTTGACTTTTACCAAACAGTCTAGATTACACTATACGGTCTAGATTGTAACACTAAACGATCTTCAATATAATACACTTAAAAGTGCGTGAACGTACGGATCTTCTACTTAGTCGTAACGAAATCAATATAAACGAATAGAACACAGAGAGTAAATACAAATCTGGCTTGTATTAACCACAGAGAGTTTACACAAAGACACTCAGAAGATATGACATGAACCCCTACTGAATCCTACACAAGAAAACATATTTATACTAAGCTAAACCCGCTGGTCCGAACCTGTGGTTCGGCCCGAGATTCGGCCATGTCCGGACTCCAGGTTCGCCCTGAGTTCGGACCTCAGCATTTTTGTGTGAATCAGTCTTGTATTTGATACTTCACATGACGATCAAGGACCATGTATCAACAAACTCCCCCTCGGCATGTGCAGTATCATCTTCTCCATTCAAACTTGTATCATGTATCTTCAATCAAACTCTTCCTCGATTTTTTATGACGAGTTCAATCTTGAATACTTGACATTGCATCGTGTGTAATCTCTTTATCAACAAACTTCAAAAGACTTGAAGTTGTGATGTTCTCTTCCCACTTAGAAACCTGTCAACATAAATAATCTTGGTGCAAAATGTCTCTTCGAGACTCTAAGATATTTTGATTTTGAAACTGATTTCGTAATTCGTGTTGATCAAACGAAAACAAATAAGAAACAAAATCTTTTTGGCTTTTAGAAACTTTATATCAAAACACACCTAAAATATTTTTGGTATTTTCTGATAAGACAAGTAAAACAATACTGAATTAGACACTATTTAGTCTTTTGTGAGAAAGATCACAACATGGGATCATATTAGTTATAACATGCTGAACTACACTTTAATTTCAATTAATGAAGCACATAAGCCATGCCGATTGCAGATATAAGTTGTCCAACTTTAAACTCTGGCAGAATCATACTCATAACATCTGGATATGTTAAGGTATTGATTAAATTTGCATTGACCAGTGTACCCCACACTATCAGACAACTCAGATATGCGTTGCTTATCACATTTTGTGATTTCATTTGTGATGTTAATCACATAATGGTTGTAACCATGATACAGTCAACTGTGTTCCATGCAAAAAGAAATAAGAACGTTAAATCGTCTACCTTAAGGTCGATCTTTCGATACGCAGATAAGGCCTCGGATTTAACAAAATAAAAAAATAAAACAAGTTGAAGTTGTATAACTCAACAACAATCAGGTCGGTACTCCCGTACACGCAGAGAAAGTCCGATGAATTATACGAAACACCAAAGAAAATAAAGCAGAATGTCAAACGAACAACGATCAGGTCGGTCTTTCGACACGCAGAGAAAGTCCGATCGTTTGACAAAATAAAGAAAATCAAACAAGTTTAAATCTTTGCAAAATGAACACATGTATACACAGTGACTTCTCATTTTATTTTTCACATATCTTTTTCTTGATATATCATGAGATATGCCTCAAGATGTTATCCACTAGGTCAAGCATCAGATTTAGTGTATATCACATTTGTATACTTTCTGGATTTGCCGATCCTACCTTACACATCGATCAAATGGTCTTATGGCCTTTTCATTTACTTTATCCCTGAGTCAGACACTGTCAGCCAATGTATCATCATTTCCCAATCATGTCGGATACAATTTCTCATTTTTCAATGTTTTTGGCTTTTTGCATTTTTCAGTCTTTTTGTCTTTTCCAAATTTCTCCCCCTAAAAATGACAACTCTATTTATAGATTTTCATTTTTACGATTTGAAAAACAAAACACTATTTATATAGTATTGCAAAAACAAACTCCCTCTCAGAATGAGACGAAGTGAAAAACAAGAAAAAAAATTGATTAACCAACACGAATACTAGCAGTCTAGCCTTTTGAAAAACAAACTTGATTTTGAAATCCAATTTAATTAAGACAGATATTTCACAATCATCAATTTTCCAATCACCGAAGGTCTTCCTGAAACACCTGCTTGACACCAAATAAAAAATTAGTTGTGTTGGGATCGACCCGAACCAACAGCGTCGGGTCGCCTGGTGTCTTCCACAAAGTCATTGTTGGCCTTGGAAACAACTTTTGGTTTCCAAATTTGTAAAATTCTTAATTTTTGATCAGAACCTGAATCAGATTCAACTGACGAACTTGAATTCGACCAAGACGATTTACAAGTTGATTTAAGCTTTGGGGACCATGGTTCATCAAAAATTTGGCCGTTGTCATCCACATATTTGGCAGTTTTGTGGATATATGCAGTCGTCGGACACTCGGCAGCAAGATGTCCCGGTTGACGACATACATAACAAAGTCGCTCTCTAAAAATGTTTGAAAATTGTTTTGATTTTTTAGAGTCAGAGGAATGTTCAGAATGAAAGTTATCAAAGAAACCATCAGAAGAATCATACCTAGGAGATGGACTCCTTGAAGATGACGATCTTCCAGAATAATAAGAAAATTCTTTCTGAGTTGGTGATTTCTTTGTAACCTTAGCTTTCTCTTTTAGACTTGGACTTGTTCTTCTTGGATGGAGTGGCAAACTTGGAATAATCATGCAAGTCATCTTTTGAATCAATCTGAGCAGCAATAACTTCAATTAAATCCACTGGTTGAGGTACCAAGTGAACATCATTCTGCTTAGAACTTTCTAAACTCTGATCCTGCTTGTATAAGAAATTAAGCAATGTTGGTGACAAACTGCAATTCTTAACTTGTCGTTTCAATTCCAAAATCTCCAATTTCAAGTCATTAGTTTTCTGTTGACCTTCAAACACCTCTTGTTGTGACTTGATGAACTTTGCATTGAGATCATCATATTCATACATTTGTAACTTTCTGATCTCACATTCTGCAAATAGTTCTTGAAGAACACTTTCTCTCTTTTGTTTATAGATCTCAACATCTTTAGTTAAGACTTCATTCTTGTCTCTGTATAGAACATTTTCATCTTGAAGCATAGAAATATTTTTTTGAAGCTTCTCAACGGTAACAGCAGTTGTTGCTATAAGAGCAGTAGCCTCTTCATGTAGAAACACGATACGATCTTACTACTGCATGATTCGGTAATCAGAGAATGAACACGATGTAAATAAAGCTTCGCTTTATTGATTCACTTAGAGATACAATGTAGAGAGAGAAACACCTTAAGAACACACAGTTAAGAGATATGAAATGACAGAACTTCTTGACTCTCTCTAACACAAACTATTTATAGTAGACACATGCTAGCTGGCGGACCACTAGCGTACCATTTGGTACGCCCAGACCAAATGAACTGCGGACCATTTGGTCCGGCCATCTTAGCATATAGCCACTACAACTCACACAGATGCTCTTGTCTAGATACAATACACGAGACACAACGTTAGCATAGGAATATGCTTCTACAAACTCCCCCTTAACGTGTAGTGTATCTAGCTATCTATCCATCTAACAAAACTTCAGTCTTCAATCTTCAGCAGCAGTGCATCTGATCTTCAACTTGAAATCTTGTCAGAATTAGAGCTTGCATGGCTGGATCAATCTAAAAAAAATCTTTGAACTTCGAGATCCACTTGTGAAAGATATAACATACTCCCCGTTTCACCATGCTTGAGTCTTGTCACACAGAAACCTGCAATTTTAGAAGACAGAAATGCGGCTTTCTTTTTCTTTTGAAAAATAATTTAATCTTGGCGCAAAACTTCTCTTCGAGAATCCAAGATATAGTTTTGAAATTTTGATGTCGTATCTTGTATCGATCGGTCGAAAACAAATAAGAAATAAAATCTTTTTGGCTTTTTGAAACTTTATATTAAAACACACCGAAAATCTTTTTGGATTTTTCTAAGTTTATGCTAAAACACATCTAAAATCTTTTTGAATTTTTCAGATATGAAACATAAATGCAATACAGAATCAGACACTATTTTTGTCTTTTGTGAGAAAGATCACAACTTGGGATCATATTGGACATAACATGCTGAACAACACTTCAATTTCAATTACTTCAGCACACAAGTCATGTCGATTACTGGTATAATTTGTCCATCTTAAACTCAGGCACAATCATACTCATACCATTTGGATATGTTATTGTATTGATTAGATTTGCATTGACCAGTATACCCCACACTATCAGACATACTCAGATATGTTTTTGCTTTTTATATCACACTTTGTGATTTCATTTGTGATTTAATCACATAATGATTGTATTCATGATTCAGTCAACTGTGTTCCATGCAAAAAGAAATAAGAACGTTAAATCGTCTACCTTAAGGTCGATCTTTCGATACGCAGATAAGGCCTCGGATTTAACAAAATAAGAAAATAAAACAAGTTGAAATTGTATAATTCAACAACAATCAGGTCGGTACTCCCGTACACGCAGAGAAAGTCCGATGAGTTATACGAAACACCAAAGAAAATAAAGCAGAACGTCAAACGAACAACAATCAGGTCGATCTTTCGATACACAAAGAAAGTCCGATCGTTTGACAAAATAAAGAAAATCAAACAAGTTTAAATCTTTGCAAAATGAACACATGTATACACAGTGACTTCTCATTTTCTCTTTCACATATTTGTTTCTTGATATATCATGAGATATGCATCAAGATGTTGTCCACTTGGTCAAGCATAAGTAAGTATTTAATGTGTTTATCACATCTGAATACTTTCTGATTTAATGCCGAGCCTACCGAGCACATCAAACAATGATCTTATGGCTTTTTCATCTATTTTATCCATGAGCCAGACACGTAAGCCAATGTACCATCATTTCCCAAACATGTCGGATACAATTTCTCATTTTTTAATGTTTTTGTATTTTTCTATTTTTCAATGTTTTTGTATTTTTCCATTTTCTCCCCCTTAAAATGAAAAATCTATTTTTGGCTTTTCATTTTAACAAAAACACAAACACACTATTTTTGGTTTTTCAATTTTCTCCCCCTAAACTACAAACAAAATGCATTAAAGAAAGAAAATTGACCAATCGATACTGATACCTTTTCAGGTTAAGCTTTTAGAAAATCTTTCAGTTTTGAAAAATGAATCATTCAATTTAAGTTAAGCAAGAAACTCCACTATCAGTAACTGCTTGAAGCTTGAACTTCACAATCACCAACAGGTCTTATTGAAGAAACCTGCACACTGGTTTAAATGATTAGTATTCAAATGACCCGAAGCACACAGCTTCTGGTCGACCAGTGTCTTCCACAAAATCAGTTGCAACTTTGTTGACCATCTTAGGTCGCCACTACATTTTTACCTTTTTATTTTTAACTGAGTCATCATCACATGATGAACCACCAACACTTGAATCAAATTTGAAAAATTGTTTCGTTTTAGATTTTGATTTGAGTGGTGTTGACTCAGTAAAAATTCTGCCTGATTCATCAATAAATGTAGCAGATTTGTTTGAAAATGATCTTTTACCAGTTTCAGGACAATCCTTTGCCATGTGTCCCTTTCGGCGACACTGATAGCACAAACGATAAGATCTTTGAGAATGTGATTTGTCCTGAACTGATGAACACCTCTCAAAGGGCTCAGAAACATCAGAAATATCATCAAAAATTTGAAATCGGTTAGAATGTACCCATGTTGATGTAGGACTCCGAGGTGTGGAATTTGAACCAGATGATGACGATACTTTCACTGTTTGAACTTCACCAGAAGAACTTGTAGATGAAGCCTTCTTTTGGATCTTTCCACCGAACCCCTTTTCCATTGTAGACATGAAGACTTGAGCCAAATAATAAATTTGTTCCAAGCTTGTGTCTTTCTTTACTTTTAGAGCTATCTTGGGCATATTTTTCTTGACATTCTTTGCAACCTTCTTACCTTCACTACCCAAACCACAACGTTTGAAACTCGGTAGCTTAGTTAAATCGACTTCAGAACATGAAGGACCTGCTTTAGCAACTTGATTAAAAGAAGCTTTAATATCATTTAATTTGTTAGCTTCAACCAATTTCGCAGCAACTTGCGCTTCATTCAACTGCTTTTCATCCATATCAACTGATTTCGCAGTTGCATTAACCTCTTCTTCAGAAATAAACCCACCAGATACAAACTTTGATGTAGATTTATCAAACAAACTTTCCTCCTTTTCCTCTTTCTTCTTGAACTTTTTCTTTTCAGATTTTTCAAACACAAATTCAGAATAATCACCAGTTATGCCAGAAACTTGAATATCAGCAAGAGCATCAGGTTGAATAACTTGATGCGGAATCTGATTATACTCCTCGCTTCCAAAAACCTTCTTGAAATTCTCGTCTTTGCATAAGTAACTGGTAAAAGAATGTGAATTCTTCAAATTATTCAACTGCCTCTTAAGATCCAGCACCTCAACATTCAAATCAGATAATTTCTTTTGAGCTTCACCCAATGCTTTTTCAGAATCAATTAATTGCTCTGAAGCTGTATTAAACCGAAACTTTTCCTGTCGCATCTGATCATGAGCATCATACACTTCTTGAGTAATTTTCTTCACTCGGCCCTCATGAATCTCAATATTTCGTTTTAACAACTGATTTTCTCCTTTCAAACTGATCACTTTGTCTTGCAACTCAAAATGAACCAATTGATGTTGATTTTCTGCAGCAACAACTTTATCAAATTCTTCCTTGAGATCATCAAAAGACTTCTGCAACAATTCAACTTTTGTAGTTGATTTCGTGAACAAATTATCAAAATCATCAATTGCATCTTTTGCTTCACTCTTCCATTTCTCAACACTTTTGACCAACTCTTCATTATCAATTTGTAACTTCAAAATCTGTTCTTTATCGGCACTAATGAACTTATTCAATTTATCGTGAACGACCATCAACTCTTCCTTCAAAACATTCTTTTTGGCGATTAATTTCTCATTTATCTTGAAAATCTCATCAGAATTTTCAACCCGCTTCCTGAAACTTTCTATTTTTGTTTCCTGCTTGGTTCTCTCAACAATTAATCCTTCTTTTTCTTGAACCAATTCACGAATTTTCCTATCCTTTGCAGCACAAAATTCACAAGTTGACTCATACCCACTAACTTCAGAATCACTTGTGTCAGATGTAGTGATCTCAGACGTATATCCACTTGATTCAACTTCAACATTTGCTATTAAAGCCACAGATTGACCGTTGATATAACAAAATTCATCTGGTTCTGCACAAGTATCTTGAATAGCAGTCAAAGCAATAGGTGATTTGTCAAATTGTTTTGACCATTCATCAAATTCTTTATCTGCTTGAGCTTGAGCCATCATAGCTTTTACGTCATGCTTATCAGATTTACCTTTATCAGATGATGATTGAGAACACTCACGAGCAAAATGTCCAACCTTAGAACAATTGTAACATTTTACTTTAGATTTATCCAAACCCAGTTTTCTACTTCCTGGAACAAAAGAAGTCTTCCCATGTTTCTTGATAAATCGTCTTCCTTTTTCAACCATCATTGCAAATTGCCAATGCAGATCTAATTCAGCCAATTGATCATCATCCAGCTGTTATAACTCAGTTCCACTCAAACCAGCATCACTAACTTGACCAAATATCGATCCAGACGACGAAGATATAAAAGCAAGATAATAATGCAGCCAATTCTTCAGTTGATTGAGCGGGATGCGAATTATTTGTTGATCTATCAGGAATGGTAAAACGACACCCTGGAGAATAACCAAAATTTTCAGAATGCCCAGCAAGAAAAGCTGATATCGGTGGATTACTGCTTGAAATAGCATGTGACTTTGCCTTAGCATGAACGGTAGCATTATTTTCCCCAAAGTACAATTCAGGATTTTGAACTGTAGGATGTGCAGATTTCTTCACCAGCAATTCCATCTCACGAGCTTGTAATTTGCTAGTTATTTGATTGAATGTCCAATTTGAATAATTTGGATCATTTGTCAACATCATCACATAATTTTCCCATTTTTCTGGTAAAGCTTCCAGAATTTTCTCTTTCAATTCATCACTATCTTTCTTGACTCCTACAACATCAAGTTCATTTATCAAATGGGAAAACCGAGCAATCAAATCTGGAACTTTCTCATTCTCGCAGTGCCTGAAATTATCAAACTCTTTTTTCAAAACTTTCTTTCGAGTGTTTTTGTATTGATCATTCCCGTACATCTCTCTTCAATAGCATCCCACAATTCTTTAGCCATTGTATATTGCTTAAATTGATGCATTAGATCTTTTGGTAAGGCCATAGTAAGATAACTATATGTTTTCTTTTCTCGAGCAAACAATTTTCGTTCATCAGCATCGAAACTACTAATCATCTTTGGTTTGTTGGGACTTATCATCGGATATTCATATTCTTTCTCAATTGGAATCCAACTCTCAATATCTTGCGACTAAATGTAAGATTCAAACCGACTTCTCCAATTGTGATAATCTTCAAGCCTTAGCAATTTAGGAAATTTTTGAGTTGTTCCTATCTCGTTATCATAGTTCAACATGGCTTGAACCGATGTTTGAGCAGCAGTCATTGCATAGAAATCACTCATTTTGATGTTAAACCTTATACTCCCAAACTTTGAACTCAAAAACGAGGGTCTTCCAAGTGGATTTTGGGGGTCAAACTGGGGGGTACAGACCTTTTAGGTGAGTATAAGTGTAGATCTCGGAAAGACGAACGTTTTGACTGGTATTGGGTTCCGTAACTCCAAACGGTTTGCAAGTTACGTTAGTTTTAGTGAAGGTCACTATTCTGCCAGCGGACCAAAACAAATCGGCGGACCAAAATACTACCAGCGGATCAGATTTGTACCTGCGGACCAAATCCGGATCAGATTTCGTCCGGCGGACTAGATTTCGTACGGCGGACCAGATGATACGCTGAAATAACTGCCGCGGATCAGATGGTACGCTGAAACTGCCACGGATCAAAAATATGAAGATTGCCTACGCGGACCAGATTAGCAGACCTAGAATGCTGATGAAGATACACGGGCGGACCAACCAGCGGACCAGAAAATTCATCCGGCGGACCAACTGATTTCGAGGCTGATTTCACTGATTTTCGTGAAATTTGACGTTTGGAGCTGGAAATTGCTTTAGTATGATACGAAAACACTCCAGCAACACTCAGAAATCATTTTCCATCGTTGAAACACTCGGAATTGCGGAAATTTGATGAAAAATGAAGAAAACCCAAACTTTCTCTCTCTAAAAATCCGAAAATTGCCAAA
>JBCNJP010000007.1:75803902-75832923 GCA_039602395.1 Deinandra increscens subsp. villosa
CAGTGATCAACCAAAGGTCGTGGACGTATTCGGCCTAGTTACGTATTAGTTACTAAGTTAACACTTATAACGTAACTAACGGAAATGTCTAACGGAAGTAAACCTTGAAATTCTCGGATGTCACAAAATTTCATGCATGTCACGATTCAAAACTAAAAGCAAAATAGTATTCGTCCTGGACCCCGCCAGGGAAAAACAAAAAACAAGTTCTTCAGAATACCACAAAGAATTGTTTAAAATGAGACATGAGCTTTATTAGTGTTTGCCAGAATGCAAAGTGCATCATGTCATCTTGGGTTTTGCTTTCACCAGCTTCATGCTCCTACAAAATGTAAAGTATGTCAAGCATATATTTTGGAGGATCCAATGAAGTGGCTCATAACACGAAGTCATAAGTATATACCTTCGGAAGTCCCTACATCAGACTTCTTCCCTTTCACCTTGGCAAGATATTCTGGGCAATTACGTCTCCAGTGCCCCATCTTATTGCATTCATAGCATTGGCGTTGCTCTGGTGGCGGTGCTTTTGAAGCTTTTGACTTGCCCTTACCGGTGTTACTAGAGTTTCTAGTAACAGCAGCCTTGCCTTTCTTCCTATGCTCAGGTTCCTTCTCTTAACCCCAGGTTTTGTGACACCAGCAGAGCGGATCGGGAGCACATCAGTGGTCTTGTTATTGTTGAGAAAATTAATCTCAGCAGTTTTCAACATACCGTAAAGCTCGGTCACTGTCTTAACCAAATTGTTCATGTTAAAGTTAATCCTGAAAGGAGTAAATGAACTGGAAAGAGAGTGTAGGATTAGGTCACTACTACAAAAATGGCCTTTCTTGACGCTTTTTGCGCGTCAAGAAAGGGCCCAGATGACGCGCAAAAAAGCGTCAAGGAAGGCAGGGTCAAGAATCCTCTTGACGCGCATCCCATTTATGACGCGCAAACGATGACGCGCAAAAAAGCGTCATAAATTTGTGTCATAAAATAAGCGTCAAGGAAGCCCTCGTCATAAATCTTTTTTATGACACGCATTTTTGCGCGTCATGAATCTAAAAAAAATTAAAAAAAATTTATATATATATTTTTTAGATTCACTCATTTCCACATTAATGACAATTAACCTCAAAATCAATAATAGATTCACTTATAACAAAATAATACATTTCATATATATAGCAACATTACAAAGTTAACATGAGTTTACATAAAAAAAAGAAAACTATGAACTAATTAGTTAACATGAGTTTACACTTGCAAAACTAAACACTACCACTACTATCTTCACTAACAAGGGTTCCACATCTGAGTTGTTTCCTGCTTGAAGGATGAGGCAGATATCTCACAGTTCCAAAACTTACGCAACACTTGAGTTTTGCCTGCTGTTGGAAAGTCAAGCATATGTTCTACTTGAATCTACAACCTTATACATACGGGTGTGCAGAAGAATAAGTTGACCAACAACTTAATAAGTATGTATAAGTGCTGATAAAAAGATAAAACTAACATGATTCATGAGTTGTAAACAAACCTGATTATGATAATAAGAAACATCAAACCAAAGAGTCATCTATTAACAGTGCAGCACATGTATTCTGCAGATTCTAAAAGTGAACAATTAGAACCTATATAACAGGTAAAGGTATATATATTTGAAATCATGTTTCAAAACACTCCTAATTCTTATGAATTATTCAGTGTTGTAGCCTTGTGTCTATTTCATATGTAAGATGAAGAACTAAAAATGGGGCCCTTTTTCTGAGGATTTTCACACCTTCTTTACTTGATTCCTCAATGTGTGAGGTAATTTTTAAACCATTGTCAATTCTTTAGTGTTTTGTAGCCTTGTGTGCATTTTATATGTAAGAAGAACTCAAAAAGGGACCCTTCTTTGAGGTTTTTGACAACTTTTTTACCCAGTTCTTCAATGTGTGAAGTAAATTTATAAACCATTGAAACCTACTTCATACCTGAGTTTTTGAATCTCTAAAGGGAGCCTGTTGTTCGCAAGTCTGGCATCAGTTATATTTGAATGTACAACTCAAAACCTGCCCAATATGGTGCTCATTTTCCAACCTCAAAACCTGCCAAATCTGGTGCTCATTTGTCCACCTCTAGTCTGAATTTACAAATGTGTCATAGTAAATTCTAAGAATCAGATGCAAAAATAACTCTACAGTACTTAGAAAGGAAACATTGCAGCAAATAAACTATAAAATGGCCAAATGGGAGCTACCTGAAGTTTCATGGAATCTGCAGTTGATATAACGGACTACGCCAAATCCTTATGTCATTATTTATTAAGTTATAGATACAAGATATACTAAGACGAATCGTTGTAGGATGACTTGACTAACCTGATTAAAGATGTTGTCAAGTCTATGGATGTTTCTATGACTAGCCTGATTTAACTTTCTGCTGCTGTTGGCGGTATTGAATACATGGGTCTGATTTCAGGTGCAGGAGTTAGGGGTGTTCATGGTTTGGTTTCAAACCGCGAAACCGTCCAAACCGGTCATCGGTTCGGTTTCGCGGTTGGTTTTTTATCTTAACGAACGGTCGGTCGGTTTCAAAAAAATTAAACCGTAGTGAATGGTTTGGTTTACGGTTTATATGAAAAACCGGTCGTAAAAAACCGGACCGGACCATATACATATAATATATATTATATAATATATACATATATATATATATATAATTATATATATAGATAAATTACATCGACTTCTTTTTTGTAATGAGATTTTAAGTTTTAGCGTCTAAAAACTAAAAATCTAGAAATTTAGACATGTTTTCATCCTAGAAATCTAGAACTTTAGTACACTATTGTTTATATTATGAACTTTAGTATTTGCATCACGTTTTGGTGGTTACATGTCCTACTTGGAGGTGGATTTTGTATTAACAAATTAGAGATGACAAGTATAGTAGAGTATCTTATACTCTTATTGTCTCATTTGATAAAGTTGATTTCGAATTTTCTTTTAATTTAAATTTTATTATTGTAAACTTATATCGAAAGCCTAAAGATCCTAAACCGTGAAACCAAACCGAAACCAAACCGGAAATAACGGTTCGGTTTGGTTTGGTTTTAATTTTTAACGGTTCGGTTTAGGTTTTCGATTATTAAAAACCGTAGCTAACGGTTTGGTTTACGGTTTGACTCAAAAACCGTATAAACCGGACCGTGAACACCCCTAGCAGGAGTTTAGATGGGTTGGATAATATTTTGCTAGTATTTTAGAAAGCTCAAGATGTCAAACCTGTCATGGAATCTGCAGCCCAAGTATGAAGTGGTCATTTTTCTTAATAAACTAATGTTATTGTCTGTGCAGTCATATTTAGTTATTAAACAATACTATATTTAGTTATTGGCTGTGCAGTCATTTTTTAAGTAAACTAATGTTATTGTCTTTCACCTGTGTAATGCTATTCTGAGTTGTGAATTTTTTAAATGATCTGCTATTTTGCTTAATTTGCTGTGTGTTTAGTTGTTTGTTAGGTTAAAGTTTGTTGTGTATTTCTTTCTTTTTAGTGTGCTCAGGTTATGGCCTCATCTTTAACTTTGATTTCTAATTTTTGGGGTTTCTTCATAAAGGGTTGAGTGATTTTTATCATGAAAGTTGTTTTGGGGACCTGACTAATATTTTCATGATTTGGTATGTTGGATTTTTAGATAAAACCTGTTGTTTTGGGGTTATGTAAGGCTTTTATTTGATTTGTAATTTTTGTGTGATAGAGGGAGTACCTATTGCCATCTGGATGAAGCTCGAACATCTCACCATCATCAGCAATGGCCAATAAATACCTAGAAGATGTTAACCCCTGCAATTAATAAATGAACTTGTTACAACTCCGTGTTGGAGTCTCCAAACTACAACAACGTCTATATACAAATTAGCCAGTACCATCATACATGTTTCCACTGGCCGCCAGTCTTAGTGTTTCCACATCTTAAAGTGGACTTGACCAGATTTATGCGACCCACGGTAAGTGTAAGATAGAGATTGAGGAAACCTTTTGCTCCTCTCCTCCTGCACCAACTCCTGTTTATTCAACAATCATTTTAAGAACTTTATTTTAGTATATAAAAAAGGTACATATAAGTCTAAAGATCCATATACTTGTGAAAATCTCATACATAATGATTAAAGTTGCACAATGGGTGGATTGTGAACATGGGTTTGGTTCAAAACAGTTGAGTCAGCTTGGGGCGACCTGCAAATACACATGAAAGAGCATTCTTTATAACTCTATTCTCTCCAAATACACATGAAAGAGCATTCTTTATAACTCAACTTGATTAACTAAATGTCAAAAGACCAGCAAAAGGCATAATATGACTTCCTTGTATGCAACATATTATGAACTAATGATTATGTATTTCAGAACAATCTTAGAGCAGAACAGTTTAAATCTTTTAGCAATTCTCCTAAAAATCAAACACAATCAAACTATTAAGATAATCTAATGTTCTTAATTCATAATATAACAATCAAGTTAATTATGATTGAAAAAACAATACTATTAAGTTATAAACACTAGAATCTGATACAAATTAACCTTAGCAATACTATTACAGAAATACAAAGAGTATTCAATAGCTACAGTTGGAAAGAAAACAACATTTTCATAAATATTCAACTAAAAAAAACTCTCAAAATCCAACACATAGATGAATTTATATCTTGGCCTCAACAATTCATGAAAACAATCATCCATTGAGTAACAAATACAACCAATGTTTCAATAACACAACCATCTAATAAACTTAATACAACCTAGGGTTAAATCAAATTACCAGTAACTAATTATCAACTTAAGAACACCAAAAATAAAGTTATGAAATCAGACAATGAGAACAAATCGGACCTTTTCAAACTGTTTCATAAGCAAGACGGGGAGAGAACTTGTAATTTTTGTTCGTTCACTCCAAGGAATCTTCAAACCTCGTTCCATCGCATAACCTGAAAATTGATGTTTTTGTAAGGAAAACAAATCAATAACTGATACAATGAGAAGTTGTCAGAAAATTAGGGTTTAGAGTAAAATTGAGAGATGAATAAGAATCCATACAGTAGTAAGCGACCAGAGGCTCAAGCTTTTGAAATTCATCGGCGCGTTGAAGGTAAGGTAACAGCAGCTTCGCTGGTTCGTTCTCGTTCTGACCATCAAAACCCTCGATTACATCTCTGGGTTGGGGAAATAGGGTCCGCTTGGGAGATGGACCTCTGCCGTAGCTACGGATTCCAATTTGTGAAGCTCAGGTGTTGACACGATGGGTCTGAGGGTTGCGTATCATCTTCCGTAGCTCAAATCGAGGGAGTGGAGGTGGTGCTTGGAGGCGGCGACGACGGGTTTTGGGTTTAGGAGACTGCAAGAGAGATCGAAGATATATTCTAGGGTTAGGGTTTGGATTCTTCGTCTCTATTGACCAGGAATGGAGCTCGAGTGTTTTGTAGATGTGAGAGAAGCGGGAGATGCTTTTGTGGGAGATGAATGAAAATTTTGGCGCTCAAGGAAAATTTAGGGCAAATCAGAGGCGGGAGGAAAATAAAATAAAAGACGACGGATTCAAGATGACGCGCAGCTTTATGTGTACTCCGTGTTTTTATTGTTTTTTAAAAACGACAGAAATTTTATGACGCTCAAAAATGCGCGTCATCTACCCTTAGGATTTTACATTTCTTGACAGTTTATTTATGACAAGCGTTTTTGCGCGTCATTAATTACTGTGCGTCATCGTTCGTGTGTCAAGAAAGACCCTTTTTCTAGTAGTGGGTCCGTCTCCATTTCCTGAGGAATGACGTAATGGAGCTTCGCGAGGCGATCGTTGTACCCTTTGATCTTGAGGACTTTCGCGCTAACAGGAGTGCACTCGGCCATTCAGAAAGTGATCAACTTGACAACGACCTCATAGCGTTCCTGTCTGGCTGGGTTTCAAACATACCCTTAAGTTCCCCAATCATCTAAAAAGCAGTCATGTCTACCAAGCTCTTCTGAATATCAGTAGACATGGTGACCAACATGAGACACGTTACTGTAGACATGGTGGCTAGCATGAGACACGTAACCGAATTGGCATCCTTTTTCAGTGTCTCATGTGCAGCGCGAGCAGGAGCGGTGTTATTCGCATGTGCTTCGGGCACTTCTTGTTCTGACACATGGAGCTTGTTGGCCATTTTCATGACAATTTTCAGATTTCGATGCCAGTCGAGAAAGTTGGTGTCGTCAAGTTTCTCTTTCTCAAGTAGAGACTTCAACTAGAAAACCTCGTTATTTGTAGCAGGGCTAGCCATCTGAAACAACAGGCAATTTGTTTTAGTATTCCAATGTATAATTCGTTTTCAAAGATGGCAAGCAAATCTTGAATAGGAATTTGGGAACCCAATTAGTAGTTGACAAACAAAGGCAGCGTTAAGTGCAATCAAAGCAACTAAGTAATCAGATGGACAAAGATTGTCTCTTGTGAGTATTAGTCACAATTCCCGATTATGAGGCTTTCGCGTAATAATTCATGAAATACGTTTAGCCTCATCTATGTCCATTTTGTTTGTGAGTGACTAGATGTATGGTGTTTAATACTCTAATACATTCACCTTGGAAGATACCCTGAACACCAAGTGCGGTGTTTAATACTCCAACACTGCTGCATCAGTAAATATGTTCCAAGTCAGACTTCACTTAGTATGGCATAGACTACCAGTTTTAAGGCTTACCACATAGTATTATTAAGTCAAATTTTTAATACATAAACGTTTTGACGAAATATATATATAAACCCTATCTCACTCGGGACAGTTAATTAAATAACCTCATTATTAATGACTTAGGTGTCACGAGGCAATAACAAATTAATTTATCGTTCGATTTTATTGATCTAAAAATTCGAGACTGCAGTCGAATAAAATTGGTTATTATATTTCGAGTCATAAATCATTTTAAGACTCATTACCAATTGATTCAAAAAATAGTTTTAACCTTTTAAAACTTAGTTTGGGGTTTTAGTTGGCACATCAAGCAAGTTAAGACAAGCAAACAAAACATACAATGCAAATAAACATGGGAATGAGTCGAATATGCGTATCAAATCAATCAATTTACGAATTGAATAACATTTGGTGGAAATAAATCGACCAAATATATATATAAAATCAATTTGTATATTTTTCGAGACTTTCGGGTTTTACCCCAAGTTCGCGAAATCCACCGGCTTAAAACCGATCGGTTAGGGTTTACGTGTGGTCATCAAGGCTCTGATACCATTGTTGGGTTATGACAGTGGTATACGGGTACCTGATGACGATAAAATTTTACTATTAAATCGCTACCGACTGAGTATTAGTTAAATCAGAGTTTATATGAATTAAACTTGTAATTCATTTACACAGCGGAATAAAATTAATTAAACTAATCTTACGCGTAAACCTAAAACGTCATAAACACGTCAATAGGATCACGATCACCAAATGCACACAAACACCAATCGCGTTAAAATAAACGCGATGAAAATAACGATAAAATAATCGAAAATAAATATCTAAACTAAAACGGAGTTCAGATATACCTGAGCGGTGTTCTAACAAACGTTTGAGACACCGAGAGTCAACGAGCGAGTCGCTAGGGTTCACGCAACGATTCTAATCACGGCGGAGACAAGCGAGCACCAGGAGGAAACGAGAACGATGGCGGCGACGGCTATCGTGAGCGGCGGATGCGAGGGTGCTGTGAGCGGCGGTGGCGGCTAGCATCTGCAACGTCGGCAGCAAAGGCGGAAAGCGGCGGCTGCGACGAGTGGCGAGCGGCGACGTGTGACTGCAGCGATGGAAGGCAGCGACAGTGATGACTTGGCGGCTCGGGATACGGGACGACGTCGTTTTAGTGGTTCAGAGAACTCGAGAGACGTTTGTCGTGCAGTGGTTGTTCGGTGATCGATGGTTGGAGGAGGCGACAGAAGGTCATCGGTGGCGGCTAGGGCGTCACAAGGAGGGGGCGGCGACGAAGAGAGTGACGAGGGAGAGGGAGGCAAAAAAAAAAACGAGGATTAGGCTTTCCCGAACCCTTAATCAGATATTTATATATCTGATTAATTACGATCCAAGTCCATCGTCATTCCTTTTTACCGAAAAATGAATCACGTGCTATTACTATTGATTAATAAAATAATTTTATTAATGTAGTTGTCATAGAACCCGATACTCAATAAACTCAGACAACAATTATTCTGATTTATTAATTTCGTCATTGACGTTAGTTGATTAATAGTAACGTTGTGTTCCGCTCTTTATTCTAAAGATAAACACGTAACTAATATATTTATTAATCGAGAATAAATAATAGTTAATTACGAATTTCCATGATTTACCGGTTATCAATTTAAGCGGGTTTTATACTTGTTGCCCTCATTGTAACTCTTACGGGTCTTAACCGGGTCGGGTTCTCGATGTTGTCAGTCTGAACCAACTTGGTTCACTCAAAATTGCATAAAGGACATCTTCAGTGTGACAACTGGCAAATTTCCAGGTTAACCTCGTTAATAATTCCCGTTATCTCAGTTATATAGAGTGGTTAATGTTTACATGTCATGTTAATGTCATGTGTGTGTTTATTTTGAGTTAGTCTTGAACGTTGGTGAAAAGTGAAAAAAAAAGAAAAAAAACTCTAACGAACAAATGTAAAACTTTACAACTTAGTTATGTGAGCCTAAATGTTCTTCCTTTCATCTTCCCCCCTTGCATACGGCTGAAGGATGCTAAGCCACTTCGTTACAATGCAAGAGCCCAAGGTGCCACCTAGAGTCAAAATCGCCGAAGGTAGCCCCTTTTTTTCTCTCTCTCTCTCTCTCTCTCTCTCTCTCTATTCTTCGACCATTGATCATCGGGACTGTTGGCGGCTGGTCACAAGAGTTGGAGGCTTCCAAGGCTTCTCCACATGAAACAGAAGTTGCAAGGGTTGATACACAGCCCCCCTCACATCGAGACAGTCCTAAGGAACAAGCAAGATTAGGCAAACGAAGATAGCATCCTATCATTTTGATTTCCTGTTCCGAGAACCCCCCATGATGGGTCATAGATTTAGTGTTATTGTTACCCATACTTGCTGTTGTGTATTGCTAGTAAATGATATGATGATTTCTCATGTGGTAATTGTATTATTAGGAGGGAGCATGCGTAAAAACAAAGGTCTAACATGTGAAACATAAGTGAATGTGCATGAGTTCCTATAATAATAGCTGATCTAAATGATAAATTTTTTATTAGTGTAAGCTGTATTGTTTCTGTTTTTGATGTCAAAAAGCGTTAGTGACAGCCTATGATGGTTAGAACCCATAGCAGCGAGCAAACGAAATTTTAATCAAATCGAGACGCAACACGTTTTTAGACAGCTTGCTGTCAGGTTTTTGGGTGAACTTCGGGACATTATAACTCACTCAATTCTTAACGGAATTGAGTGATTCTTTTTCCAAGGTTTAACTATGTGTCTTAGCTTTATTATGACTACTCATAGGCCTCCTGTAACCACTGTTTGGTCCTAGTTTTGGTCAGCGTAAGATCTGTGTGTAAACGACCTTGATTCTAGAATTGTATTTTTGTGTTGATAAATTGGATATGATAACGAGGTATTCTTTAGTTTCTCTTTGATGGAAAGTTGTTGGGATTATGTTAACTTATTGACTGGAAAATTTTTGTAGTCTAACTCTTAAAATTGACCGAGATATTAAATGACAAAGTTGGCCTATACCTTTTACCTAAATAGCTACAATGTAAAAACTTGGTAAATTTATAAGGTCATAACTCACTCAATTTCGAGTTCTATCGAAATTGAGTGTTTCTTTTTGGAGAATTCAATTTAAAGTCTTAAATATCTTTTGGCTGTGATGAAACTTTCTATACCCTCTGTTTGGGCACTGGTTTTGTGAGAACAAGATCAGTGCGCAAACAACAATGTGTCAGAAACTTCTAATTTTGTGTTGCTGTTTCGGGCACTCTAATTCGCTATTTGGGTTATGTGTTCAACATGAAACTTGTTTAGAATATAGGGATCTATGTGTATGCAGAATTTGGGGATTTAACTCCGAGTCTATGTCAGGTTGCGGGCAGGGCATTGATTCTAGTGCTAGTAGTGAAATTTATGCATTCGTGCATTGCGTGTTTTGCCATGTAAATCGTTATACTCATACATATACGGTCAAAAGTTATAACATGTTAAATATATATGATCAACCATCATGTTCCGAGTTAGTGTGTCGGGCGTACGTCCTTACTTGCCTAATTGCTAAGTTATTAGGCAACATAGAACTACGTGTTATGACTTAACGTTTTGGCCTAGCGGCACTCATATCTAACTTGTTAACACGTCCGTCATATTAGGTCGTGCCCAACCTCAACGCACTTAGTTCAAGTGCAGCTTGTATCCGCACACCCGAAGGTGAATTTCACAACCTCGTTATGCTACATCCGGTTTGGGATGGTGGCACGCAAACTGTTTTTCTCGTTACATCTGGTTTAGGATGTTAACACACAATGCTGAAGTTATATCCGGTTTAGGGTGATAACTATAGTTTTTATGTATGTTAAGGTAATTAGCCGACATATATCTCATGTTCATTACAATGCTTACCCACTTTAAGCCCTTACATATCGTATCGTTAATAAGCTGAATAGTGAGGTGATGTTGAGTAGTACTATTGGGGTTTGACAAACCCCGCTCAGCGGGCATGGGATGTCAACCCAACGGTGAAGTTGGACTGAGAACAATGTCAACCTAAACGTACCGTGGTCAGGTAGACACGAGGGAAGGCAAAACGCGTAGGTCAATCCTGCGTGCATTAGTCAGCGTCGGTTGCGAACGGTTTAGTGACATGAACTTAGGCTAGCTACCTATGATATGGATATTGCTTATAACTTACACCACTATATATGAATAAACTATGTATTCGTATGCTTTTAGTATATAGTATGTATATACTGCTCATTTGAACTCACCAACGTTGGCTAACACTTGCTCTTATGTATGCTTTATAGGTCGCTAGGAGTTATCGGATTTGGACGCAAATTTTGGCTTAAAACATTTTCTACTTTTATTTTTGGGAAATTGTATATTAAATATTTTTTTTTATTTTATAAATCAGACATGGTTTTTCATTTATGACTGGGCGTCTTGTTTTGTGCATGTTATTATAATGCTTCCGCTAACCTTTAACTCTGCAAATTTTAGTACTTCCAATTCGGAACGTATTTACATTTTCAACCTTTTCTATGTTTGTTTGTAGCTAATGACTCAGGTCCTGGTCTAGCCGCACACCACACGGTTAAACTCCATTAGTGGAAATTGGGTGTGTGATATTCGATCATAACTTGGTAAGAGTAATCAGGCCTCAAAACAGCAATTTGACCTTTACCCTCCATGGACCTCTCATAATCTTCTCTAGTCATCGGATAACGACCCCTGTTGGCATTTTTTGCTTTGAAGCGTAGGCCAGTTTCTGCCGGACCGAGCAGGAGTGTCATCCGGTTCTGGACCAAATATATCTTTATGAAAGGGCTTCACCTTAATTGGTTCTTGTGGAGTAGTCTCCGTACCAGTGGATAAAGTTCATTGAATAGTAGAAGAATGCATGGAAGAGTCTTTGATTTCGCCTTCTTCGATGTCGTCAGAAACATTGACAATTTCCTTAACCACAAGAGGTGATGGATAAGATATAAGAGCTTCTTTAGATTGAGGTCCCTCGGCATTAACTGTAATGGATTGGATGGAATGGGCATTACCAACTCCTCTTCTTCAGCTTTGATCTCATTGGGTATGTCTTCATCATACTCATCATCTTCAAGAACTCCAGATTAATGAAATTCATGGCATTGGACCTATTGACTAGAAGGTCTAGTCAGTTCGGTTCGCCAGGTCCTTATTGCTTAGAAATTCACTTGGACTCGTTGATGTTGGTAGAATAGTAGGAATATCTTCATTCTCTTCAGTCAAAATGTCAATACTTCTACACTTTGGGTCATAAACAAGTCTCTCAGCCTAAAACTCTCTGAATGCAGATAGGTAGGCATCCAGGAATGATGAATCAACATACATGTGACGGATCTCATCACTTCCTGGAGAACTAATACTTGAAGAGGGTTGAGCTAGTATCTGGATTGGAGGAGCAAGTTGTAACTACAAAGACATCTCCCTTACTCTTTCAGAACCGGATTCTCCATCTCCGGTAGTTATAGCCAAAGGCTCATCAGTAGAACAAGAAATTGCTAGTGCAGGCCTTTGAAATCTGGGAAGCTTAATATTTTAAGGCACTAGCACCAACGATTGATATTCTCATATATCTCATTAACATCATCATCATATGGTTCATCATTCATAAAAAAATCTCCATAGGAGGCATCTACATCTGAATCATCTCATGGAAATTCATCAAGGTCGACATTGAAGTCATTATCATGTAGACTTCCAGAATCGGCTCTTTCACTGCTCAGTTCTTTACCTTGACCAGTTAAACTAAGTTGTTCAACATTTGGTGCTTCAGTCATAGTTGATCAGGATGAGTCAAAGCCCGGTTACCTTAATCATTTGCATATTCATCACGAACGTCGACCTGCCTATTTGATTGAGTAGCAGCCAACAAATCCTTTAACGTCTGAATTTCTTCATCTTGCTTGGAGACTCATTTGAATATTCTATATATTTAGATCCAGACCTACCAGAGTCATCAGATTCTTCTTCATCTTTCTACATGTTCATGATCTGAAGGCTTGGGTTCATTTTGGATTGGAGAGACCGGTGGAGTACTACCCTGGAGATTCCTAAGGCCTTCATTGTTTGCCTCTTGAATGAGAGGGCCAAGGTTAAATGATTCGTTGCGATCCAGGTTAAGATTACCGTGACCAGCATCAGCATGTGAACGTTTTCAGCCTTTAGATTATCCTAATTAGTAGCTTCGCCTCCTCTAATACCTTCTAATAAATTTGGGAAGAAAGGAACATCAGGACCATTATACTATCCAATGAGGAACTTTGAATATGAAGCACTATTCATGCTCCTTGGATTATAGGTAGCTCCAGACTTCTTCAATGTCGGATAATAATGATCAAAATAGCTTGAACAAATTTTGGATACATCACGAACTTCTTAGCCTTCCTCACGTGATATCTAGTCCTATAATCACTGTGCGGAATCCGGTGATTAGAGGTGATTCAAGAACAAACGAAAACTATAACAAAATAGCAAATCTAAACAATGAAAAACACAAACCAATCTAGAAGAGAACACTTGATTATCGCCAGTTGCAATACACTTGTAGTGATCGAAATTCACAAGGTGAATTTCGAGAACACCTTAGCACCTTCACCCTAGAATCAACAACCCATTCCATTTACTATAGAGTTCTATTTATAAGAGATGCTTGACTTGTAAAATAAACAATCTCCTAACCATAATACAAAATTCGGCCCATATGCCTATTGAAACCGATCGGACCTCTATCACCCATTAAACCCACTAAAGTTAGCCCAATTACAAGTATTACTTGCCCATAAGTACTAGAATAAATCCAAAACACATCTAATGAAAAAGCCTCATTTTCTAGGTCTCTAAAATCTTCAATTAGGCTTTAGCATTAGCTGTCTTCTACATTCTAAATCTTCTTGAAGTCTGCACCGATGTAGGATCATACCACAACTTTTCCTGAATAATCATGGCAACTCCTCTGGAGTGCACTCAATCAGATTCTTGCTCAGCACCATAATATTTTTCTCATAAAACCTTAGCAAGTCATGGAATTCCATCACACTCATTGTCTTTGACTTATAAATAATCTTAGCTTCACTAGTATACTCACTATATGCCCATGTCTGAAAATCATCCAAGCAACCTTCAAGATGTTTAACTGGAAGAGGGATAGTCTTAGATTTCTCTATAGGAGGATACAACACATTTGAAAACTTCTTCTTTGAATTCTTCTCGTACAACTCCCTGTATTTCTTTGTATAAGAATTTTTATGTGGAAAATCATCAAAGTTTTTGAACTTGCTTAGCACAGCTTTCTTCAATTTCTTGTAGAAATGTTCAGCATACTCATTCCTTGATGGGACGAAGAAAGGTGCATGATACAGCTTGGTCAAATCCACCGTCGTCCAAGAATAGAACTGTGTCCAGCACTTGTAGTATTCCAATGGACACGACCCTCTTCTTCTGACCACAAACATGTGCTTCTCACTATCAAACATCCATGACTTTGGTTCCTTAGTAACTCCTATCTTATCATGATAATGGTCACCAAATTGAATTAAATACCTCTCAGGAGGATATGCAAAGGTCTTGGCTTCCCATCCTCCATCAAATTTAGCAGCAGGCATAGTCATGTAGTCCCGGTCTCTTGTATCATTCTCCTTTTCAGCATCTTCAGGAAGAATGGAACCTGATGTAGGTTCATCATGAATATCAGCCTCAAAATCAAATACTAGTTCATGTGTGGAACCACCTGCTCCTGAACTACCTCCTTTACTTCCAGGGTCTCCTTTATCATCTTTCTTTGATTGGGACTTACTTGTACTACTTTTACCTGTAGAACTAAGTTGTCTCATCTGCTTGTGTAATTCTCTGATTTGCACTGAGAATTCTTTGTTAACCTTCTTCTGATCTTGTAGCTCTGCATTGTGCACCTTTTGGATATCAAGTAGTTGAACAATCACTTCATTCTAGGCTTCATTCCGGGCTTTGAGCTCCGCTATCTCTGATTTTAGCTCTCTTTCAAGCCTATACTCAGCTATCTCTACTGCTTTTCCTTTATCTTGAGCTATGGGTTGAGTAGAGGTAGACGATTGACCAGCTCTAGTGCCAGTAGAGTGAGGCACTCTTGGGCCTAGTCGTCTCCTCCTTGGGTCATTAAAGGCTTCGGTAAGGTGTTAAGTCGCAACCTTGATCTGTTCAGTTATATCATTTGTAACAGAAGTACCAAGGGGAGGATCCTCCATAGCTTTCCATTTTCTTGTCAGTTGTGCTTCAATGGACTCAGTCTCTTCTTCTTCTACTTCTATGTCCACCAGATATGTGTTATAGTTGATATTGGCATCATGATCATCAAACTGTAGAGCTTCTATCTGCACATCTTCTATGTCAAATTCATCTGCCCACTCATCACTATCAGACAACTCAGTCACAAGCTTTTCTAAAGCAGGCAAATTATGTTCTTCTTCAATGACAGCATTTATCTGAGGCGGAACCTCATCTCTAGCAATCTCAGCAAATTCCCCAAACTTGTTCCCAAAGGGGACTTTATCAGTCAGCCTCTGTCAAGACCGATTTCACATCGAGAATCCCGATCGTGAGCAAGAACAAAGATGAGATGAAGGAGACGGGATGATGAGAATCAAAGATAATCTATAACAAGAAATAATAAATCAAACGATTCATTGATTATTGCTGAATGGTTACAACGAACCGAATGATTACAAACTCGTCATAGGAAATCCATGGTCACATTGGGTTGAGCTCAAACCCAATGTGAGACTCTCTCTTTCTAGAATGGTGCTCACTCACTCTAAGAGTCATCTCACTTACAAATGAGCACACTCACCCTATATATAGAGAGCCCATGTGCTCAGTAGCCCACTAACTAGTAAAACACAAATAAAATGAGCTTATTACAAATAAACAACTAAAGTAAATTATTAATAAAATCAAAGTTGATTTTATTAATATGAAGCTTGACTCGCTCGAACCGATCTTCCGTTGACTTTTACATTGACCGTTGACCCGAACAATTGACTTTTCAAGAAAACGTCTTCGGTCCAAACTTACAAGCCTCGAACATCACAACCCGCGTCTCTGAATCAAATCACAATGGATTCTTCAACCGAATTATTCGAGAATAGATTTGATGACGTCAGTCGCACGTATTATTAGTTCCAACAATTCCCCCTTGACTGACGCTGTCAAATCTGTCATACTGGTGAAGAACCGCTCTGTCGTGCATCTTCGAAGAATAACTGATAAACCGGAATCTTTCTGTTGTAAAAATTCCCCCTTTGAATAAGCTTCTTCTGTTCTTGTTGCTCCAGTTGAGAGCCAAGTGCTGCAGTTCACTCGGTTCACACGGTCGGGTACAATACTAAGAATGCTGAACATTGGAGTCAAAACCACAACAAACCGAATCAGATAAACCAATCAATCACTGAAAATGCCCCAACTTCTGATAATCGACCCGATAAATCCAAATCCATAAACGTTCCCCCTTTTCTCTAGATCCCTCTGAAAACATCCGATGCGGAAGCAGAAAATCAGATGTAGAGAGTGGAACCATTCCGCTCAGTTCCGAAGAGAAAACGGTACTCAAATCCTGAAATCGGACAATCTTGTGAAAAACCGAAAGCCGGGTGCTGACAGTTGTGAATGATCCATAAATACTGAACTTGTTCCGCGTGACTGGGTTGGATGCAAAAATAAAGTGTCAAATCAGTGAAAAACTGAGATCCCGAGCATAAACGCAAAATTTATTCATAACCGGAGTTTTTATAATTTTGGCGAAGAAAATCGAGCTCGGAAAAATATTCCGTGAAGAATTCTGAGTCAAACGGTGCAATTTGGAATGAATCTGAGAAAACCGTCAATTTATTCAAGTAACGTCAATCCGTTAGAGATTTAACGGAATACTCCAATATTTAACTGAGATTCCAGTTAATCCGGTTAGATGACATCAGCGCTGCATCAGCTAAACAACTTGGAGTGAGACATAACGAAACAGTCACAAACTTAACCGAAAAGCGAAACCAGTCCGTCAGTGGTCGTTAGCTAACGTGGTTTTGACGTCAACAAAAACTAGAAACCCGATCGAATAAACGGAATAAATCCATGACCACTAAAATATTTTCAAAATTTCGTTGCGGCGTTATCCCGTTTGTCTCGTTAAAGACCGATAAGAAAAACCCCGCAATTAACGAAAATGTTAAAAATATTTGTTAGTGTAATTAAGTAAATATAAAAAAAACCATGATCCTTGTCAATATATTCCAGCCAATCAGAGTTGAGCTTCTCATCTGATCTAACGGCAGAAAATAAATCTGATAAACAGATCAGATTATGATCCATGCGACCTGGCGGCTGACCAATAATAAAGAAGCACAAACATGATCCTACGGTGGAAAACACGGCGATCTGATGGCTAGAAATTCATGATCCGTGTAGAGGAGGTTTGCGCCAATCAGAGGGCAACACAGCAAAGCCTCTCCAACGGTTGTCAAGAGCAGCTGGGTCCCACGAGACTTTATTTGCAGCCAATAGAATATCGACAACACCAGCTGTTGACCGACAAGGAAAGAGAAATGACATTCTTTCTCAGCCCCTACACGAATGACACGTAACAGTTGTCTTCCCCACAATTTTGACCATCCCCTGTAACCCTAATTCTTCACCGGAAATTCGAACTACCACCGGAAAACCGTGATAAGCTCATAACTTGGTGAATACTCGACCATTTTGAACGATTTTTATACAGTTGGAATCGTTATTCGATCCTCTATCCATCTATACGATCAGAATCGTCTGAGAAATATTCGAACGAAAACCCATTTATCGAGTTAGACGAGATCGCCAAGGTTATTGAGGTCGCCAAGGGCTAGATCGCCAAGCTTATTCACCAGATCGCCAAGAAAACAACGAGATCGCAAAGAACAGTTACGAAGTCGCCAAGACATGACGAAATCGCCAAGAGCAAGCTCGAAATCGCTAAGAACCAATCGAGATCGCCAAGAACAACTTCAAACTCTTTCCAAATCGCCATGAACATCTTCAAGGGTACACGAGGTCGCCAAGAACACCTTCATCAGCTGCGAAATCGCCAAGGCAATCTTCAACAAAAATAAAGAACACCAAGAACACCGTGAAACACACACTACTGTGTGTTTCTCTAGATCTGCCCAAACCGTTGCATTTCAGACAAAACCGATGCTCCCAATGGATCCGGAACGCGTTTTCCATCAAGAATAGTACTTTATTTCATCCAAAAACACAGATTATTACCCCAAAAACTCAGAATCAAACTCGAAATCTTCAAGAACACCAAAAAAAAACGTGAAAACCCTAACAGTTTCGTTTTTCAGCCACAGATCTCGGATTTCTTCACTGATTTTGACAAATGGAGCATGAAATCACATCTAAATGAACCCAACAACAAGAATCTATCATCAGATTCATCCAGAAATCATCCAAACAGCTACATAAAATAAGAAAAATAGAAAAAGTCTCCAAAATGGGTTTTCCATTCAGCACCTCATTCAAGCTCAAAATCAAGATTCGAGTGACCAGATTCGTCGTGAGACGAGATCTGATCGGTACCCGCTCTGATACCATTTGTCAGGACCGATTTCACGTCAAGAATCCCGATCTTGAGCAAGAACAAAGATGAGATGAAGGAGACGGGATGATGAGAATCAAAGATAATAAATGACAAGAAATAATAAAATCAAACGATTCATTGATTATTGCTGAATGATTACAAACTCGTCATAGGAAATCCATGGTCACATTGGGTTGAGCTCAAACCCAATGTGTGACTCTCTCTCTCTAGAATGATGCTCACTCACTCTAAGAATCATCACCCATACAAATGAGCACACTCACCCTATATATAAAGAGCCCATGTGCTCACTAGCCCACTAACTAGTAAAACACAAATAAAATGAGCTTATTACAAATAAACAACTAAAGTAAATTATTAATAAAATCAAAATTGATTTTATTAATATGAAGCTTGACTCACTCGAACCGATCTTCCGTTGACTTTTACGTTGACCGTTGACTCGAACAGTTGACTTTTCAAGAAAACGTCTTCGGTCCAAACTTGCAAGCCTCGAGCATCACAACCCGCGTCTCTGAATCAAATCACAATGGATTCTTCAACCGAATTATTCGAGAATAGATTTGATGGCGTCAGTCACACATATTATTAGTTCCAACAATTCCCCCTTGACTGACGCTGTCAAATCTGTCATACTGGTGAAGAACCGCTCTGTCGTACATCTTCAAAGAATAACTGATAAACCTGGAATCTGTCTATTGTAAAGATTCCCCCTTTGATTAAGCTTCTTCTGTTCTTGTTGCTCCAGTTGAGATCCAAGTGTTGCAGTTCACTTGGTTCATACGGTCGGGTACAATACTAAGAATGCTGAACATTGGAGAAAAAATCGCAACAAATCGAATCAGATAAACCAATCAATCACTGAAAAATGCTCCAACTTCTGATAATCGAACCGATAATCCAAATCTATTATTGTTCACCCTTTTCTCTAGATCCCTCTGAAAACATCCGATGCGGAAGCGGAACATCAGATGTAGAGAGTGGAACCGTTCCGCTCAGTTCCGAAGAGAAAACGGTACAAAAATCCTGAAATCGGACAATCTTGCGAAAAACCGGAAGCCGGGTGCTGACAGTTGTGAATGATCCATAAATACTGAACTTGTTCCGCGTGACTGGGTTGGATGCGAAAATAATGTCAAATCGGTGAAAAACTGAGATCCTGAGCGTAAACGCAAAATTTATTCATAACCGGAGTCTTCGTAATTTTGGGCGAGGAAAATCGAGCTCGGAAAAATATTCCGTGAAGAATTCTGAGTTAAACGGTGCAATTTGGAATGAATCTGAGAAAACCGTCAATTTTATTCAAGTAACGGTCTTCCGTTAGAGATTTAATGGAATATTCCAATATTTAACTGAGATTCTAGTTAATTCGGTTCGATGACATCAGCGCTGCATCAGCTAAACAACTTGGAGTAAGACATAACGAAATAGTCACAAACTTAACCGAGAAGCGAAACCAGTCCGTCAGTGGTCGTTAGCTAACGTGGTCTTGAGTCAACAAAAACTAGAAACCCGGTCAAAGTAAACGGAATAAATCCATGACCACTAAAATATTTTCAAAATTTCGTTTTGGCGTTATCTCGTTATTCTTGTAGAAAAATTGATGAGAAATACCCCGCATTTAACAAAAATAATGCTGAAAATTTATTAGTGGTAAAAATCCCCATGGAAAAAACCTTAATCCTTGTAAATAATAACCAGCCAATCAGATTTAGGTCTTTGAAGACCATAATCCGCGTCATGATGGAACAACCAATCAGATTGAAACATCAAACTGATCTAACGGCCAGAATTAGCATGATCTTACGACAAGAAAAACTGGATCCGTGTGAATTGGTTCCAGCCAATGATAGGCGGACAACAAGAGTTGTCTTGAATAGCTGTCTTCTCCTAGGGACCCACTACCTTTTGTTTCAGCCAATCACAGCTTAACAGCAAAAAAAATCCAGAGAATCTTTATTTCATGTGGGGTCCACACGCAAACTGCAACCAATCAGGATATGGCATCCAATCTTGCTCCAACGGATCTTTAAGAGGAATGGGACCCCACGCGTTTTACCGTGACCAATAAGAGATCAATAGCCATTAGGGCTTGTCGGACCAGGAGAGAGAGAAACATTCTCTCACATTCCCTTTTGCCCAATCAACGATCGACACGTCATCACTGGTCCATCTTCAACCTTGCAAACCAGAACCCTAATACAGCTCGCCATAAAAACGAGATAGCCACCGGAAAACCGTATATGGCGCATATCTTCGTCAATTCTTCACCGTTTTTTATGAATTTAAGCTCGTTGAGATCGTGTGTCCCTTCTCTACACATTTTAACGATCAAAACTCACTGAAAAACACTCGAATGAAAACCCAGTTGACGAGATATGTCGAGACCGCCAAGATTATGCAAGGCCGCCAAGGGCATACGCGAGGTCGCTAAGATCATGCGAGGTCGCCAAGCCGTTCAAGATCGCCAACCTTTATTGAAAACGCCAAGACCAAGTTGAAATCGCCAAGATTAACCCGAAATCGCCAAGAGCAAACTCTAAGTCGCCAAGCACATCTTCAAGAACATCTGAGCTCGCCAAGAACATCTTCAACAGCTGCGAAATCGCCAAGGCAATCTTCAAGAGAAATGAAGAACACCAAGAACACCGTGAAACACACACTACTGTGTGTTTCACCAGATCTGTCCAAACCGTTGCATTTCAGACAAAACCGATGCTCCCAATGGATCCGGAACGCGTTTTCCATCAAGATTCATACTTTATTTCATCCAAAAACACTGATTATTACACCAAAAATTCAGAATCAAAGCTCAAAAAATCTTCAAAACCCCAAAAACGTGAAAACCCTAACAGGTTCGTTTTTCTTGCTCAGATCTCACATTACTTCACAGATTTGAACGACTGGAGCATGAAATCACATCTAAATGAACCCAATAACAAGAATCTATCATCAGATTCATCCAGAAATCATCCAAACAGCTCCAAAAATAAGAAAAAGTAGAAAAAGTCTCCAAAGTGGGTTTTCCAATCAGCACCTCATTCAAGCTTAAAATCAAGATTCGAGTGACCAGATTCTTCGTGAGACAAGATCTGATCGGTACCCGCTCTGATACCATTTATCAGGACCGATTTCACGTCAAGAATCCCGATCTTGAGCAAGAACAAAGATGAGATGAAGGAGACGGGATGATGAGAATCTAAGATAATCTATAACAAGAAATGAAAGATCAAACGATTCATTGATTATTGTCGAATGATTACAACAAACCGAATGATTACAAACTCGTCATAGGAAATCCATGGTCACATTGGGTTGAGCTCAAACCCAATGTGAGACTCTCTCTCTTTCTAGAATGGTGCTCACTCACTCTAAGAGTCATCTCACTTACAAATGAGCACACTCACCCTATATATAGAGAGCCCATGTGCTCAGTAGCCCACTAACTAGTAAAACACAAATAAAATGAGCTTATTACAAATAAACAACTAAAGTAAATTATTAATAAAATCAAAGTTGATTTTATTAATATGAAGCTTGACTCGCTCGAACCGATCTTCCGTTGACTTTTACGTTGACCATTGACCCGAACAGTTGACTTTTTAAGAAAACGTCTTCGGTCCAAACTTACAAGCCTCGAGCATCACAACCCGCATCTCTGAATCAAATCACAATGGATTCTTCAACCGAATTATTCGAGAATAGATTTGATGGCGTCAGTCACACATATTATTAGTTCCAACAGCCTCTTCTTAGAATTTATCATGGGGAAAATGTCTATCCCCGTCGGCTTTGAATCATGTGCATCACTAGACTCTCAGATTCAAGAATCTATTATGCAAAGCAAGCTGAATGAATCTTAGACTTGCAGCAAATTTCTTGTCTCTCTTGACAACTGCCTTGATGTCTTGAAAAATCATTCTCGACCAGTTGAACTTTAAACCTCTGAGAAGTGACACCATTGCATGGGTGTGCACCTGATTTAGCTGATCCGTGGAGCTCTTCTTTGCAATGACACACTTTTGCATATAGTGTGCTAGCATTCTCCAGTAAGGCGGGATAAGAGGTTTCATAGTTGGTGGAGATTCAGCTGTGTAACCCATCTCTCTTAAACACTGGGTCACAATCTCTTTATCCAAGGCAATTGGATCTGATGCCTCATCTTTCAATCTTAGAGCTTGTCGGAAATTTTCTTCAGTCAGTATCACTCTTGTATTCTGGATCTCAGCAATCTGCTTGTCCTCATCTGAAAGAATAGCAGTCTTCCAGAACTCTTGTTGCATCCTCTTGCAAATGACTTATCAGGACTAATTTGGAGCCTTTACTCATCCAATGCACAGATCCAAGTGCGGAAATCATGAATCCATGATCAAATAATAGTGTTTGTTGGTTGAAATCCTTAGATTTCATGTCTGAAACTCAAGAACACGAGGGTTTTCACACACAAGTGCTCTATCTTCAAAACAGCCGTCCATAAGCTTATTTTTAGGTATTCTAGTGTTCCTATTTATACTAGAGAGATCATAGGCCGTTATTGCACTTAAATCAAGAGAATGTTATTGAAGTTACTGAAAATTATGTCATCAGACTGACGAGGTCGCCAAGAACAACGTTGAGATCGCCAAGACTAATGTTGAGATCGCCAAGACTACTTGGTGAGCTCGCCAAGCCTTGGTGAGGTCGCCAAGACTTGGTGAGGTCTCCAAGGCTTGGCGAGGTCGCCAAGAATGCTGACCAGATCGCCAAGTGTAAACCCAAATTGCCAAGAACACTTGTGATTCCGTGGTGAGGTCGCTAACCTTGGCGAGGTCGCCAAGGGTAAAGTTCAAATCGCCAAGACAATTCAGAAATCACCAAGTACGCTCATAAAATGTCAAGAATCATTATTGAACCACTAATGGTTTTTATTATGAAGACACATTCAATAATTTATCATAAGCCAAGTAAATTATCATGAAATAACACATAACATGGATTCAGGATTTCACATCACAATAGAAATGAACAAGGGAAATTATCTCAATATCAATGATCAACACAAGTTATGACATTACACATGAAATACAAAACATCAAATACTTGAATGATTAACATAAACATCAAGAGAATTGTCCAAGTACAAAATACAAGTAAAGTGAAAGATTTATAATTTGAGCACAAATACTAAGGATGCTATGTTTGAGTTGCCACCAACCCTAGAAATATTTTACAAATCCCCCCTTTGGTGGCAATACAAACATGAAAAACTAACAACTATCTGAGTTGACCAAGTAACTTTAGCAAGAACCTCCAGTATTTCTGAGCAAGATTCATGTATCGATCATCTAAGGAGACGATTTGTGCTTCGTATAGTATCCAAAGGTCTTCTCGCGAGAACTTATTCAAATTAGAATAGTGCCACATCTCTAACATCCTTTCACGTCCACAGGAGAGGTAGCAAATCCCGCGACCACCCATGATCCAGTCCTTTAAGGTAATCAGGCTTTCTGTAGTCATCTTCTTGGCAGCAATGCACTCCCAGGACCACCACCTTGGAAACAAACCAAATTAGTTTGCGTCTACTATCTCGTATGGCCTAAGCCTTCGAGGAATGGTGTCCAGGTGACTATAGAATAACGAATTAAGGTAACTTCTATGCAGCAGTCTCAGTTCAATTATAGCGAAGAGTCTTATTGTATCGTCGTCTTCCCTTTCAATAACCAACTCATGAGTGTCCCCATTGTAATACCAACTTCTTATTGGGTTGCTACCCTGATCACCAGTTATTTTCTTTGTATTCAAATCCTTGCTGATGCTCTTGTACATGACCTTATGTGGGACCACAGCTCTTTGTTTTCTGAATGATTTATACTTCTTCTTCTCTGTCTTGAGGGGGTGAGTAGAACTAACATTGTAGATGGATTTTATATGTTCTTCAGCATCTCTACCCACTGGATCATTTGAACTCGTGATCATATTTCCAACCAAGGATCTTCATCCCATCATCTGATTCGACATTTGGAGGCATATCTTTGAGCTTCTTAGCAGTGAACTGCACCAAGGCTTTTCGATATGGTGCCATTTCCTTCCATTCGTCAACCAAGGTAGGGGATTCTTTTCTTCGATGTTTCTCAACCCTTATTTCTTCACATTCATCCAGATGATGCTTGACCTTTTTATTTTCTTCAATTATATGATTTTTGACCATCTTTCGAAGACTAGGAAGCTGCTTTCTGATGTAGCTTTTACGGGCATAGCCATTCCTGTCTAGAAAGTCTTGCATTTATCTCTTGGTCATGCTGCTAACTCCAAGCGTAGCTGTAGTGGGACTAGGGGGAGGGGAAATAGGATCAAAGATTCCTTCAGGAGGAGGCATATATTGAGCATGCATCTCACGGATCTTTTCCCTCAGGTTGTCATTGAATTGCACATATTCAAACTTGTCAGTATCAGCAAAAGGATTTGCTCTGGGATCAGTTAGCTTTTCTGCAAGTTTGTAGTTATGGAGATGATTCTCCATTTCTTGCTTGTCGGTGTACAGTTCAACCAATTGTGCATCCGTAAGAGTCATCAAGTAGGATAGAGGAATCCCATGAGAAATGAGCTCTCTAACATATTTTGCTAATTCTGAAGTGTCAGAAGGATCAACATTGTCACCAGCTAGGTTGGGGATTATTCTTATTCTTGGTTCTCCCTCATCAATACTTGGATCATTTGGCTCAAAGTGTTATGATCTAGGGCCAATTTTCGTTTGAGGATGGCTGGATTCTATCATCCCTTTGATAGCCTCTTGTTTGGCAATCTCATCCAGCGTCCTCTCAAGCATTATTTCTTCTTTGGTAAGTCTGAGAGCTTCTTCTTTCTTTGTTTTATCATTTCCCGCTCATAAACTTCCTCAAGAGTCAATTTCCTTTTACCTTTGTCAGGTCTACCAAAAAGACCAGCTTCTTGTGAAGGGACTGGATTATTTGTAGCTTGACCACCACTTGCACTTGTTACTTGCTGAATCTGAACAGTTTTAGGAGCAGCACCAGTGGTGGTTTTAGTAGACTCTGGAACTGAAGTTTGGGTTACAACTCCTTCTTGATTGACTTCCCTTTCTTCAGAATGATGAACTGGTGAAGAGATTGGAGACATATTAACTTCATCTCCTATTTGAGGCTCACTTAACACAGGCTCAGATCTCAGAGGAGTTGGAGACACAATATCAACTGGTTCGTCTTTGATCTTATAGATAATCTCCTCGTCATACTCATCATCAGTTGTCAATTCCAGATTTATGAAGTTTGTTGCGCTCGAGTCATAAATAAGTTTATTCAGACGTTCAGACAAACTAATATCATTAAAGATATCATCTGGAATCATGCTAAGAGGCTGAATCTGCAATGCTTCTCTGGCTTCAATATTTTCTTTAGTAACAACTACACCGTTTCGGCTGCTAGGATCAGTAGCGAGGGTGTTTGCCTAAAACTCGCGTAAAGGACTTCTCCCAAGATCTAGAAACTCACTATCAACATGCAAGTGTTTTAGTTCTTTAGATATCTCGGATACAGCATTTGCAGGCATAATAATGCTTATTGGCTGTTGCACTTGAGGAGCCAGTTGAGGTTGCAATGAGAGCTCAGGGATGACAGGAGTTATATCTGGTTCACCCATGGTTAAAGCAAGGGTCTCTCCTGAAGATGATTGATTTGCTTCAAGTGCAACACTTGAGAATCTTGGAAGTTTGAGATTCTCAGGAGGCGGCACCAAGCTTATTACTGATTGGTATATTTCATCTTCCTCCTCAGCATTTGGTTCATCATTAAGAAAGGTGTCACCATAAGAAATATATACGTTAGATTCGGTAGATTCATCATTACCTAATGAAAAATCAGCAAGATGAGTATCATCTACATCTTGCTTAGTGACGATGATAGAGGATTTAGCTCCAGATTCTTTTCCGGCTTGGCTTGGACTTGGCTCTTTATTTGGTTGAATGTTTTCTGTAGAGGGAGGCGGATATATCATCTGATCATCACCTTGGTTTCCATTTCCACTACCACCCACATCATCATCGTTAGCTTTGGCAGTTTGATTATTTTACAGAGCTTCAGCCAATAGCCTCTTTAGTCTTTCGATTTCTTTAGCTTGCTCTTTTATTTTCTTATTGGTTTTGAGTAGCTCGTGATCCTGTTCTTTGATCCTGTTAGTAGCTTCTTTAAGCTTATCAGCAGCTGAAGTGTTGGAGACTTTAAGATTTTGCTCTAAGATCAACTCTTGATGGACTAAGGAGGTATCTGCCCTAGGTACAATTAATTGAGCAGGAGCAGTTGTTATAGGCTGAGACTCAGATTGAATTGCCGAATCTAATTTTGTGATGTTAGTGTCAGCAGTTGCATCAATATCTTGAATGGTTGCTTCAACAATGGTGATGGGAGCAGATTGAACACTTGGTTGCACAACATCGTCTGGTTCAGGTTGAACAGATGATTGTATGGCAGCATCAGTTCCACCAGATCCAGAGACTGGCCCTCTTCTTATTTCAAGTTTCTTTCATTATTGAGGGTACTTTGATCTTGATTCTCTGTTGTAGCTAGGCTTAACATATCCCTTAAATATAAATGACGCTGATTCTGGCTCAGGTGAATCAGATTTTGAGGAGTTTGATGAAAGGTCATCCTGTGTTTACCTTGACTTTATTTTCTTTTGTTTCCTATTACTTGATGCCTGAGGTTGCTCACTAACTTTGGTTATTTCTCTTGTTTTCAGTTTCTTCTTTTTGGGACCCCTAGCATCAGAACTGGTAGAGTCAGAACCTGATTCTGATCCAGGTTGGAATCTTGACCGTGATTCGAGTTTGGATCCAGATGCATTTGAGTTATTTTCAGCATCACTGTCAAATGCATCAACTTTACTACCAGACTCTTCTTCTTAATCTCCTGATTCGTCTGATTCAGTTACATCTTTGGTTGAATCTCTGTCTTCAGGTTCTGAATGCATAGGGTCATGATGAATTGGAGAGTTGATTGGATGATCTTCTTGCAGATTTGCTGCATTATTATCAGGATCAGCAGCATTGACATCTGCCATTTCAGCATCAGTATCATCATTTCTTTGATCTTCATCGACATCAATATCCTCAATCATGTTCGGGAAAAATGGAACATCGGGTTCATCATACTAAACCAGCCGGTAATGCGTGTAAGAACCAGATATCATCCTCCTAGGAACCAAGTATGGTTCTGTCTTCTGCAAGTTCGGGTAGTAATGATCAAGGATGGCTTGTATGAATTTAGGATACATCAAGAATTTCTCTGATTTTCTGGTGGGATGAAGGTTGTAGTCCATCCAGTCAATTATTTGCTTGGAGATGTTAAAACTAGCACCAGATGCTAAACCATGTAGAGCCTAGGCTGTTTCTTCCACAAAGTCGTCTGTCCCAGACTTTCTTGGAGCAAAAGCAGAAATGAAGAAAGTGATGATGCACTTCCAGTTTTCTAGGAACAACGTCTTCTTTATCTTCTCCTTCGATTCCACCGAAAGATTTCCTTAATATCCCATCATGAGGATCGTGTCTTGCCATTCAGCTTTTGGAAAAGAATCAGGGCACAGTGCATCATTTAGCTGTAGCACTTCTCGGACCCTTTCCTCATTTATTTCAACATACACATCTTGAACTCTTGATCTGATGGATTTGGAACCATTGTCAGCAATGAATGTGTTGGCATTGTTCCAGAAAGCATTTATTATACCAGAGCTAATGACGGGCTCCATTAGGATACCAGTGATCCAACTTGAGTTCTCCAGAATTCTGAAGGCCTGTTTATATAATCCGGCATCTATCCAGCTTCTGTTAATTTCACAGAATTGATTGTGTGATTTTGAGAAATCCAGAGGGGCATTGGCTGCTCTTTCCCGTCTAGGAGCCATCTGCACATAAGAAACAACATGATTACATCATATTTGACAAGTCAAATGAATGTCATGTCACACTAGATTCGTGATAATGACAGAGCTATTCAATTAACTTACAAAGATATAAAAGAAATTTACTTAAGGCATAGGCTCACATTTCTTCAAACATTAATCAGTTTAGTTTAACAGAGGATGTCAGTGAATATGACCCAGATTCCAGTAATTTCCCTTGAAATAGTAATTTTATTGAAAAGTTGACTTTGGTGAAGAACTAAGAGAGTTTTGACTCAAGAAAACTTGTTTGAGTTATATTTTTATGAAAAACTTAAGTGATGGCAGATTATGACAGAGTTTGAGAAAGTTTGAGGAAGTATCACTCAAATGAGTTGACTTTAGTTAAAAATTCAACATTTTTGACCCAAATGACTCAATGGACTCAAGAAGGAATCAAGAAGTGATTCCCCCTAAACTTTTGTTTCTCACAATTTGAAATTATTGATTTTGGGATCAAACAGGGTTTTTGAATCATATTTTCTTAATCCAGCGTGATTTGAGCAGTTTGAGACACTTACGAACACATATATTCTATTTAACTACTTGTACGAGAGTAATATGAAAATTTTCACTTAAGCATATACAAGATGTCAAATGATGAATCAGAATACATGCATGAAGTTCTGTCATGCTTAAACCACATAACCAAAGTCAAATAAGGTCAAGTAAAGGAACAAGAAGCATTCAATATCAGATATGAGCATCAACAATAGGTCAGAGACAAATAGGAGCAATCAGCCCTAAATTCTAA